>CM035227.1:40028912-40628912 GCA_020226215.1 Sindora glabra | reverse complement strand
GTATAGATGAAAATACAAACAAATTTATACAGATAACTTAATATAAATGATAGTGTCGTCTGTAATACTTATATAGATGATTGAGCAACCCTATACAAATAAATTTTATCATCTGTGTAACTTTTCTTTTAGTGTATGTTACATTAAAAGTTTTGTATATTTTCACACTAATATCTTATTTATCATGATACTAATTTCGTACATTTTCAATATATTTTAGGAAAAAGAATTTATTTGTAAATGAATTCAAATGATTATTTTAACATAACTTTTAAAAAATGTAATTTATTTTTAAATTAGTTGAAATAATTTCTATTCAAACGAAATTAATTCAATTTTAGAAAATTTGGTGTTGTTAGATTTTTTTTATACGGTTATATTAGCAAAAAATGGGTCTCCGTCCAACGATATAAAAATATGATTATAGGAGATTTCATTATAATTATTGAATAAAAGTAAATCATGTAGAAATTATTAATGATTATATTTTTAATTCTAAAATTGACATAGAAATTGTTTCTGATGTCACGGCATCATCTAGCTAGGGGGATCTCTCTCGCTCGATATCTATTTTTTTTCTAAAGACAATAGGATATCAACCATCCCTCTTATTCTTTCTTAATATATATATATATATATATAATTAAATTTTATACATAAATTAAATACTATTAATTGATATTAAATGATAAGATAAATTGATAAAGTCCAGTTGAATAAATATAAAAAATTTAAAACCTAATTTTGGAACTCAGATTGATACAGCATTTTTGTATAAACAAGGGGGAACGCATAATCGCGTAAGGCATTACTCATAAAAAATTAAAGATTACACTGACATTGTTAAGATGCCGTATTTATTAGAATTATGAACTTCGTTCGAAGCCCAAAAGAATAATAAGATCGGCATCATTAGCACAACATAAAAAAAAAATTGATTTACCCTTCCAAAAAAAAAAGAAAATGATTTAAATTGATTTAACTATCATACTTCAAAATAAAATTTAGTTAAAAATTATTGATATTTATTTAAAAAATTTTAGTGTTACATCAATACTAATAATTTATTATTACCCTCATACAATTTTTATTAATTTTTTAATTCAATAATTTAATTTTTTTAGTAAAAATTCTCGTGATTTTTTTTGGTAAATCAGATTGTTAAACTGAAGAAATAAAGAGTAACGTTAAAAACTTTTTCATATTTATCGAAGAATTTTCCATTTGAGATAGCATTAATTGTTATATTAATTATTATTATTAACATTACAATTTGATAATTGTAATAGTTATTAATATCACAATTAATTTTTTAAATTAAATAATTAATATATGTATCATAATTTAAATGAAAAATTTTCTATGTCAAATACTTAAGAAATTTTACTTAAATTTTTTGTCATTATAAATTAGTTATGCACTTTTTTATATTAATGATTCGATCTCTACACCTAATGTCAATTAAACAATATTAAAATGGTGTATTGTTCCCCACACAAAATGATCCCCGATCGAGGAAATAGGGTTTTCACTTTAACCTTTTTCCAGTCTTTACATTGATGTAGGTGTTGTTGCCATTGATTTTGTTGACGTTGCCATTGATTTTGCTCACCTCCATGTCAGCTTAACTCCATAATTTGGTAACATAAGCCTCCCTATCTACTTTCTTTTTCACTGATGAATCTACTTTTCTCATCCACCCATAAACTTTCATGGACAATGACATATTAATTATCAACTTTTACAAATTAAACTATAATTACTATCTTTAACCTTACTCCATTTATGTTAGTAAAAGTAAAATTCAATATTTATAATGACATGGTAACATTTTTGAAAATAAGTACAATTTACTACAATAATTATAATAATAACTTGACATTATTAAGTTTTATTTTTCAATAGGAGATTGAGAGTCTATTATAGGAAACTTTAAATTGATGGTTGTATATTAATCTAATATTTAAAGAAATATTAATGATCAATTAATATTTGTATTTATAATTTTATTAGAAATTGTAAAGAATGTTGGTATCTTAAATGTTGATAGCACTTGAAAACTAACATTTAAAGGTTATCTACAACTAATTAATATTTATATTTCTAATTTTATTAGAAATATTAAATTGATGTTTAAAGAAATATGAACAATCAATTAATATTTGTATTTATAATTTTATTAAAAATTGTAAAGAATATTGGTATCTTAAATGTTGATAGCACTTGAAAATTGACATTTAAAGGTTACCTACAACTAATTAATATTTGTATTTATGGTGTTTTTGAAAACTATAAAGATTATTTATATTTCAACGGTCTATTCATTTAAAATATATTATGGTAATTACAAGGCAAAGACTTACAACGTCAATTTTTCAAATAACTTATATCTAGAAGGTATATTAATAGAATTAAGATATTGGTTATTTGTTAATAACAAATATGAAATGTTCTATATTAAATATAAATTACCTTCATATATATAGTTTCATTTCTCTTTCATTCCATTGTTTCTTTACCTCTATAGTTTCCTTTCTTTTTAACTTCATTTTTTATTTAAATTTTCACTTTATAATTTTTCTTTCACTTCAATTTTTATTTAAGTGGTATAAAAGATAATACATCATTGATGTTACTCAACCATCAACTATTGAGTTACAAGTAGCGGCCCCCGCGTTGTTATCCTTTCTCATCCACAATTTATGTCAAGTTACCATTTCAAAATAGATAAAAATAACCTTGTTTCTCTTCTTTATTGTCAACTCAATGGAATGAATGTAAAACTACCAGTAGCACAAAGAATAGGTATTTCTATAAGTTTTTGTCAATAATAGTCATAAGGATAAAATTGGTTTCAATGGATATGAAAGTGAGAAACCATATTTCTATCCTTTTCCATGAAGATAATCACCATTACTTTTTTCAGAGAAAAATCTCCAAATATGATGCTATACATTCTTATCTTGAAAAATAAGTATTTTGTCATTAACACTTAAGGAGACATAATATTTATAACTATGACCACTTTGAATACTTATTGAAGAAATGTGATAATTGGTTTGTTCATTAATAGATCATTGATCCTCATTACCTAATTATCAATCTCCTAATTCTCGTAACTTGATCTATCCATGAACAAACTTGATCTCACTTTTTTTTAATAACAAAATTCTTAGTCCTCAAGATAAGAATGTGCAACATTGATAAGTATGTTAATATATAATTTAGTCTAGTTTTTACTTAAAAAAAATCAAGATGTAATTGTATTATAAAATTGAAAAAATTTGCTAAACAATATTGGTTATTTATTAATGGTTTGGCAAATTTAGTGCAAATACCAAGTTAATTTTTTTATCATAATCAACGTCTAAAAATACATATACGATCAACTAACTTGTAATAAATTTACCAATATGTAATAAATATTTACTAATATATTGATGATGGCATTTACAAGGTGTATTGTATTAGAAAATAAAAACATGAATAATAAATACTAAGTATTTATCAGTAACGTATATAAAAAAATTATAACATTTTAAAGTATATTAATAATTAAGCTTTATAAAGTAAAACATTCTTCATACGTTAACTTTAGTTAACAACTGGCATTTAAATTTCTACATAATGCCTATAAATTTCATTTTCACTCTTCATTTGAAACATCTAGGTGATGCCTTATCAATAATATACAAACTAATGAGAAATTATAGTGAAAAAAAGTAGTATAATCATTTTTACATTGGATGCTACTTGACCTTTTGAGTTCAATATAAGAATAGTTATATTATTTCTTTCCACTATAATTTATTATCAATTTGCAACCATCATATTCTTTAAAGTTATCTCTGTTATTATGCTCCATCTTAAGAAACACAATTAGGAAAAAAATTGCAAAAATAAAAAAACTGATAGAAAATTATAGTGAGAAGAAGTAAAATAATCATTTTTATACTAGAAAACTTAAATTCATTATAGAAATAGTTATTTTGCTTCTTCTTATTATGATTTATTATTAGTTTACTTCTATTTATATCCAATAATTAAGAAGCCTTCAAGTAATATAAAGGAATTACAAAAAAAGTTATCCTACTTCATATCCTTTTTGTGCAGTAAGTTTTTAAGGAAAAATTATAATTTCTAATTTCTAATTTCTAATCATTTGTTAGTTTCTCATTAATATTAACTAAAATTTTTTGTTCATTGTAAGTTATAATCTCTTATTTGTTAGATTGTTTAATTTGATACAAAAAATAATTTTAATGTTAATGACTTATAAAGTTATAAGATTTCCTCTTGAAATATAATTGAAAAATAAAAAAATTTGATTTATGATGTTAATTTTTATTTAATAGTTGACGTTTAAAATTCTATAATTAAAAGACATTATTTTATTATACACATCAATTTTTTTTATTACTAATTGACATGTAAACTTAAAACATTGTAAAAATCACAATATAAGATGAAAATAAGGAGAGTGGAATCATGATACTATTTGCAAATTATATTGTGAAACTTTTTCAACCCTAAAATGATTTTCTCTCTAATGATATATGCTATCATTTCAACTTTAAGATAATTTTCTTTAATTTTTATTTTTGTGTTCATGAATTACTTTGTAAGACTAAAACTCCATTAACCTATAGCTAAATATATAAAGTTTAGTATTCATTGAAAAAGCACATAATATAAATATAAAGATTTGTTTTATATTTTATATTTGTTCTTATAACTTAGTTTTTGATTTTATAATTGGCCAAAAATTTAACATAACTTTTACTGGTTTGTATAAATAAAAAATTTAATTTCATTCATCTTTTTTAATATTTGGTGTACTATCATACATGAAATCTTGATGAATTTTGCTCATTGCATTTGCAAGTAGTAGATTTATTTTTCTAAAAAGTACTAACCTCAAATATTAAGCAATAAGTATCCCAGCAAATTATCCATCTCTAATTGAGGTAACCTTTCATTATTTTTAAGCATTTTTGTCTTAAAATGTTGAAATCAAGATAAAAATATTAATCTAATTATGGTTGGAAAATATAGGAAACAGAGGGAATAAGAGGACAACTACAGGTTAAGGTTCATTAGGGTTTTGGGTGAGGCAAGGAAATGACATGTCATATCAGTCATTTTTATCAATCAAAATTATATATAAAATATAACATCGATTATTTATAAAAATTAATATTATTTTATAATAGAATATCTTTATATTATATTCCCATAAAGAAATAATGACAATTTTATATATACATATATCGATATTTTTTTTATTTTTCTATATTAGTTAAAAATTGATATATAATCATTTAACATACAATAATATTTGTATATACATCAAATAAAATCAAAGTTATATCTGGTAGATAGTTGATGTTAAAATGTGTTTTTGTAATAATGAATGGAATAAAAAATTAACTATAAATATTTAATTATAATTTAAAAAATTATTAATATATAATTCTAATTTTGACCAAAATTACTTAAAAAATTAACTAAAAGTATAAGTGACTACTTAAAAAATAAAAGTACGTAAAATTACAAAATAATTCATCTAAATTTTACATCCTTCTGCGTGTGTGAATGAGTGCAAAAGCAGACGTGCGTAGCAGCTTTCCTTTTCACATATGTTGGCAAATGAGCTCGAAGAGATTCGTGTATACTTGTTTCAATTATAATGTCTTTTTTCATTAGAAAAAATTAAGAGTACGGCAGATTATTTGACTCTAAAATTAATTGTAGGGAATTATTATAATATATTTTTAATTTATTTATTATGAAAAAATTTAATCAAAATTTTATAATTATATATATGTTAAATTTGTAAAGTTTATATATATATATATATATATATATTTTAATATATCGCAGAGCTATTTTTTTATTGAATAAGAACAAAAAACAAAGATTCATGTTATAATAACATTAGCTTATAAATATTTCTCCAATGTGTCTGTTTATTACTGTCTCTCTCCGATTTACTTAATTTGAGTTTGACCCGCTGCCAGCCATCGGCAGCCCTCTACTCCAATGGTGGTCCCACGTGGGCTGCACTCTCTAGACAAGGAGATCTTCTAAACTTTCTTCTGAGCTAGAAAAGGTTACATAAACAATCTTTCTTCTCTCTTTTCCATCCCCCTCTTTTTCATTTTCTGAAACCCTAATTCACAAGCACTCGAAAAGATCTATACTCTCATGGGCCTTCACTCTCTCTAGTTATCATAATTGACATCTATATATGCCCATCCCACTTTCTTCCCTAATTATACAAAACCTACTCAAAGACAAGATCAAGATTTGCTTCCATTGCACATCAGAGATTCAAAGGTACAATTCCCCAAATCATCAAAAACAATTCCCACTCTTTGCTCTCTTGATTGAGATTCTCTATCATCACCCACGAAAATCTGCTGCAGCCTTTTTCTTTTGCTTGATTTTCAAGCTGCCATGGATTCTGGAAATAGTGGAAGCATATCTTCTAGTGGTGATGAAGAATATGATTCACGGTCTGAGCAAATTCCAGCCACTTTCTTGAATCCTCCAAACCATTTAAGCTTTCTCTCTCATCCCTCCCTGTTTGATCTTTCACCAAGCTACCTCCATTCTCTCTCTCAATCTCAACCAAACTCACAGCCCATTAATTCTCTGCTAAATTCGGACACAGCACGATCCGATCCCGATTACACGGACCCTGCAAACCTACTTCCAGGACCTTCCTCATCAGTATCAGCGTTCGAAGCAGCCGGGCAATCTAATTTGTCACGCTCAGTCCCTGAAAATAACACACGACCTTCAGCACCGGACAACGTCGTAGTACGGCCCTCAAAGAAGCGGCCCAGAGCTTCGAGGCGAGCCCCGACCACTGTCCTTACCACCGACACCTCCAATTTCAGAGCCATGGTTCAAGAATTCACCGGAATCCCTGCACCGCCATTTCCCGGAGGCTCGTCGTACTCCCGCCGCCTCGATCTTCTCGCCGGTTCTTCTTCGTTTCACCATCTACGCCCCTCCGCTCCAAAGTTTCAGCCAAATCCATTACTTCTGTCCTCCTCTTCTTCTTCTTCGACATTGTTGCAGAGTAATACAACCGATGCCATAGCTTCAACTACCCATAATATCTCATCTCATCTGCCTCCATTTGACCTGAGTCTTCCGTACAACCACTCTCAGAACATCTCTATGTTAAACATGCAAAACCCTCCTGTTCTCGCATTTCAGCCTCCTCCGCTTTCTTATCAACCTCTGGGCAACACTCTTTCTGGGTTTGCAAGGCCACAAGAAAGTTTATCTATGGCTTCACTTGAGGGTTTGGGTATGAGTCGGGCATCCGTACCGGCAATTCAAGGCCATAAGCGTAGGAGTCCAGATGGTAGAAGAGAAGAGTTAAAGTCCTTTGATGGCGGTTACAGCAAGGTTGGTGGTAGCTGAAAGTTGAACTCTTGATCGAGCAGCTTTAACCGTGACGACCTTGGAGAATAGCTCTGATAGAGGTAAAGGTAACGTACACTCTTGGATTTGTTTCTAATTCCGATCGGAGCAGTACAGACAACTTTGTGAATTATTACGTAGTAGAATTTGATGCTGCAATGAATTAAGAACATGGTTATGATGATGTTGATGATAGTGGTGCTGGTGGTTAGCATTTTGCAGTAATACATATTCTCTTTTTCCGGTTTTTTTTTTTTCTGTTTCTTTTTTAATATTCGGTAGCTAAAAGTTTTAAGTATATAAACTTTATAATTATATATCTACATTACCTTCATTTTAATTATATCCTTAATGATCATATAATAATAATTATAATCATATTTCTATTCTAACTTTCTCGTATTGAAATATATCTCTGGTACTTAATGATGATAATGGTACTTTACACTGAACACCGTTTCTGTACGTCCTTGAAAACTAGAGACTAGTATTTCTTAACGATGATGACAATTACAACAATAATGTTACTATTACATTTTTTTACGATAATTTTATATGTATTAAAAATAATATTCAAAATTTAATTGTGAATACAAATAAAAATTATAATTGAATATAAGATAATAAAATAAATTAATAAAATTTAATTTAATAAATATAAAAAAATTAAAATTTAATCTTGAGTCTCAATTTTTATATATATATATCATTTTTGCTTTGGTTATATATCATCAATCTGGTTGGGAATCCTTTATGTGCAGTTTGGTTGGTGGCAGGGGAGAATCTGCAGCCGTTTATTTGGCTAAGGACTACAATAGCCTAAACTGCTCTTCGTACGGACACATGCTTCCTGCGGACTACAACATGTATTAACTGCAGTAATGTGTTAAATTACATGTGTAGCAGTCTGTTGCTATCGCAACCTCCGCAATTATAGTTGTGTTATAATTTTTTGTTTCAAAAATATTTGGGGAATAATTAAAAATAATAATAATAACAAGTTAATAACTGTGGCATGGGTGCATGTTAAGTTTCTCAGCACCAAAGAACGGAGGCCAGAATCATAATTTAGTGTGCTATACTGTGTAGAGGATGGTATTGCAAGTTGCTGGCCCTTCATTCAAAGGGCAACCCCCTAGTGTGGTGGGTTGGGATTATTGCGTTGTGCTTACAACGCCCGCCACAACTTTTTTTTGGTAATCGTTAAATGGTCGTCAATGGAGTATAACGTTAGAGTATTAAAGTATTTCTTCCTTTTTAAAACTCGTTCCTGACATTCAAACTGCTGATTATTAGCAGATAAATTGAGCTCAAGAATCATCATTTTTTTTTCTGAACTAAAGCTGGAAGTATTCATATAGCTAGATATAACTTCAGTGCTTCTTTTTTATTTTTCAATGAATGAGAAGCATATGTGTTCTTCAATTTTGTGGAATACTTGTGTATTAGAAATTAAATTTGGCTGAAATATACAAGTATATTTTGCTTGCAATGGTGGGCGCCAAATCCACGTGTCCCCAGCTGCCTGTTCTTCCTTCTGTGTTTCTTCTTCCGGTTACGTGATAGTAAAACTCATCTGGAAACGACACTGGTTCTTGACTTCCTGTGAATTTAACGCTATCTGATCTCTCTGTCTTCTTCTATCCGAACTGTGCTGCATCTCACAAATGGACGATGCTTTCAATCAAAAAAGGAAAACAATACAATATATGGATATGAAACTTGCCGTCATTTTGTTACTATATATGTTCCATGATTTGGTGCAGCAATTTTATCTTACTTTTCAACAAGGATTAATGTTACATGTTATCTTTTGGAGAAATTGGTGGCAAGATTACCGGCTTCTTTCTTATTTGTTTCAAACATAACACTCAATACTCCCTTGTTATTCATTGAAATTATAATTAAATAATTTTACGAATATTAAAAAATTAATTAATTTCAAGATTATCTTTTATACATAAAATTCAAGATAATTGAAAGGGATGACAATTTCTAATCCAACACAAACACAATGTGCTTACTCAAGTTTGGATTAATATGCAAATTTATCTAGAAATTTATATTAAATTTTCAAAAATTACAATAATATTTTTATAAAAATAATAAATAATTAAAATTAATAAATAATTTTATAATATAAATTTTATTAATTAAAATTTTTAATTAAATGAGTAAGATAAATGATTCATTTTAATGCATCTAATAAATAAATTGACTTAAGCGACACAAGTTGTCAAATACAAAGAAAAATATGATATAACAAATGTAAGTAAATTAAAAATATAGAATAATAAAATATTTATTAATAAAAATAAAATTAAAAAATTAATATGACAAATAATAATAGATAATAAGAAACGAAGAAGTTCCCCGCATTTTTTACATTAATTAAAAATTCGTGTCTGTGAGAGATGTTAAATCAACCTAGAAAGTGACCCTATCGTAAGTCATATAATATATAGTCAACGTTGATTATTAGTTAATTTTCTCGGTAATATTTGAAATTTCGCAAAATTGTCGAATATAAATGGCGTGCGTGCAAATACATACTTAGATTTACACATACGTATCGGTGATGCAGTTAGATTAAAAACTTTTGCAATGCATGAAATGTGGTTCTTGAAAATTGAACTCTTGGTCTTACGATATACACTTGATTTTAAGAGCGAGCTAATGTCATTTGAACAACTTATTAAATGTATAAATGTTATCTATGAGATATTAGCCATTATTTTCTTTTACATGAAGGATATTCTTATATTTTTTTTTATTCAATATGAGACTAATTTCTGTTTAAAGTGGGAGAATTAGATAATAAATCCCTTCTAGAAAAGTTGTCTTCAAGAATCAAATTCAAAACCCTTTATTAAGTATGAAATGTCTGGAACTCATTATACTTTCATTAAACTATTCTCTCCATTCATTTTTAAGCAATTTTTATAATTAATGTACAAAGATTAAGAAATATAATAAACAATATTAATTTTGTGAGAGATAAGATATAATTTACTAATATATCTTTTATTAAAAGTTAATTAATAATTAAAATTATTAAATTTGTATTTAATAGTAGGAATAATATTTAAAAGAAGATAATAAATATAATTTTAATTTTTTAAAAATAATAAATAAATAAAAATGAATTTTGTTCTAAAATAATATTTAAAAAGAAATGGAAAGCGTAACTAATTGATGATTATTTTGAGATCATGGTATACATAGCCAGTGAAAATTCATGTTTTGTACTTAAAAAGAGTTCTGTGGATAACAGGTGGTCATGAATCAAAGATAGTTCTTCGCTAATAAGATTATATCTTTATGTAATACAATTTGACATTTTAATATTTTTTTTAAACTTTCAACACGTGTAGAAAATAAAACTTTATCCTCCACCACAGCATGTGTCCCGGTGATTGTCAAAAGAGTGGATTCTCTTGAAATTTTTTTTCTCATTTTTCTATTTAGCATCTTTTAAAATTTAAATAATTGAGCTACGCAATTAAGCACCTCTCAATTTGATAAGTGATGATATGTAAATGGCCTGTGGGCCGGTGACCCCTGGTTGAGTAGAACCTAAGTTATTAGTTAAAAATAAAAAATACAAAGCTTCTAGATGCCATAAATAGACAATGAATAAAAAGTACGAAAGATTCAAGACGCATAACAAACGGCTTTCATTGGAGGGATATATTAAGATAGCCTAAAGATCGTGATCCACACAAGCACCCTCATTTTCTTCCCTAAAGCTTAAAAAAATTAAAAAAAAAAAAAATATTCGATTGAAGGTGCCATGAATCGATGCATGGCATATTATATATGAATTCTTAGAAAAAAAAAAAAAAAGATTATGTATGAATCATACGATGATGATACTATAGTAACGAAGAGATGGAATGCTAACAAGCACCGGTAATTACGCTTCTACTTTGTATTGAGAACACTGATGTTGTCTTTGAACTTTATTACTTATCATATTTTAAATTTGAATTTATTATTTTATATATATTAAGTAAATTGTTATTTTTATAAATAAATAATTCAATAATACTTTTGAAATGAATAAAGCTTTACTAAATGCTGTGCGTGATCACTTGAAGAGAGATTGAAGTATTATTATTAGCCATATTTATTTTTAAAAAAAATAGACATGTAATTTGATTGCTTAGATATGAAAGTACGAATAAAGGTGGCCAAAACGGATTTCACAGCTTATCCCGCCGATTTTGTGTCACAAGGTACAAATTTAATATAAATTTTTGTTCCGTAAGATAAGTTTTTCATCTAAAATAATTGTATGCACTGAGGTAATATTGTTTTACAATGTTCTGATTTACTTTAAAATTATAAATTATTTTTATCTATTATATTATATTTAAAAATATATATTATTACAAACTTATTTTTTTAATAATTTTATAATTAAAAAATAATTATCTTAATTATTTTTTTAAAATTAATATTAGTTGGATAAATTATATATAATTTTAAATTAATATTATTATATTATATTAAATATTAATTATGTGTGAATTTAAATTTTTTAAATTTTAAATTTTTTTAATTTTTAAATTTTTATAAATTCTCTTATGAATTACTTATGTTTTACGAATTATAAGAACAAAGTATTAACTTGTTCTACGATCGAGAGGAGGGTGGGAACAAAACAAATTACTATATTTGTAAGGTGAGACAATATATTATTAATCTGTCGCTGTTCCGCTTCATTACCATTCCTAATTATGATACGAAATAATATGTGAACCTTCAAAGAATCTTAATATTACAAGGATTTTTATGATCAAAGTAATTATTAATTGATCTTTTTACTTTTTTGTTCTTTATTTTCTTTTAGCATAGCTCCTCTACTTCATAAAAATAAATAAATGAATAATTAAAGTGACTAATAAAAATTTGAGGGGAAAGAAATGATGATGATGATAAGAAAATACACGGGAGAATATGTTAGAAGACGACAGAGTGAAAGGATATGGTGACATGTGAGCATTCATTTTCCTTTTGGAATGAGGGTGGCCCATTGCCACTGGATACTCAGCTTTCAAGCAATGATGATCCCTCGCCTCCGCCTCTCTTTGTCTGCTGTGTTATGTTTTCTCAGTTTTCAGTGGCCCTCACTGCCACCAAAGCTGCCGAAACCCCATCAACTGCACTTCGACTTCTTCTTGTCCCTTTCTCATAGGATTTACACATCAACAATAATAGAATTACGAAAAATTGCGGTATATATGTATATCACGGGTGTACAAAGGCCTCTTACCCAATCACAAAATAGATGTAAAATTTTAAAGAGAATAATGCGAGTTATCTTTTTTAATTTGGGATGACTGAATTTTATATTTTTAGTTTTTTTTAAATTAAAAATTTAAAATTAATATTTATCATTTTATTAAATGATATAATTTTTTAAATAAGAATTATAATATTATAATATAATAGATATTTTAGTCATTTTTTCATACATAATTTTTATGTTATATAATTTATAAAAAATTTAATTAAATACCTGTAAATAAAATGTAAACTTATATAAAAATAATAAAATAAATTAATATTTTATATTAATATAATTTTTGTTAAAAAATTTATAAAAAATAATATAATTTGATAAAAATAATTAACTAAGTGGATAATATGTATTAATTCTGAATTTTATAAAATTTAAGGGATGATTTCTTCATTTTTGAAATTAAAGGAAGTAAAATTCAACTATTACAAAATTGAACAAGAAATTTTTTATTTCTCTCAATTTTCTTTTAAAAAAAAGGGTATAGGAATTTTTTAATATATGTACGCTCTTAAGTTTATATCTGCTTTAACACAATAGAAACTTTATTTAGTCAGGGATTTTATTAAATGTCTTTCATGCTTAAATAAAGTCCAAGTAAAAAATTATATTTTTATGGTTATTTAATAAATAATAAAATTAATAATTATCTTCGTTTAGAAGATGAAAATAAGAATATGCGTCGTTGTCATATATTAAAGATATTAAAATTTTTTGGCTAATCTAACGTGTGTACCAAATTAACTTTTTGGTTTTTAATTTTATCTTAGCTGTGATTTATTTTTCTGTCTTGCTTTAGTGGCTGTTTCTTTACTATTTGTACATTAGATTATGTTATATTATTTCTTCCGTCATTTTTTATCTATCGTTTCAAATTATTTTATGAAGATTAAAAATGTTGTTTTATTATTATTTTATTATATTTATTTTCATTATACTTTTTAAAATTACCCTTTATTCTATCATTCTAATTACAAAGTTTAAAATAATTAAAAATGGAGAAAAAAAATAATGCAATAAATTTATTGAAACATTTTAAGATGAATAAAAAGAAACAAAAATTATTTTCGAAAGCTACAGATGAAAAAAGACGGAAGGGTATTACTTAATTATTAGGTTTTGTTCGTGTTGTGCAAGGTCTTATCTCCAGTTTCACACTGTGTAGTAATGTTAGGTATCCTCCTTTCTTTACATCCGTTTCTAACGTAACCGGAAGAAAAAGGGGCGAAGATTAACCAAGACATGGATTAAATATCTTTGAGAACCCACGAAGCATCATTCTAACTATAATCATCCCGGGTGAAAAAGAGGTTATAATATATTATTAATAAAATGATATATTAATATATTATTTATTAAATTTAATTATTAATATATTATCATAAGATAATATTAAATTTGATTTTAAGATCCATAGATTAGTCAATTCTTCTTCCTTTGTATTTGTTTATTGTGTTTTTTGCACATTTTGTGAGTAGTTCATATGTAGTGTTTGGACACTTTTCTATAACCAACAAAGCGGCTACTTCATTGCTCACATAAATTGATATATCATAGCTATCATAGGGAGCCACTCATGACTGCGTCCTCACTTATAGATAGATTTGATAATGTATAGGGTCGGCTTTCCTCGTAATGTCACTTTCTTAATTTTGCAAAAGAGGTCTGGTTAGGTACGTAGGCCACTCCATGGAAACCCCTCCTTTGCAAGACAACAGCAATTCTCACACCAACTTATTCTGTATTCATATAATTTTTAAAAAAAAGATAGAAAAGGAAATGGGATTTCTTAATTTGATACTGTACAAATAGGCTTAAAACTCTTCTAAACCTACTTGCCCCACCTCGTACTCCCACGGCACACACATATAAACATTACTAATATCGGTGGCGGATTCCGTAAAAAAAATTTGGAGTGAATACTTAAAATTTTTTTGATAGTGCTTACAAATAATTAGGATATGTTTAGAACTAAAATATTTCTTTTTTTTAAGTTCTTTTTTAAAAAAACTATGTTCCTATGATTGAAAATGGTTTTTTAATATATAAACTCACATAATTTCAACACAATTAATCGGATGATAGTCCAAAATTTAGTATGTTTTTATTCATGATCAGTCAGTAATTTTTTTCAATTAATTCTAATTTTTTAAGTAGAATATGGTTTAATTGAAGTTTTTTAAAAAAAAATTCTTCATAATTAAAAGGAATAGAATTTAATAAATAAATTGAATACTTATATTACAAAAAAATTAGTATAAAAAATAGTTCAAAAACCCTATCCAATTTGAAATTTCCAATATTGATTAAAATAAGAAAATTGTATTTTGTACACACTTAATTTATCAACAAAACTTCTAAAGTTATAGTATTTAATCTCAATGTTAAAAACAATTTTCTTAGCGATAGCAAATGAATGTATGATATTATTTACATGCCTAATTAAGTTTTGGAAAAATTAAAATAATAAATGATCAAAAGATATGAAATTACAAATCTATTAATAAACTTTAATATTTTTTTTTGGAAAACAAAAAGAAGTAGAGTTTATTCCTCCTAAGTTCATCTTAAAAAAAAGTCCAATTGATGGTTAAGTTTACTCTAAAAGAAATCAAAGTATAAGTATTAAAAAATTGAAAATTAAAGAAAAAGTTTTTAATTTTGCAAAAAATTAGAAGAAATAAAAATCAAAAGGTTCAAAAAAATAAGCCATATGCACTCAATTAATTTTGTGATGTTTTGTGAATAAATAACTTTGTATTTGTAATCTAATAGTTTATCATATAACACTTATTGAAAATAAAAAATTTCTTAATAATTTCTTTCTTTTTATGAGGGTATATATATATATAATGCCTACTCTTGAAAATTTTTAAAATACAAAGTGGGCATGTACCCCCCCTTGCACAAAATGGATCCGCCTGATTGATGGTATATGCATAAGGGTATAAATTTTTGGCCCATTATATATCATGAACTTAAAATATAATTGAAAAAATTATAATTTTTTTAAAATATATAGATACAGTTGACAGGATTGTGATGCTATTGTAACAGCTAGGGTATATGTAAGTTGTGAAATGCATTTCGAAACCCGGCAATATACTCAACTTGGTGCATAAATTTTCATCTGATTTCTCGTTTGATTAAAATGAAATAAGCCAATTAATTACTGAAATTAGTCTGCGTTGAAAATTGAAGGGGCCAGCTGAGGTTATCGGCATCAGCACAACTTGTGGTCAAACTGTAGCGACATGCTGACCGGCGATAAACCAACCTCCTTTCTAAAGCAACCTCGATTGACCTGACGGTTCTTACTTTAGACAATATAAATTTTAACATAATAGAATAATAATTCATGACTAATGAAAAAATACATAATTTTTGAAATCAACAGTGCTTATATGAAACTGTGATAATAAATTTATTTTTTTGAATTATAATTGCAATTAAAATAAATATTTTAAAATGAAAGAAATACAAACGATTGAGGAAGATAGGCAACGTTAACTGACGTTCCATTCTTCTCAAAAGAGAAGGAAGGCAGGCACGCATCTGCTAAGTGTATAAATATGGTGCTCAATAATTTAGGGTTTGCTCTACAACTTAAATTTAGATTCCCATGGAAGGCGGGCAGTACGGGGCTGTGCATGGTATGACTTTGAAGCTAGAAAAGTAGGTGGCTGATGCTGAGAGCGTGGTGATGTAGAAAACGACGTCACCGGCACATTGGTTCCCGAAAACCCCGGGAAAGACGGGATCGAAGCGTCAAAATTGTCCACGTTTACGGCTTCCATGACATTCCCACGTGGCGAGGTTTCTAGATCCATCATTAGCATCACGAGTAATTTTTGTATGCGGTAATGGTAATGTTTTTATCATTAAATTATATTTAATATATTAAAATTTATATTTATAATTTTAATTTATTTGTATAATAAAAAATAATTTAATAAAAAATATTTAATTTCTTAAACAGTATTTGATTTGCAAAAATTTTTATATTTTTAAAAATATTTTAAGAAAATATAAAATTTTTATATTTAGCTTAAATTTAAAAAAATAATTTTAAGAATATGAATATTTTAGAGAATTTTGTTACCTAATATTTTCTTGATATATTTTTATGAGGAATGCAGATATTTTATATTTTTCATAACATAAGAATATTCAATTGATGTAAAAAAAATTATTTTATCTGCTCACTACTTATTGCAATGAACCATTGTTATTGAATCGTGAATTGATTAATCAAAATTTTGAATCGTGAATCGTGAATTGATAAGATTCACAAAATATATAAAAATAATATATATTAACCTAGTATAATAAAATATAAGCATTGATAATGAAAAATAGAATTTTCAAAGATTGGGTTATGGCACTGTGGTGGAGTTGAAACTCAAAAAATTAGGTTTTTTAAAGATGGGTGAGGGCTAATGGAATGCACGTGACTCTATTATGGGTTTTTTCTAAAAAAAATGCAAATTGGGCTTAGTTTTATGAGTTGAGTCGTGCAGAACTCGGATTGGGTTCCATCTGCGACCCGAGACCCGATTGGCTGGAAATTTCCACCTTTTCTGCTTCGTATCAGTATTCCCTACCAAAAAACAGAGATGCGCACGATTCGGCTCTTCGATTCGATTTACAAATGTGATTAGTGCGGTTCATTCACAATTCATGATCGAATCGCAACGATTTAGGGGGTTCAACGATTCATTTAAAGATTTACATTGTTTTTTTCTAGAATCAAATCAAACTGTGCGATTCGAATCGCGAATCGGACAATTCCGACTACACTACAATGAACTACTATTTATCATCACACACCGCACACTGCATACCACACACTGCTCGTCGTATACCACTAATAATCTCTATTTATCACCATTCATTATTGATCACCATTCACTATCAATAATTACTTTTTATTATTATCTATTATCGATAATCATTATTAAACCATTATTTATCATCCATGATCATCATTCACCATTACTTACTGTTGATTATCATTATTTATTGTCAATGGCTATAACCAACCCCTACTTATCATCAATGACAATTATTAACTATCACCTGTTACTAGTGATTACTGCCAACTTCCGCTCGTTATTAATAATTATCATCAATAATCACTCATCTCTAATAATTGACATTACCTACTACTTTTTACCACTTGTTCTCAATAACCATTATCATTTCACCATTTACCACTTATTATCAATTACCATTATTCATCACTATTACTATTATTAACTATCGTCAATCTCAATTTTTAATGAGATTTTTTTTTATAATCAAATAATATTTTTAAAAATATTTAAAATAATTAAATATAATATTGTGATATTCTTACAAATATTTCTAATTAAACTAAATACGGAAATATCATATTCTCATGAATTAAATTCCACATTCTTTGGAATATCAAAATTTTCAAAAAAATTTAATTTTGCAAATCAAGCGTCATCTTAAGAAATTGAAATTCATATAACATTACCCTTTTTTATACTCTAAATATAATATGTCATTACCTTTAATCAACAGAGATAAGATAATTTTAATTTTGAGTACATTTTTATGCACTTTATATGTTTTCACTGTGGTAAGTATCCCCATAAGAAGGATCGTCTTGAGATTACTATGGGAGCTCCAACGATTAACCAACAAGCAAAGAACAGACTGTCATCGGAAAGAGCCATGTTAATACAACTGAAGTTAAGAAGAAGGCATTTGGCCCCGGATGATCGCACAAAAGGGTAGGAGATCGAAGAGGATGACAGAGCAATCTAAGTCACAATCAGTGGGTCAAACAGATGCTAATAATAAAGGCCCTGTAATTGCAGCTGAAGTTAAAATAAATGCAATTGTGGGATCATGTTTTAATATTCTATATGATTTGGATAACTACAATGAGTTTGATTGTGATGTTATTGAAGACAATATGGTTACGGATTTGAAAAATAATCAATCTTTGCCAGATCATATGGTGATTTCAGATAAGGCTCCGGATGCTAATGATTATTCTGAGAATAAATACACTAATTAGAAGAAGGTTGCTATCCAAGGTTGCTATCCATGGAGCACATTACAAGAATAAGGATGAAGGCAAAAATACAGTAAGCCAAGACCCACATTCAAAGAAAGGCTTAAAGGATGGCATGGGTTCGTCAAAAACTGAAAATCTAGCAGGGAAGAGACCAACCTATATCCTACTACGTTCTCCTAGCAAAGGTATCGTATAGAACTCTTAAGCAAGTCAATCCCACATCAGCAAAATTCCTTGTGTTCACTTATTGCAAAAGTCACAGAATGTCAATAAAGCCTCTATGGAAGTAACAGGTCAAGACAGTGGCACTGGGACCACAAAATCTAAACCTTCTGATAATAGTTTTATCCTTCAATTCATGAGTTAGAAGATGAGAAAGCTTCAAAAGATAGACAATGACGTTGCCCTAACGAGTTTAGGAGGCATGAAAGTGTAGTAAAATAGAATTTGAAGTTTTTTAGATCACCTTTCTAGTTCTTGTGGTACTTATGAACTATATTTCATGGAGTTGTAAATGTTCTAGTTCAAGGCCTTACTAAGTCTTATTAAAGATTTGGTTGAGAAGCACTTTATTGATATTTTTGTTATCCTTGAAGCAAAAGTTAGTGGTAGCAGAGCTTTGAGGAGAATTAAAAAGATTGGGTTTCAGGCTTCAGTGAGAATGGATTCTATTAATTATTTAGGAGGTATATGGGTAAAGTGGAACCCATCAAAGATAGACATTTCTGTTATCCAATTTTCTAAACAACTTATTCATACCCAGGTGAAGACTTTGGATGGTAGATATGATGCTTATATGACTTTTGTGTATGTTAATCCTCACCAACAAAAACGAGAGGAGCTTTAGAGTCCGTTAGAAGGAATAGTTGATAACATGAATAAAACTTAGGCTATTGTGGGGGATTTTAATGCTTATCTTTATGAGCATAAGAAAATAAGAGGAAATCCACTGAATTGGAGATCAACGAAAAGGTTTGGGGATTTTGTTAAGAATTGTCGCTTGATGGATCTTGGGTTTAGGGGTCCAAAGTTCACTTAGGAACGTCGTTCCCTCAAAGAAGGAATTGATTGAGGTTTGCATAACTTAACTTGGAAGCTCCAAAACTAAGTTGCTTCCATTTATTACTTGCCTCCATTTAAATCTGATCAGAAACTTGTCCATTTGAAGATGGTTGAGCCTTATCGTACCAAAAATAAGTCCAAGCCTCCGTTCTATTTTCTTGCTGCCTGGCTCACAATAAATTCATTTCCCTAACTAGTTAAATAGTGTTAGAATCAATGGAAAGGATGGACAATGGCTTCTAAAGAGTTTCAAATTAAAATTCTCAAATGAATAAAAATTGTTTTACACTACAAGAGCAAGAAGCAACAAGGACGACATTTTTAGTGACGATAAAAATTCGATCGTCGCTAAAAGTATTTCTGACGATATTGTCATCGGTGAAAGCTAAATGGCTTTTAAAGGGAATCGGAAAACCGAGGCGGGAAGGAATTAGGCTTTAGCGACGAAAAATATCATCACTAAAAGCCTAAAAGAAATTCGGCAGGAAAATTTGGCCTTCAGCGACAACAATTATCGTCGTTGAAGGTTCCCACTTTCAGCAGTGACATTTGTCGTCGTTGAAGAGCCAGCCTCGAAAAGTGGCCAGGCCTTCAGCAACGACAGAGAGGCCCAACCTTCAACGATGACAAATATCGTCGCTGAAGGTTTGCCTCAAGTTTCGAGGATAACCTACAGTGATGACATTTGTCGTCACCAAACGGTGGACCCTTCAGTGACAATTATAGTCGTCGCTGAAGGCCTTGTTCGATTTTCGAGATAGGGCTTCAGCGATGACAAATGTCGTCGCTAAAAGGTTAGCCTTTTAGCGACAACATTTATCCTCGCTGAAGGCCTGTTTTCCAGAAAAAAAGGCCTTCGTCGTCGCTGAAGGGTGACATTTCAACAACGACCCTTCACTAACGATCGAAAGTTTTTTGTCATTGGTGAAAGGTTCGCCTATATAAACCTCAGCACTTCCTCCCCCTCTCATTTGCGCGCTTGGAGAATCTGAACCTAAGGTAAGTTTCCCAACTTTCTTTTTCTTTTATAATTTTTTCTATTTTAGCATATTTATTTTTTATATATGTTGATGTGTATTAATTTTGTATATTGCATATTTTAATTTGTTAGTTATTATTAGCACTTATTTTTATTCATGGAGAGTATTCAGAGTTGATCAGTAGATTTTTGCCATTAAGATACATGAACTAAAATTTATAATATTTTAGTTGTAAAATGTTATGTTTAATTTACTAAAATAGTTTGCAATGAATTAATAGAGTTGATAGTATGTTTAATTTAATATGAAACTCCATATTATTTAGTTTTGCATATTGTAAATTTTAAATTTATTTATGTAAAGTTAACTTATCATAAAATTTGTAAATATAAATTTTATTGTTATTATATATCCCTTAAATTATAACTTTGCAGTATATAATATATGTGTAGATTATTCAGTTAGACTAATATAAGATAAAGTAGTTATGATATTTTATCCACAAAATCTAAAATTTATAATGTAATTTAGGAAACTTCGAAATGATTAGATTCATTGAAATAATGTAAAATAGAAAACTAGAATAAGTATGTAAATATAGCTTAGAAAATAAAAGATTATAATAATATAATTTCTTTTTTAATTAAGATTGAAACTTAATAATTCAAATTATACTATTTACACTACATAATAAGAAAAATTCAATTAAACTTAAGATCACATGAAAATCAAACCCTAACAATCTAAATTATACTATCTACATTACATAGAAATAAAAAATTTAAAAAAACAGGAAGTCCGCATGAAAATCACCCCCTTCTTAGATAAATTAAATTTACTTTTTTCTTTTAAAATTATAAAATTTATAATTGATTAATTTTTAAAATTTATTTGTTAAAATTATTTTTTGAAGCTAAACCCTAAGCACAACCAACATAAATATAGTTTATATAATTTTTGAATTATATTTTATTATTTTCAATGTCAATTTTGACATTAACTGATTTATTTTTTTTATTTACAATTTCAACTACTATGTATCTTGAATTTTTAATTGGATTAAAAATTAATTTTTAAAATAAGGAAATGTAAATTTTTGAAGATCACGAAACATTTCTTAATTTGTATAGAAAATATATGTTATGTACATAATTCTAAGAGTTAAAGTTACAATAACATTACATTAATGAATAACTTATGAAACTAAAAAAAATATAAGCTAAAATATTTTTTAGGCCTAATCTACATAATTTTAATAGCTAAAGTTAAAATATAATTTGGAAATTATATAAATGATGAAAATTATTTAATTTGTTTAGAATTAGATTAAAAGAAATATTGACAAACAATGGTTCCCTATTTTGTGATAGCATCCTCTTACATCCTTTCAATGTTATAATAATAAATATTATTTAGTTATAATAACATGTGACATATTGGAGTTGTATAAAAATATATATAATAATTCTTATGAAAAGACTTCCTCATAAAATAATCAAAACGACCATACTATAATATAAATTTGAAAAGTTCCTATGCCTGATAATTTATAAGTATTCATAAAATACACCTCTTTATAAAGAAGCTGAATTATGTACCTTATAAATATAGTAGAGTAAGTTATATGTTTGAATTCCCACAAATTTATTGTGAAACATAACAGTTGTTATGGATATTTCAAAAATCAATAATCTACATAATAAGTTATTTAAATAACAGTATTGACACTTAAATAACGATTCTCATAAAATATTGTATTGTTACTTTTAATTATTGTAAATATATTTTTACAATAATTTTAAATAGAACTGCATTTACATTTAAATTATAAGCTTAGACCTATTCAAGGGTTAGTTATTCTCTAAACATCAACTAACCCTTGAATTATCCTGAAAAGTTAGACAATTTGAGATATTATCCTATAGTTATTATTAATAATTTATCTGACTCTTGTTTGATATTATAAGAATATCTTAGCATCCTAACTATTCTCTGAGTATAAACTATACAAGCATATAGTTTAGGTACTTAGAGAACCATGGGGAGATGCTGCCAAAATTTCTACACGGAGCAAACGATAAGCGTGGATAAATTGGAGAAAATAATAATTATAGAAATATCTCGAATGGGATAGGACTCTACCCTTCAAAGTTAGTGCATTTAAGGTGACTATCAAATATTAATCACCACACTTTATTCACCTAAAGCAATTTTCTTCCTATTCAGTGATACAATATCCATCAATAAAAGTTAGATACACCTACCAAATAGCTTGTTGGATGAGTATTGGAATGATGCAGTGGCATTTGTTCAAAGAGCCAAAAACTTTATCGATGAAAGGGGTTTGGTAAGATGCCCATGCAAAAAGTGTGTAAATTTAATATTCCAAACATTACTAACATTGGAGGCACATATTATAAATAATGGATTTCATCCATTATACATAAATTGGGTACACCATGGTGAAGCAGATGTTTCGACTTCTAGAGGAACTCGGAGGGCATCTCCCAACAATAGAGATGAGCTAGCGGATATTATACACGATTTCATTGGCCCTGAGGTACCTGAAGCCGATGTTCGTAATGACAAGGGAAGGAGTGAGAATGCGGCTGATGGAGACATTGGAATAAATTATAGTCATTGTGATAACCTATTCGAACAAGTAGAAATAGAATTGTATCCAGGATGCACAACGTTTTCAGCCTTGAACTTCCTGGTGAAACTCATGCACTTGAAGGTTCTGCATAAGTGAACAAATAACTCATTTGATGCTCTTCTATGGTTGTTAAAAAAGGTACTTCCAAACGATAATAAATTGCCTAAATCGTACTATAGTGCAAGGAAATGGCTCAACAAGTTAGGATTGGGGTATGAATCAATCCATGTATGCAAACATGACTACGCACTTTTCTAGAAAGAACATGCTTCTAAGGATAATTTTTCAATTTGTGGGAAGAGCCAATAGATAGATAAAAATACGAAAGGAAAGAAGGTGCCTCAAAAAATGATTTAATATTTTCCGTTAGCTCCTCAGTTAAAGCATTTGTATGGATCGAGATATACTGCGAAGAATATGATATGGCATCACACTGGAAAATCAAAAGGGGAAGGGGTAATGTGACATCCCGTTGATGGAAAAGCCTAGCAGGAGTTTGATAAGAGATATCCTAATTTCTCCGCTGACCCACAAAACGTTAGGTTGGGTTTAAGTACAGACGGATTTAATCCTTTTGGTGATAGGAACCTGTCCTACAGCATGTGGCCAGTGGTTATGACTACTTATAACTTGTTACCATGGGTATGCATGAATCAGTCTTTTTTCATGTTGATCCTATCAATCCCAAGGTCACAATCCCCAGGTAAGGATATCGATGTTTTCTTACAGCCGGTCGTAAAAGAGTTAAGGCATCTTTGGGAGAGAGAAGTTAAAACTTAAGATGCGAATACAAATACGGTATTCAACATGTGGGCAACATTGCTATGGACTATAAATGATTTTCCTGCTCGAAGTAATCTATCTAGGTGGAGTGGGCAAGGATACAAAGCATGTCCTACATGTAATTTGGATACTCCATCAATTCGAGTTAGAGGAAAAATAGCTTATATTGGTCATTGTCGTTGGCTTCCAAGAAGTCACACATGGAGAAATAGGAAAAAATTCAATAGGAGGTCAAAGAGGAAAGCCCCTCCTCGACCTCTTACCAATAACGTTATCATGGAAGAATTGGAAAAGGTGGCACAGAGACTTCTTGGAAAACATGCTCAATTTGGTGGTTTAAAGCAAAAAAGGGGTGCGATGAACTTAATTGGAGTAAGATAAGTATATTTTTTGTTCTCTTGTATTAGCCGACAATGAACTTAAGACATAATATTGATGTGATGCATGTTGAGAAGAATGTATGTGATAGCATCCTAGGTACATTATTAGACATTGAGCACAAAACAAAAGATACGGACAATGCAAGATAAAATCTGGTAGACATGAAGATAAGGCCCAACTTACATCTATATGAGCAGAAGGGTTAACTTTTCATGCTGCATGCTGCATGCTGCATATACGCTTAACTAGGAAGAATGGAAACAATTTTGCCTATGTATAAAGAATGTGAAATTTCTAAATGGGTTTGCTGGGAGTCTTTGTAAGAATGTCACAGATCGTGACCTGAAATTGAAGGGGTTGAAATCACATGACTGTCATGTTATTATGCATAGACTGTTAGGACCAGGAATTCAGGCTTTCTTGCCAAAGGAATTATCATATTCACTTATTGAGTTATGCAACTTCTTCAGTCAAATATGTGCTAGAACTCTCAACAAGAAGGATATTCTACAAGCCAAACAAAACATTATCATTATTTTATGCAAGAGAGAATATAGCCCCCAGCATTTTTTGACATAATGATTCACTTGGTGATACATTTTCTAGACGAAGCATTGGAAGGAGGACCCGTTCATTTTCGGTAGATGTACCCATATGAGAGATATATAAAAAAGTTAAAGGATTATGTCTAAAATCGTACTCGACTAAAGGGTTCAATTACAGAAGGATATATTGTTGATGAGACATTAACGTTTTTCTCTAGATTCAACCAACCTGATAAAAATTAAGATGTAACACCTAGTCAAACAAGAAGGGCATTATCGATGTTCCGATACTAATGTCGACCGATGGGGAAGAAGATTATTTCTCACTTCGATAGGAAGGATCGAGATGTTGCAAAATGGTACATCTTGAATAATTGTACTGAGATTGAAAAGTATCTCCAATAAGTAACTTAAATGTCATTTGTGTTTTTCTCCTTTTTGTGATTATAACAGACTAAGATTGTTATGTTCTATAGTGAGCATCGATTGGAACTCAAATGAAGTGGTGCTGAAAATATTAACAACTTACAGAAAACTAAATTCCCCTCATGATTTTACTCGAAGGTAAGGGTTTTTCCTTCCCAAATTCATTAAATCAATATCCCAAATATTGTTTATTTCTCTTACTGATCTTTCAATTTAATTCTTAGAATAATTGCTACTTTTTTAGATGTACCATTTACATAGGAACGGTTCCCTGAGGCCACCAAAGAGCTACTATCATTAGCCTCCGATCCCAGTTTTACTACCATGATATACTCTGCGTGTATTATGAATGGAGTGCGGTTTGTAGTCGAAACTCAGGATGTGAAGCATAAAATGCAAAACAATGGCATTTCTATTACAGGGACTGATGGTAACATGTTCTATGGTATACTGGAAAAAATCATTAAGTTGACTTATTTAAATAAGTACAGTGTGACTTTATTTAAATGCAAGTGGTATGACATTGATCTTATAAAGAAGAAACTTTATATTGACAAGAATATCACAAGCATCTCCATCAATGGACAATAGTACAAGGATGATCCTTATATACTTGCTACTTAAGCAAAACAAGTGTTTGACATTGAAGATCTCCTTAATGGACTAAATTAGAGGGTCGTCCATAATTTGGTACATCGCGACATATGAGATCTACCCAGTGATGGAAACAATGCACAAGACCTATTATTTCTACAAGATAGTAACTCATCTAACTTCAACCTCACAGTTGATCTTGGAGATTTCAATTTTGTAGATCGAGATAATGAAAGAAATAGTCCTTCAATCATTCTAACTTTTAGGAATGTTGGATCTGGTGCTTATGGAGAAGATGCCTTCATTGATGATGACGAGAGTCTTGAAGATGAAATAATTGATGATTATATGGATGAGGGGCCCATACAATCTGGTAATGAAGGAGAAACTGATGACCATGAGTCTATTAGGTTCACTGACACTGATTTAGACTAGAGATAAAATAAGATATTCGAACTACAATTCGTAATTGCGTAAGCATGATTGTTTAAATAATCAATATGATTGTAAAAAGTTAAACCACTTGATCGTTTAATTTGACATTGGATTGTCTTTTGATTACTTGTATAATGTGTATTACTTTAGTTATGGCGGATGTTGAGACACGACACCACAGAGGTGATACTGGAGGTGACCCACTGCAGCGACCCACTCATATTCCATCACAGTGCGAGAGATCAGGTATTTGTTATTAATTGTGCATACCTGAGATTGATTAAATATCATGTCTATTGTATTGATATTTTTCTTTATTTAATGAAGTGGCAACTGCGAGAAAGAGGGGTCCGAATAGGTCCCTCAGGCTGCACAAGAAGATAGGCAGGGGTGGGGGCAGACCGATGCCTGTACAGTTTGATACGACTGGAACATGGCATACGGTTGGTGAGAATGCCAGCCATCTCCCTCGTGATATTGGCAACATGATCCGCACCCACGTGCCACCCTATTATAAGTCATGGTTGGTTGTACCTTAGAAGATCAGAGATAAAATTGTGCAGGAGGTTTGCGTAAGTATCTATTTGTTAGGAATTCGGATTATCATATGCAGCGAAAATTCAAAAATTTGATCTGAATTTTACCTAGGATCCATGCAAAAGACATAAATTAATGATTAGGGTTTTACCTATTGGGCACTCGTGTTTCTATTGATCAAAACTTGAGAGCGGATGAATCAAACACCGGCCGAAAGGTACGGTGTCTCTACGATATCCACACGGAGTGAACAACGACCTCTCACCCTCCACGAATCTGCTAGGATGCGTTTTTCTCTCTAAGAATTAGGATTGGATGTTTTCTGAGTGATTTAGGGTTTGTATGAAAGTTTTGAGCGTGTTATTAAAGTGCTGCCCTCAAGTCCTTTTTTATAGAACTTAGGCAAGCTATAATCCTAGTCCTACTAGAATAATGCTTCCAAAATCCTAATCACACTTAATAACTCATCTTATCCTTATCCTAGAAATAATGGGGAGAGATAGGACTTATCTATTAATTATCTAATATTAGATAATAATATTATCTCATAATATAAATATCTTAATTATTAGATAATTGCATATAGTTATCAAATATCAAAATAATATTATCTCATAATATATTTATCTAATATCTGATAATGTAATTATTTGATATTACTTTAATATCAAATAATATCACATAATATATATATATATATATATATATATAAACGTGAATTTATTATTCTTAATAATATATATATGCACGAAAATAAGTCCAATTAATTAGATATTAATATAATTAAAGTTCAATTAATTATTATCTTATTCCTACTCCTTTTATGTGACCCTGTAGGTTTTTACTACGTTAACAATGACTCATTATTGAGTTATAGATAGTAAGTGGTATCTAACAATTGATAAATGCACAAATGCACCTAAATTCTATGTGTTTCATCACTCATTTACTTAGTATTTTATGCAAATTGATTGAAAAGGATACTTAGATGCTCTATATTTTCTTTTTCAGGTCTTGAAATGACACATATGAGCATTAGAAAAGGATTCGGAAGCAAAACCATTCAAATTGTGAAGAATTGAAGCAAATTTGTTCACTCAGAAAAGAACACGGGGTATGGGAACCCCGTGTTCAGGGCCGTGTTTCATTCTGGACTGATTCGAGACTTCACTGAGCTACCCAGAGAAGAACACGGGGTTGAACACGGGACGTGTACTACCCCGTGTATCTTACTGCCATTCGTTTCTAAGGTAAACACGGGGAGTGTCACACCCCGTGTAACTTGCTGATCAGTCTTCGTTGAAGAACACGGGGTACAACATGGGCCGTGTACTACCCCGTGTACATTACTGTTTGGCACTTCGCTGAAGAACACGGGGCATGTCGCACAACATGTTTCGTGCTGCTCAACTTTCGCTGAGAAACACGGGATACAACACAGGCCGTGTTGACCTCCGTGTACATCACCAATATAAGTTTTGCACGAAATTTTGAAAGGGAGAGACGAAGGAAAAGAGGAAAAAGTGAGAAATAACAAGGAGAGCTGCTGGGAGAAACCCTAGGGGAGATTCAAATCAACCAAGGGCATCATCTAGCGTGGATTCAAGCAAGAAATTTGTAGATCTTCATGGACTGTTTGACTTCCCTCTCTGTTTTCTTATTTTCTTCTGATCTTGTAATGTTTTCACACTAAACCTTTGTGCTTAGCTTGGGTGAACTTGTTCATGGATTTATGGATTTGAATTTTATATAATCTAGCTTGATTTACTGTTGATTTATGATTTGATTATGCTGATTTGATTGGAACAAGCTAATATATCTGAAATATTGGATTTGTGTTTTGGATTAATTGATTCTAGGTTGAAATGACCAATTGATTAATCGGATCTTGCATGATCATTGGGAATATCAATTAGACTTAGGAATTAAGCTAATTAGATTCTTTTGCACAGGATGAAATGTCCAAGAATGGATTCTAAGCAAAGTTAATGCAACCTAGATGAGTGATTACTAGAGTAATTCTGGGCACTTAATCTCTTGGTTAGTAGCTAGTAGCCTTGCAATGAGATATAGCTTAATTTTGGTAATCCAGTAATCTTAATTAACAATAAACCAAGTTAGAGAAGTAAATTCATTCCATAATGAAGTGTACAAGGGATCCTTAAGCTGAGTACGCTTTCATACATTGAATCAAACCTTGTTTTTAATAATTAAGCTATGTTTTACATTTCACTCTTGAATCTCAAAATCAATTGATCAGCCTAGATAATTTTACTTGAGATTTAGTTAGTACTCAACCTACAATCCCTGTAGAGAACGATAATCTTTTATACTATAACTCGACTTAACCCGTGCACTTGCGGGATTCTAAGGTCAACAATACATCACTGCCACTCAAGTAGTAAGAATGTATGTGATTCGACATCCACCTAATACATGATCAACGTTTTGCATCATAACCCCTTTTGTAATAATATCCAAATTAAACTGGAGGCATGGAATGTGTCATTCTCGTCAATATTCCATTTATATTTCTTGATATTGAGTAAACTTAAAATAACTGATTAATATCACATATTAATTCAATTGAGCATGGCCATGCATTTCTAAGTCTCACTCAATCAAAGGGCCTAAGGATATTTCTCTTTTATACAAGAGTAACAAAATCTCATCTACATCACTCACTTCCTTCTGCACGATTTATGACACACCCAATTATTGCCCTACTTGTCATCCTGATTAAAGGTGATATAGGACAATATTAAAGTGAGTAATTCCTCATGTAGGGAACTATAGTAACTTCAGGTCAAAAGTTTATGTGTATTTGTGATCATATGAGAATAACTTATGACACATCTATCCATGTAATATTCTCATAGTGGGTCAGTCCAGTACATTATTTATTAGCAATGTACTCATGTATTGACTTGATATCATATATCCATAATTCGTAATCATCAGTCACTATACATGCTAGTCTCGATGTATTATTACTATCATTTCGTAATAATACTTAATTAGGAGCATTTTAGGAATAACTAAGTTATTCCAAGGATAATTATTATATTAAGTTATAAATTGTGCATAATAATAATAAAATTATAAAAATAAAATATAATAATTAAATTACCTAAAATAAAATATAATACATTGTATATAACTTCAATCATCTATATGATTGGTTCTAGGACACACACCAATAATCTCCCACTTGGACTAGAGCCAATCACTCATGTATCTAATACCAAGTGACATAGTATGATCATCATGCTTTTTCTACGCTAAAGGCTTTGTCAGTGGGTCGGCAATATTATCATCAGTTGGTACTTTGCATATCTTCACATCTCCTCTATCGATGATTTCTCGAATGAAATGGAAGCACCTAAGTATATGTTTGGATTGCTAGTGAGATCTGGGTTCCTTAGCTTGTGCAATGGCTCCATTGTTGTCACAATAGAGATCCATTGGGTTTGCAATGCTAGGAATAATGCCAAGTTCAGTAATGAACTTTTTGATCCAAACAGCCCCTTTTAACGCATCAGATGCAGCAATATACTCAACCTCTGTAGTAGAGTCGGCCACTGTTTCTTGCTTTGAACTCTTCCAGCACATAGCACCATCATTTAGGCTAAATACATAACCTGACTGCAATCTAAAGTCATCCTTGTCGGATTGGAAACTAGCATCAATGTAACCTTTTACAACAAGTTCTTCCTCTCCTCCATATATTAAGAATGAATCCTTAGTCCTTCTTAAGTACTTAAGGATATTTTTAACAGCAGTCCAGTGAGGTTTACCTGGATTTAACTGGTACCTGCTCATCATGCTTAAAGCATACGAGACATCAGGACGAGTACATATCATGGCATACATGATAGATCCAATTGTTGATGTATATGGTATCTTATTCATGTGGTCCTTCTCATCTTGTGTCGAAGGACACTGAGCTTTGGATAAATTTATACCATGCGACATAGGCAAAAATCCTCTTTTAGATTCTTGCATGTTAAACTGTTTTAACACTTTATCTATGTATGTACTCTGACTTAGGCCAAGCAATTTTCTTGATCTATCTCTATAGATCTTAATACCTAGTATATAGGCAGCTTCACCTAAGTCTTTCATTGAGAAACAATTCCCTAACCAAGTCTTTACTATTTGCAGTGTAGGGATATCATTTTCGATGAGTAGTATGTCATCCACATACAATACAAGAAAAATAATTGTGCTCCCACTAACCCTTTTGTAAACACAAAATTCATCTTCATTTTTTATGAAACTAAATTCTTTGATTGCCTTATCAAAATAAAGATTCCAACTCCGTGAAGCTTGCTTTAATCCATAAATGGATCATTGTAGCTTACATACCTTTCCAGCAGTTTCAAGAATGACAAAATCCTCGGGCTGTGTCATGTACACATCCTCGAGGAGCTTTCCATTAAGAAAAGCAATTTTGACATCCATCTGCCAAATTTCATAATCATAAAAAGCTGTAATAGCAAGTAAAATCCAGATGGATTTAAGCATGGCAACTGGGGAATAGGTCTCATCATAGTCTATACCATGAACTTGCCTATAACCTTTTGCGACTAATCGTCCCTTAAAGGTTTGCACGTTACCATCCATGTCGGTTTTCTTCTTGAAAACCCATTTGTACCCAATGGGTTTTACGATTCTACTTTTCTCCCACAGTTTTTCTTAGAGATAAATTCTCTTTCCAGAAAAATACTAGTTCATGCGACAAACACTTTGCCTTCACTAGGATTATAGAAATAGTATCCCTTAGTTTCCTTAGGATACCCTACAAAGTAGCACTTGTCCGATTTGAGTCCAAGCTTATCAGAAACTTGACGTTTTACACAGGCCTTGTAACCCCAAATCTTCATAAAAGACAAGCTGGGACGTTTTCCAGTCCATATCTCATATGGAGTCTTTTGAACCATTTTAGAGGGAACACGATTAAGCATAAAAGCAGCTGTCTCTAGAGAATGCCCCCAAAAGGAAATTGAAAGATCTATATGACTCATCATAGATCGTACCATGTCTAACAAGGTACAATTCTTCCTTTCTGAAACACCATTCCATTGTGGCATTCCAGGTGGAGTGAGTTGTGATACTATACTACACTCCTTTAGATAGTCATCAAATTCTTAGCTTAAGTATTCTCCACCTCGATCTGATCGAAGTGTTTTAATACTTTTACCAAGTTGGTTTTGCACTTCATTCTTGAATTCCTTGAACCTTTCAAAGGATTTTGATTTGTGTTTCATAAGATACACATATCCATATCTACTGAAATCATCAGTAAATGTAATGAAGTACTAGAAACCTCCTCTAGCAGGTGAACTAATAGGCCTACATACATCAATATGTATGAGACTTAATAGATCATTAGCCTTTTCACTGTGTCCAGTGAATGGTGTTTTAGTCATTTTTCCTAGTAAACAAGATTCGCATATTTCATATGATTCAAAATCAAATGAATCCAAGAATCCATCCTTCTGAAGCTTGGATATGCGCTTCTCATTTATATGGCCCAAACGACAATGCCAGAGATAGGTTGGATTTAAATCATTTAATTTAAATCGCTTAGTGTTTATGTTATAGACAAGCATTTCAAGATCAAAAATATAAAGCCCATTGAACATTTGTGCACTGCAGTAAAACATTTCATTTAAATAAACTGAACAACTTTTGTCCTTTATTATAAATGAAAAACCTTTCTTGTCCAAACAAGAAACAGAAATAATATTCCTGCTGATAGCAGGAACAAAATAACAATCCTCTAATTCTATTACTAAACTAGAAGGTAAAGATAGATAATATGTCCCTACAACTAGCGCAGCAACTCTTGCTCCATTGCTAACTCGTAGGTCCACTTCGCCTTTAACTAGAGTCCTACTCCTTTGTAGTTCCTGCACATTTGTACAAATGTGATAACTGCATCCGATATCTAATACCCAAGATGTAGAAGTTGAAACATTAATTTCTATAACATATATACCTGAAGCGAAAGTCTCACTTCCCTTCTTCTTTTTCAGATCTTCCAGATAGACCTTACAGTTTCTTTTCCAATGTTCGGTTTGACCGCAATAGAAGCATGTCCCTTCCTTAGCCACACCCCCTTTTGGTTTCAGTGCAGAGGATTTAGACTTAGGCTTGCCTTTGAATTTAGAATCCTTCTTGTTTTTGCCCTTACCTTTTCCTTTGCCTTTGCCCTTTTGAACCATCATTATGGTATTAGGCTTAGTCTTTTGCAAATTTTGTTCAGCAGTTCTTAACATGCTTAACAATTCTGGCAGTGGTTTGTCAATTTCATTCATGTTGTAATTCATGATAAATTGACCATAACTCTATGGTAACGATTGCAGAATTAAGTCAATGGCCAACTATTGACCTAGTGGAGCACCCAATCTTTCAAGGTTCTCAACATACCCAATCATTTTGAGTACAAAAGGCCCAACAGGGTTTCCTTCTGCCAGTTTGCACTAAAACAAGGCTTTTGTCACCTCAAACCTCTCATGCCGAGCTTGGCATTCATAAAGATTCTTAAAATGCTCAAGCATGTCATAATTTTCCATGTTCTCATGTTGCTTCTGAAGCTCAGAGTCCATGGTAGCCAACATGAGACAACCGACATCTAATGCGTCATCATGATGCTTCTTATAAGCATCCTTTTGAGCTCGAGGGGCAGTAGCTTCAGGTTCTTGAGGAGCAGGTTCCTCTAGGACATACATTTTGTGCTCATGTTTGAGGACTATCCTCAAATTCCTGTCCCAGTCTAGGAAGTTTGTCCCATTCAGTTTGTCCTTCTCAAGGACCGATCACAATGATAAGTTATTTGATGTATTAGCCATTGGTTATCTACGATAGAAATATGCAAAGTAAGTATTAAATTTAAAATATTTAATTAGGTCTTTTATTAAATGTACCTCCCACTATTTCATTCAAATTAATAGCCCTCCCTATTAATTCGGAAAGTCATATTGTTTAAGCTTTCTAGTGGGCCAAGATCCATATTTCACCAAGCCTTAAGTTAGCTTTGGCTAATCACTTAAAACTTAGTTATTTAGGTAAGCAACACTTGCCAATTGTATCATATACAACTCTTGGATAGTTGGGTGGACAACACTTGTTCTAGTCCATCTTATAAACTAAAGCCTAACTCTATGCCTCTAGGTCTCAATCCCATTGAGATATCCTAGTTAAGTCGGACCCAATATTTGACATTTGGATATCACTATTATCCAGTCGCATCACACCAAGATAAACGAGGTACCTTACTTTGGCAAACCTACCTTATGTCGATCAAGGCCTTGATGAATGCCAAACATTGGAAAGCATTATTAATTATTACTGACTTAATATTTTAGATGAGGGATTTTAACTTAATTATTATCAGATTTCACCATAACTAGCCTATTTATTCATGCAATATATCTATAATATCTCATATATCATATAAAGTAAATGAATAAAATAGACTACCGTATATCATATATCATGCAATGAATAAAACTATCACATAGTAGGAACACATTCTATCACATAATAAATGCATGCTCATCAATATCATCACATAATAAAGAAATCAAAATGTCACATAGTATGGCCCAAAATTCTATTTTCTAATGACATTCCTAACTAACTCCTTAGCTTCTTCTTGTCCCATAGCTTCTTAGCTTCTCCTTGTTCCAAGCAAAGAATACTCCATTACAATTACAAATTTACAACAGAAACCCCAAGTTACATTCGAGGGGAATTGAGATGAGAAGAGAATATACATTAGAGAAATAAAGGAAGACACGACACGCAGGTCGTATTTTAAAATCCGTCCATTAAAAACTCCAAGGGCCATACTATGCAACACATTCATGCATCGTATGTAATAATTGCTAAGAAATATAAGTAACTAAGATAAGGAGGATGATTGACATATATATTTCATAACATATTCATCATAAAAAATCAAGTTCTAAAACAGCGCCTTAAGAACAAAAATAATTTGAACGTTACACAAAGTTAGCACGGCAATCCTGCTCCAAGTCAAACAATATACCTCATTTTGCCAACAATTGACCCACTCCAAGTCAAACAATTCGACTATATGATTGACATTCAAATCATAGTTTAAAAATAGGATTTACGTCCAAACACTTTGAATAATTTTAATCATATCAATACAAATCCAGCCGTGTTTAAATTAAAGCATACATATACCTCATAGACTAGATTCAACTTAACGAATTTAAACAAGTCTTTACAGATTTAGAATTAATCACATTAATTCTGTGCTGATTAGGTTATATGCTATTAAACGCAAAGAACATCACATATTCAAAACAGATTCATGGGTTTATCATTTGAAAAACTCAAAATCAAGCATAAAATAGATTTGAATATGAAGCAGAAAAACGCATGATCATATTCATACAATTAATCTCATTAATTGATAATCAGATTCAAAATTCAGATCATATATATCATATATATATTTATGAAATTAGAACCATACACGAGTTTGCATATATCTCATATATATCTAGTTTAAACAGAAACTAATTTGATATTAATTTATCACATAAACATTCATCAAAACGTGTAACTTTTGATTTAAACTGAAATAGATTTGACATGTATTTATCATATAAATATTCATCAAAGATAGTAAAACATATAATCAAAACTATATTTTTGCAAGAAGCTCTGATACCACTGTTAGGAATTCAGATTATCATATGTAGCGAAAATTCAAAAATTTGATCCGAATTTTACCTAGGATCCATGCAAAAGACATAAATCAATGATTAGGATTTTACATATTGGGCACTCGTGTTTCTACTGATCAAAACTTAAGAGCGGATGAATCAAACACCGGCCGGAAGGTACAGTGTTTCTACGATATCCACACAGAGTGAACAACGACCTCTCACCCTCCACGAATCTGCTAGGATGCGTTTTTCTCTCTAATAATTAGGATTGGATGTTTTCTAAGTGATTTAGGGTTTGTATGGAAGCTTTGAGCATGTTATTAAAGTGCTGCCCTCAAGTCCCTTTTTATAGAACTTAGGCAAGTTATAATCCTAGTCCTACTAGAATAATGCTTCCAAAATCCTAATCACACTTAATAACTCATCTTATCCTTATCATAGAGATAATGGGAAGAGATAAGACTTATTTATTAATTATCTAATATTAGATAATAATATTATCTCATAATATAAATATCTTAATTATTAGATAATTGCATATAGTTATCAAATATCAAAATAATATTATCTCATAATATATTTATCTAATATCTAATAATGTAATTATTTGATATTACTTTAATATCAAATAATATCACATAATATATATATATATATATATATATATATATATAAACGTGAATTTCTTATTCTTAATAATATATATATGCACGAAAATAAGTCTAATTAATTAGATATTAATATAATTAAAGTCCAATTAATTATTGTCTTATTCCTACTCCTTTTGTATGACCCTGTAGGTTCTTACTACGTTGACAATGATTTATTATTGAGCTATAGACAATAAGCGGTATCTAGCAATACATCACTGCCACTAGTAAGAATGTCTGTGATTCGACATCCACCTAATACATGATCAACGTTTTGTATCATAACCCCTTTTGTAATAATATCCAAATTGAACTGGAGGCATGGAATGTGTCATCCTTGTCAATGTTCAATTTATATTTCTTGATACTGAGTAGACTTAAAATAACTGATTAATATCACATATTAATTCAATTGAGCATGGCCATGTATTTCTAATTCTCACTCAATCAAGGGGCCCAAGGATATTTCTCTTTTATACAAGAGTAACAAAATCTCATCTACATCACTCACTTCCCTCTACACGATTTATGACACACCCAATCAATGCCCTACTTGTCATCCTGATTAAAGGTAACATAGGACAATATTAAAGTGAGTAATTCCTCATGTAGGGAACCGTAGTGACTTCAGGTCAAAGGTTTATGTGTATTTATGATCATATGAGAATAACTTATGACACGTCTATCCATGCAATATTCTCATAGTGGGTCAGTCCAGTACATTATTTACTAGCAATGTACTCATGTATTGACTTGATATCATATATCCATGATTCGTAATCATCAGTCACTATACATGCTAGTCTCGATGTATTATTACTATCCTTTCGTAATAATATCACTATACATGCTAGTCACTATACATTGTATATAACTTCAATCATCTATATGATTGGTTCTAGGACACACACCAACATTATTTCCTCCATCTGTTGAATTAATCCCTTTGAGATTGAAATTTTTAAATATATTACTTATAAATTTGTTAAATGTCTTTTAATGTAGTCTTACTTCGAGTTCTAGGGCATTTCTGAGGGTAACTGGGATAGAACAATCTCTGGTTTGATGCAGACTGTTGCAGACCTATACAGGAATTGGAAGTACAAGTTGAATAAGCATTTCTTAGAGCTTGGAGGCGATCGATACCAGGAGTATGACTTGGATCGAGCTCGACGTTGTGTACCCCGGTCTGTCTCACCGCAGACATAGTTGAGGTGTGTGGACTTTTTTTACAATGACAAATACAGGGTAAGTATGACATTTTATAGTATTATGTCATTATTTCACATATTTAAATTGTAAACATAAAAATTTAATACTTTTTTTCTTAATTTGTAGGAGTTGTTTGGGGGGAATGCAAATAATAGAGCACAGAAGGTTGTGAATAACCGATATGGGTCAAAGTCTATTATTGCACATCATTTTGATAAGGTAATTTAACTTTTTTGTTTCTTTTTTAAATGTATCCACTTATTAGATAGCTTTATTTATTTCATCCTTTTTTTTCTCTTACAAAAATTGAACAGAGAAATAAAGATACTGGTGAGCTGCAATCGGCTCTCGAGAATCTTAGGGACTAACACACGTATAGGTCAGGGGAGTGGGTGCATCCGATCCCTTAGGGGCAATATGTAAGCTACTTAAATTTTATATTTTAAATAGAATTTTACAAATATATCTTGTAAAATAGATTTATTATTGAATTTTATTTTAATAATTTAAGGCGAGGATGACTGAGCTCATGACTCAGCACGTATAGTTTAGTATATCATCCACTAGCTTACCTGCGACTCCTGTACAAATAGATGAGGCTACTATCACTAATGAGGTGTTTGGCACTCGTCGAGGGTACAAGAGGGCTGTTGGGCGTGTGCTTGCTAGTCAATCTTATCATTCGGTAAGGACTTCTAGTGCGGGGACGAGCTCATAGACCATGTCTCAGGTCGATAAGTTGCAGGAGCAGTTACAGCAGAGTCGAGAGCAGTTCTAGTAGAGCCAGCGATTGATTCAGAAGTAGCAGCAGCAGCTTAGGACTTACCTTACTGAGATGACATCGATCCTTAGATAGCAGGATATTGTCCTACTGCCACCTCCATTTGTTGTTGTTGCTACACCTCCTGGGCTAAGTAAATTTATGCCTGCACCTACCGCTCAGCCACCATCATCGTTTTATCATCCTTGTTGCCAGGATGATGATGATAGTGCATCAACATATTTACACCTCCCTTCCCCGTAGTATATTCTGTATATGTATCTTTATATTTTTTATGTATACACATTTACATGGATTGTGTATATATAATTTATTCATATAAATACTATTTTTACAATTGCTTTATGAGTATTCATTTTTTTTATGTTGGAACAAATTATTAGACATTATTATTAATACTACTGATGTATTATATTTGTATAATTTACATTAAATTAAATTTAAAAAAGATATTAAGCAATTCAAATTAATTAAAATAAAGAATATTTTAGATAAATATTGTTAAATATAATATCTTATTTGAAATATACTTAATCACAACGATAATTTGAATTTAAATTTTTTTAAAAGAAATTTAAAAAACCTTTAGCAGCGGCATTGTCATCGCTATAGGACAGAATGTCATCGTTGAAGATGACTTTCAGTGATGACAATGTCATCACTAAAGCCCGACCTTTTAGCGACGATAACTATCATCACTGAAAGCACCACTTTTAGCGATGACAGTTGTTATCACTGAACTTCGAACTTTCAGCGATGACAATTGTCATTGCTGAAGGTCAAACTTACAGTGACGACAATGTCATCACTGAAAGTCAGCTTTAGTGACGATTTTTTTACTTTTAGCGATGACATGATAATTAAATTTCAAAATTTTTTAAATTTTAAAATTATTTTCTACGACAACATTGTCGTCGTAAAAGGCCATACTTTTAGTGATGACAAAATATTATCGCTAATGGTTGTTTCAAGTACGAAACTATACCGATGACATAAGGAGAGATCTAATAGAAGCAACAACAAGTTGTTATCTTCCTCTTAGCGTTTTAGTGAGTTCATAGAATCTTATTACAAAAATAGGTTTCAATATATTATAATTAATATTATCTATTACTCATCGAATTTTAAATAAAATGAGTTCGCATACTTTACAAATAAAGAAAGCTTGTATATATAGAATACAACTATGTTAAAATGTTATGTTTTATTGGTAGAATATAAAAAACAAATGAATGGATTTTTATGTGTTTAGATATGAATAAGTATGCGTACTACTACATTTATTCTGTTGTGTAATTTTTGTTACCTCCAAAATAGCTTTATGTCTTGTGTTTTATATGTTAGCTCTAAAATAGCTTTGCATGATATTGCGTGAGGTAGTAGTTTGATCATTACTTCCCATTCTATCCAAACATACAATTTTAACAACCCTCACATGATAGTAATAAGTGCATAACAAAACTTTGACAATTAAACAAGCTATAAGAGGATATTAATCAAATTTATCTCAATAGCCTAAACTAATCGAAAAAGACTTATATTTCCCCTAATAATGGTAACATGCATTGGTTCCTCCTAGTTGTATGCATTGAAAAAGAAGAATTGATATACTTAAATTCCTAGCCAAACATTGCCTCATAAGTTGAGAAGCATAAACTCATTGTGGAGATAACAACTTGACTTTAATTATAATTCTATCACATTTCTAGTGTAATGCTAGAAATCTAATTCATTATTTCTTTTTCCATCTTAGGTGAAGTTTTTAAAGTGCTTGCTAAAGCACCATTGATTGCATAACACCTATTAAAGTACCATTACAAATTTTTATACTTGAAATACCATTACTCTATCCAAAATTCCTACATGAGAAAATAAGTAATTTGATAAAAAAATATTTATGAAATTCCAAAGTGTAAGTTTTTAGTATTAAATCTCTTAATTAGCATATGATTAGTTGTAGCAACAATTATGGTGTTTATGTTGAAAGTTAGATGACATTGTTGTCAATATGAGAATACTACAAAATAGTTACAAGGAACCTACATAAACACTAATTTTTCATGTACCATAGACAAAAACTCCTATTATTTTTTTTTATTTCTATTTTTTTACAACCAAGAGGAGGTGGTGATCGAATGTGTCAAGATTTAGACATTCTTCTTAGTGACTACAATTTGAAGAAGTATGGAATTATTTCCTTTACTACTAGAGAATACCAAGATCATACTAACATTATTACCTTTTGATGTCAATAATCTATAATAAGTTATCTTGAATGGATTTTTTGTGTTGCTTATCAAGCACACATGTGCAAAGAAGGTTTAGATTTTTGTATATGTTATCATTAGGTGGCAACTACTCGTTCATTTAGCCTTTAACCATATTGTTACAATTTTTAAAAAAATTAAAGTAGTTGTCTAGTGACTAATCAAATTGTGGCTCACTTGTTAATTGAAAGAGTACATCCTTAACATCCATAAAAACTCATACAAATCAAGATTCTTTTATGTTTAGGCATGAAATTTGAAGTGTAGTTTAATGAAATTAGACTTGTAAACATGTTGAAAAATTAAAAGCAGAATAACTCTATCCATATGGATCTTAGAAGATAGAGGCTATAGCTGTCGAACAAAATCTCAATTGGCAATCTGAAATAAATTAACAATAAAGCACCAAATAATTAACACCGAATGAAAGTAATAAAGACAAGAGAAATTTTTGTTTTGAATTTTTGCTCTGCCCTTTCTGAGTAGATTTCATTAGTATTTATAAGAAAATGTACATAATGCAACCAAATACAGTGAAAGGAGATTCCTTTCTGACAAAGTAAAAGATAAAGTAAATTACAAAAGAAGATTATCCGACAAAGTAGAAGGTAAATTTACAAAAGCAGATTCCTCGTCAAGAAAAGTTAAAAAAGTAACAAATAGTACTAATTTTTGGATTTTATAGGCTGGCTTAATCATCAAAAGAACTCTTCTGAAAATTTCTTTCAAACCATAATTCATTGTCACTATCCAACTCAGAACTTTGTCTGTTCCATGGTTGAAAGGCTGGGTTATAAAGTTCTTGACAAGTGGCTAGAAAGAAATGATTGTGCCAATTACGCCAATTGGCAATGTTCCATACATCTGGATGCAAACTATAAGGATCAATGTTATTCATTTGGTACATTATTGCATGTATCTCAAGCCATAGATCATATGATATGAACAAATAGGCTAGAATATAGTAAGAATAGCAGGGACCATGCTGGTGATGAAATTCTTCATGGAATCAGGTAACCGTATAGCCTTCTTAGTTTTCTTCAGATAGATACCAGTATGAATGAAATATGACTAAAACATATTATTCAAGAACTTGCATGAGGTAGTTAATCCATTATTGTAAAGGTTTAAATAGAGAAAGCCACATTAGGGATAAAACGGTTGAGAAAGCCATCCAATAATTCCAAGATTAAGTTGTGTTAAAGTAGCATTTTTATCAATATAGCATCCTATGGTGTACGTCCTGATCATTATTCTCATAAGTGTATATCCATGTTTACTTGGTTAACTTAAAGGGATAAGTGAGTTTGAATATGGTAAAATACGGATATTCAGGATTAATAATGTGAGAACTGGATTGACCATGTTGTCGAATGCAAATAGCACTGTGAGACATGATTTGATCCTTAAATCTTTAGCGGAGTATATTTTCATTGATATAGAGAGGAAGATGATGAAATAGTGACAGAGGATTAGATGGTTCCCTAATAATTATAAAGATTGGAAGAAGATGAATAGAGTCTGCGTTAAATTCTGTAGGTCTAGAAAGGAAATCTGCCAAGAAACTCTTCCATCCCTTGATATGTTTAACATCAACCTTTCATTGTTCAAATCAGTTTTTCCATCAAATCAGTTGTGGTTGAAGGATCATAGTCTTCTTTGGTTTGAGCATTGCTAGGAATGCAGACATATCCATCTTAATCAAAAAGTGTCGGCCAATAAGATAAAACTTAAATTTTTCAATTATTTTTTTTATTGCAAGAATTTCTTTAAAAGTAAATTGGTAATGAATCTCATCTTCTTTGAATTTTCCACTCTGGTACCCACAAATGGTACGGTTGTTATTTTCATCAACAAGACATTGCCCTAATAATAGTGACTGGCATCTGTCTAAAGAATTCGTCTACCTTCAGGAGTAAGTATTTGCAGTACTGGTAAATTAGCTGACAGTGACTTGAGGGTTTTCACTACCTTAGTATGAGAAGTTGACCAAGCAGAGGGATTTTTCTTAATTGAGCTAAGGTGGACCGATATTAGGCAATGTAAAGGATAAAGTCTTTCATGTAGTTGACTAAGCCTAAAAATTATTGAAGTTGTTTAGTCTGGTAAGGCCCATCAAGGAATTCTTGGATTTTGGAGGTAATATGAGGCTGAAGGCAGATTTGGCCATTTTTAATGGTTAATCCGAGAAAATCGATGGAGGATTAGGTTATGACCATCTTTTTCTGGGAAAGCATGATTCCATAGTTTTTTACGAGATCATGGAATTGTTGTAATAAGGCCAAATGATCATCAAGGTTATAGGAGAATAAAAGGATGTCATCAATGTAGACAAGGGCACTGTGTAAAATGGGCTCAAATATTTTATACATGACCTTTTGGAATTATGAAGGAGTATTCTTTAACCCAAATGGCATCACAGTCCATTGGAAATGGAAATTTGGGATACAAAATGTTGTTTTAAATTTTTCATCCGAATGAATTCCAAGTTGACAAAACCTAGCTTTGAGATCAAATTTAACAAAAACCTTTGCGTCCAAAAGTTTCTAAAGTAAGAACTCTCATCTTGGAAGAGGAAATTTAAGGTCTACCAAAAATAAATTGAGAGGCTTATAATCAATAACCAGCTATAATTTTCCTCGAACTTGTTCAAATCTTTTATTTGTATAAAAAGCTTGACATGCCCATGGTGATTTGGTCTCCTCGATAATCCCTTGTTGTCTTAGTTGAGACACCTTTTCTTCTGCAAGTTTTTTATGGTTAGGATGCATTCCAAAATAAATGGCCTTTGTTAGGTTGATATCTTCTTTCTTTTTGAACAGAAGATGAATAAAGAATTCTTCCTTGAGCCATAATGGATGTAAACATTTGTCAAGGAATTCGACATGGTTATCCACACTTGACTATTGAATAATCTCATTAATGAGGTTGAAGAAGTCAGTTGTGTAAAGGTAAAGATTTAAAATGTCTGTCCATTGCCGAAAATGATTCTTCCATCGAAATCCTCCTAATTCAAGTTTGACCTTGTCATTTAGCAATCTGCTAATAAGATCAAAGCTAACTAGAACATCTCTGCCAAGCCCAAATGTACTGTAGAATTTATACTTAATTTTGTAATCTAGAAAGAGTTGGAGCTAAACTATTTTAGAGAGCTTTATTATCGTCATTAATTCTCCATTAGCTGTTTGGAACTGATGATAAGTTTTTGTCCAATGAGGAGGTAAGATATTAGGATTGATCATTGAACAAGCTACTCCAGTATCAAAGAAGGCAATTATTTTGATTAGCTAATCAAATTTATCAACCAATATGGAAGCCTTTATGAGTGGAATGGTAAGTTGCTCATTAACCAGGAATGCGTCTTCTACCTGCATCATTTGACACGAATTTGGTTCATTCTCCAAGTCAGTAGTTGTATTTTAATATAAATAAATTTTTAAAAAAACTAAAGAAATGTTATAGTTTTTTAAAACATAAAGTTTTAAAAAAAATATTGATAAGGTTTTTTTTGTTATAATAATATAGAAGGAGATTATGCAAGCTAAACATATAGATTGAAGAAAATAAAAGAGATAAGAATAAATTTTTAAAAATTATATTAAAAATAATTAATTTTTGGTTATTAATATGAGGTTAAAAATATAAAAGTTAGTTATGTTGAAAGATTGTGCAAGCGAAACATTTAGATTGAAGAAAATAAATGAAATAAGAATAAAATTTTAAAAATCATCTCCTAAAAATAATTAAATTTTTTGTTATCATAATTTTAGATTAAAAAAATAAAAGTTAATTATGTTGGGAGACTTTACAAGCTAAACATGTAGATTGAAGAAAATAAACAAGACAAGAATAAATTTTTGGAAATCATATCTTAAAAGTAATTGACTATCACTACTATATAATTGTTGTTAAACATTAGGTATTTGAAGGATTACATATTAATTTTCAATCAATGTCTAATCAACTATTGTGTTATATAAGTTTTAACATTAACAATAACATTAATTATTACATCAAAAAATCGACATCATTTTGTCTGAAATGCCTTAAAAAATAATATTATACATCAATTTTTTTTATAAACAACTTATGTTTAATGTCAATAATACTAATAATTAACATAGTATGTTATATCCCCTTTCCAACCTTAACTTCCTCTCCATGTTCCTCTTTTACAGATTCTCTTGTATTCCTCCTTACAAAATATAATGATAAAAAATAGAAACTAATATCTCTTATGATACTATAGAATCTCAATGTTAATAATTTAAAAAAAATAAATAGAATAACAGGTTTGAAAATGATGAAAGGTTATATACAATATTCTAATCAAAGATAAATATTTTATCAAATACATCTTAATACCTATTACTTAATATGTGAAGCTTGTACTCACTAAAAAACACTCTTAAATTCAATACTTGAAAATATAATGAGCATTTATTAAAATTCCATTAATGGTATTACAAATTTTATATAAATAAATTATCAATAATACCACTAAATATCAAAGAAGATAAATGAAATTAAATTTTTTACTTTTAAAAATATATAAAAGTTGCATCAAAATAAAAAGTGATAAAATATGATCGATTATGAAATTGAAAATTAAAATGCAAGAGCAAACACAAAAACTTAATAAATCTTTGCTTTTATATTCTGTGTTATTCTAAGGAATGCACAACCACACATATTTAGTGACAAGTTTATAAAGTTTCAATCTTGCAAAATAATTAGTAAAGATAAATATGAAATTAAAGAAAATTATCTTATGATTGAAAGGTGAGCATACCTCATTAGAGAAAAATCAGTTTAGAGTTAGAAAAGTTGTAGAATAAAATTTACAATTGGTTTTAGTGCTTTATTAGATTTATTTTCAACTCGTGCCAGGATTAGAATGATTAAACATCAATTTTATAGTTATTAACCAATAACTAAACTTAAATGATGTTTAAATAACAACGATATCATCATACTAATAAACTTTATGATAATGGTTGTTTATTAAATAATCGACATCTTATTGTCAAAGATATCAATTTTAAGCAAACAATTCTTTTGATGTATTTTTTAAAAAAATAATTATTAGAAATAACTAATTGACAACTATATAAGCAAATTATAATTGATAACAACATCATAATCATATAGTAATTAACAATAACAGAAATATTTATTAAAATTTTTATAAAAAGTTTTTGAACTTTCATCTACACAACAGAATATAACAAATCACAACAAGTTATTTACAACCAAAACATTATCATTAAGTAATTTAGTAGTTAATTACAATTATTATATATTTAACTATATCCAAAGCCATACAAAGTGGTTCATCTCTAGTCATGATAAATACTCTCATTAAGCTAGTTTTGAGTAGGGTTAGGGTTCTCCCCAAAACACTACAATTTGTATACTGTTAATATATTATCATCAAGATCAATTTAGTTAATTAAATATTTGATAAGTTAAAAATAAGCAAATGATTACCTCAATTAGGCTTTTTTGATGATATATCATATTGTGGATGCATTACATGATATAGTAGCTACTCCACATTATCGAGTTATTTAGGGAACTACAATTAAACAAAAGGTCAATTTCATCCCATTAATACACAAGCTTTTATTTGTAACATATTATAATCTTATTTAAGAAAAATACCTTACTACTTCCCATTATAATTTTTTATTGCCATTCCCATCTAGTTACAAGCCCTTGTTGTAGACATAACTCTATCCAAGCACTTATTCGACGTAAACCTCACTTTTTTGCTTAAAAGATCCAACTAGCAAGCAACTTTTCCTTTCAAGTACACTATAACAGGCATCCAATGGCACTTAGAATATAATGACATAACAAAATGCAAAAATCTATGTTCAAAAAATATAAATTATAACTAACACATAAGTGAGACTTATCCTTCGTAGTACGATACGAAGTTGCAAGCTTTCTTGATATGCTTAAATAATGCATTCACAACATATTCCTCCCTCTTCTTATCACCTTATTAGGCCTGAATGTTAAGTTAATATAAACACAAGAATCTATAACAAGCTTTTAAAGAGAGTTAGCAATCATAATAATACTTATAAAAGGATTAACATGAGTCAAACTTTTATCTAGATAATAATTGAATTAATTTATGTTTGCTTAAAGATGATAACTTAAAGTTACTTAACCTAGAGATGGATATAATTAACATTGAGATTTTTAAACCTCAAGAGTTGCTTAATAGTAATCTTTTCAATGAACAATGGATTTTTAATTCCTACCATATCTGCCTCCATTATGAGCATAGCTTGGTCTTCTTAGGTTCATAAGCTTTCAAGCTTCACTTATAACACCTTTTGATTATAATAAAAAATCACTAAAATACAAATAATGTTAATTAGTAATCTCAAATAACAAAACTAATATAACTTTAGTTATATAAAAAATTTAGTGGTGGGGATAAAGGATACATAATGATACCTCTACTGAGAATTGAATAAGAGTTGTTAGCCATGTAATAAAAGTTGTATATACTTCTTACATTGTCCAAATTTCATCATTTGGCACTAGTATCTTAGATATTCAGTCCAAAGGCTTGTTAACCACCACCTTGTCTTTATTGTCCAATAATGGTTGATAATGGAGCTAATAGCTTACCAAAATCCACCTAACCACAACCTTTCATAGAAATGGTCCTGCTATTATTAGAGCGCATAAGGCTTCACCCTATGTAATGTAAATCTTTGCTATTGGAAACCTAATTCACTAATAAACATGTATAGAAAAGTTTAAGTGTTAAAGATAACATTTATTTTGGGCATGGTCTTTATAATTTATGCTATTATAGCAACTAATGTAGTAAGTGTTGATAAATCCTCCATACCAATCATAGGAAAGGTTAGCACCCCTTCTGATTAGAGGTCTTTAAGATAGGCTGGGCTGGGGTTAACTTATTCATATGAGTAGTAATTATAGGTCTGACTAGCTAGATAAACAACATGGAACTCAGCTATATGGTTTGCTAGAAAGGTATTTAATCTATCAAAGCATGAATTTTTTTTATTTGCTACTACATTTATATGTGCTACTTTTACATCTACTACATCTGTATCATTCAATCTGTATTAAGTTTGTGTTCCATGTCGTGGTAATGCTTGCTTTGATGTTCTTTAACTTAAAATGCAAATGTCCTACTAAATAGTGCCTTATCAGTCAAAGTAGTCTCCTAAGTTGAGACTATGTTCAACCTTTCAAACACAATCAAGATGTTTTTCAATTCCTAAGGCTATAAACAAGATGTCCCTCTTCTTAAATGACTTAAACTTAACCTAGCAACAAACAAATAATAGATAATTAGATCCAACTCAATGAAATAAAAGCTTTAAAATCAAGCAATATGTTTTAATTTAATATCAAATACTTACAATCCTCTCTGTAACAATGTAACTCTATGAGGTTATATACCACCTATACTTGGTAACTTCACATTACTTCTATAACTTTACTAGAAATAAAAGGTGCCTCATTGGTCCTAACCATTGGCTTTCACACCTTTCCTTTTCAATAACTTTTTCTTCAATTTTTAATAGCCTTCTTGGAAGAAATTGTATAGATATTTATTTTTTCTTCACCCCTCCTAGTTAAACCTAGTTAATTCCTATTAACTAAGAGACATAATAATTTACAAGTACAACTAATATACAAATAAAATATTGAGAAAAACTAGCTACTAGAATGTACAACATTTACTTGGAATTTCTCATTGTCTTTTTGTTTCAAGAATTTCTCATATGATTATTAGGTGATGAAATTTTATTTCTAAAGCAGCTTTTTTTTTTTTTTTTTTGGTTTCAAGATTGACATAGTCCTGCCTTAAGATTATTTGGAAGTCCCTCCGCTGGATTGCTACATGTGACCATCTGCTGCGTATATTTAAGGTGTTAGGAATATCAAAGGCACTCTATAAGGGAAAAAACACTCATGAAAGAGTTATATGTGATTATTTAATTACATATAATTTTGTATATTTATAAAGCAAAACTATCCCAATTAAGTATACATACCAGAGCCTCTTCCTAAATGTTATCCTTCAATACAAAAGGGATATTCCTTCAAAAAGCATAACTAATGGATATTTTATATTGTGCTACCAATCCAATATAATTATTATATGCCGCTCTATTTTCTGCATATGGCTACTCCTTAGCACTGAACTTAACATGTAATTTTTTATCCTTTGCCTACATTGCAAAAATGAACCTCAATATTATAGGACTTCTCTATCTCTCTCTCTCTCTCTTTGAGGTTAAAGCAACTGCCTTTATAGATGCATCCATATTCTAGCTATTTCAAAAAAAAAAAAAAGCAATGTCAATCATATACAATAATATATAGAAAAAGTTAAAGGTTTACATTACATAATAATGAAAAAAGTAGTAGGTATAAAATTTATCCTCACAACAAATACTACATAGTAAGCATAGCAAAACACATAAATTGTATGATAAGAAATTAAATTAAAATTATATCAATCAGCATGCTTTACAAACTTAACACTAATTTACATAACTAGGGAGCCAACAAGAATCATTCCATTATATAATATATTGAATGCCCTAAAAAAAATGCAATAACATGCAATAGTAAAGATAGCATGTTAAAATAGGAAAAGCATTAGCAACAAATAAAGCATAACAATTACCACATATCCTAAAGGCAATTAAGCCCTAAAAGTATCACCAAATACAATAAATAATATAATCCTAAATTTAGCAATGAACGAAGCTGTCATAATGTCATTATACATATATATATACATCTCAATTAAATAAAGCCAAATAATCTCTTAATATCCAAAAAAAAATAATGAAACTAAGAATGGAAAATGTACCTAAAAATAGGTGATGACAAAAGTAAACAAGAACTTAAATCTAAGTATAGCAAAGAACATGGGATAGGTTTAGAAAATGCCAAAGAAATGGTGATAGTAGGGGTTATTGTCAAAAAAGTGAGTTCCAAACAGTAAAAGGATGTAAAACAAATGATAAAATGAAAGTTATACAAATAGAACATTTTCATTGGTTTTTAACTTGACAACTGACATATTAAAATAATGACATCAAATTAACATAAAATGAATGCATAAAGTTAAGATAATATTTATATAAATACCAATGCACCATTGATTCCAATGTTAGTTAAATGAACAACATCTTAAATTTGCTTAGTGCTCTCAAACTAGCAATTCATATTTCCTTTTGACATCAGTTAGGTATAAAATTGATATTTTAAACTTCTTATTATTTTGGAACATGAAACTACCTCCTAAATAGATATTAACTAACTAATTTCAATTACCCAAACACAACCAACATACTTTTGCTTACATATCCCAATACATTATAAAATTTTAAAAGAAACAGACAAAATTTCATCTAACTATAGATACTCAAGGGAAATAAATTTCCCACAAGCATGCAAACTTGTAGCTCTAAAGTTATAGAACCTAAAATCTAGTATGAACAATGACCCATATTTACATACAATGACAATCAATCCCATTTTACAATTGACACCATCTTCCTAAATGTCAGACTCTTTATTCTAGATGCTTTGGATCTCCTTAAAGTAGTCCGAGACAATTATTTAGGTTGAATCTATAAATGATAGAATAAATAAGAAATGAGTTTTACCACTCAATGAGTACATATTTCCCAAAACTAAGTATAAAATATATTGTATAAATAGATCGACTTTAAACTAGCTAAACACTAACAAATGGAGTAACTTTAACAATATCTATACCTATAGCTTTGTTAATTAAATAATTAACTTCTCATAAAATTATTTCTCATCACACTCTTATTAAACTTCTATAAGTTTTCATAATAGTACTACTAGTGTTACAATCTATCTAGTTATAGTTCTTAATCATCTCCACATGAAGTATTAATTAAAAAGAGTTCACACTATAATAATAACAAGAATCGAGAAAATAACTTGACCTCCTTATGACTCCTACCTTATCCTCTTATAAATGTCATTTATATCCCTCCAAAGCCTGCCTTATCCCTTCATAAACAAGCATACAAATTTGATGTAATAATCATATCTCATTATAATTCACCCATTATCTCATTTCAATACCATTATGGCATAATTCATAATTATATTCAATCTTATTCACAATATAAAAGTTTAATCATTATCATAATCATATGTCACAACATTCTAAGCACAATTATATCACAATTCAAATAATACAATAATACCAATAATCATTCCCATGCTTTTCATGCATGGCCATCACCTACTTACAAGTATAAATTCCATCTAATTTATATTATTAGAATACATCATAACTTAATAACAATAGCTAGACTATACTTCCACAACATAAGCTCAAATAATAGGTTAAGCAACCATTCAAATAATAGGTTAAGCAACTCCTACCTTATTCTTAATCTTTATAAGAACTTGATTAACAATAAACAAACTTCAACACAATAATCTATGTTTAGTACAACAACTAATCCAACCAATCCATAAAATATTATAATAGTATAAATATTTATATAACTTATAAATTTAAACAATAATAAATATAAAAATTTAATTAAAGTTTTAGAAAAATATGTACTCACCTTATTAAGCTTTCCCCCTCTAATATTTTCAAAGCAACCACACTTATCTTACTTTTTGCTTTCCTAATTATCAATTTATAGAAGTTTTCATAATTGTTTCATTCTAATTTATTTCTTTTTAAAAAATTTCTACCTTAAACTACAATCTTACCACTCTAACAATCTAAATAGTTATCATCTTATAATTCCAACTCCATTTCAAGAAATTAAAATAAAATAAGGAATAAGAGTTTTCTATTTCAAGTTTTATCTAGCAAAAATATTAAAAATTTAGTGTTTAGAACTACTTACTAACTTTAAAGGAAGCTCTTATAGGCTTAGCACTATCAAATTCTATGGAAGATGTAGATAAGAAGAATTAATTGCTCTCTGGCCTACTTCTAGCCACACCCTTCACGACTTCCTATGTTGTCAGCAAAAGCTCAATATGGGCCAATGCAACTAAAGTAAAGGAGCAAAAGAGAAATTTGAAGAAAAAGAGCTATAAAGGAAGTTTGGGATCCTCCAATTAAGAAGTTGAAGAGGATTTTAAGTAATCTAAAGGTTCTATTAAGGTGTATCTCACTATCATGACCCTAACTTGATCATAACCGGTGTGGAACCCTTTTACCAGTTTCCACTAGTCTATGTGTGTGTACTTGACTTAATGCTGACCTATCAAAAGTGAGACATTCATAGAAGAGAATAATAATTCAAAGATAGCATTCATCAAAAATTTCTACAAAAGATATGAAAGTTAGAAATGCTTATAATCCTCCCAAAATGAGGTTAAGCAAGCCTAACTAACTCTTAAAGAGTTAGTTTAATATTCTATCAATCTAACTCTATGATAGATAAGAGGCCCAAAATATACTTCTATTTACATGAGCTTGTGCTACCAAAATACCATTAATGAGTTTCCCCTAAACTCTAACTCTAAGGAGGTGGAAGTGGAGGCTCAACCTGTGAATCTGTGAAATAAAACACGGAGGAGTGAGTATAGGGCTCAGTGAGTAGATAATCTATAAGAAGAATAATAACTTTATAATAACTTACCCATCAGACTATCCTTCTTTAACCAAACATATCATGTTCAAATATATTAGTAAGTAAAAGCCATCAATACTAAGATTAACACATGCTCACTTCATTTTCCATGTATCATATAACAGTACTCATGACAAATGCACTCAACATCATGTTTTATTGAATAGGCAAGCAACAAATGAAATACATTTCTCCTTTTGTCTCTTGGGTCAACCTTATACCCTCCACAAGCATGTCATTGAAAATTTTTCATCCGGTATTCACAATATCACCCCCATCACATTACTCACATTTACTACCATTCATGGCATGTTTCACAATGCAATTCTAAACATTAGAGTTCATGCTCCATCCAACACAATCATAATTCGATTCCATGTACATCATAACATTCAACATCATCATACCCTCTTGTATGGCTACAAGCATTTACACATATCATAACTCTCATGTTATATTTTATCATAAACTACTATACCTTTACTGCTTAGAGGCTAAATATCCATGTTAAGCCGATATAAGGTATGAAAACATAAAATAGATTGAATATAGGTTATATGATGACCATAGTTCTAACCTATGAGTGATATCTTAGGGATAACTCATAAACTATAGATGTATTAAGTATGAAACTCTTTTCACATGAAAGTAGATTCAATCACCTTTTCATAAACTACTTATTTGCTCAAATTAACTAAGTTTTGAAAGAGTTATGTCTTCTTGAAGTTAGAAATAAAAGTACTTTTTTTCTAAAATTTAGAGTTCCTGACCTTTGCTTATAATTTTGATAATACCTTAAAAGATATACATGATTTTGATTTGAAATTAATTTCATTTGAAAATAGACTCAATTATCTTTAAAACGATAAGTGGTTTGTTTAAAACGGATATAAGATAAAAGAGTTATGCCCTTTCAAATTCAACATAAAATTCTACAATCGATGAATCGATTGGTGAATCAATTCATCAACCCAATTTTTGCCTCCAGACCCCTGGAATCGATTGGTAAATCGATTTATCAACCCCTAGAAGCCCTGAATCGCTTGGCTACTCAATTTTAAAGTCCAATTTCACCTTTGGATCCCTAGAATCGATTGGTGAATTGATTCACACATGAAAAACTCAATTTTTTATGAATTTTTACTGTACAACCGATCCAAAACACCTTATAAACACATATATTGCACATTAAATCTAATTATAATCATTAATACACTTATCTAATATCACATATCACCTCTTTCCATCATTTATGACTTTCATAACATTAAAATCAAGCAAAATCACAAACCAACTTATATTTCACATATATCTTCATATAACCTTAAAATCTATATATTTAGTTAGATTATCCACTCACCCTATACAAAAAAGGATGCTAGAAGACTAATTTGAAGGTCTTTCAATCCTAACCACATTAAAATCCATAGTTTCTAGAGTTAGGGTTTAAAATGCTCACAAAATCAAATAAACTTCAAATCATTTATCAACTAAGAAGAAATAAGAGAGATTCTTAATGAAAATATTGTTCTTAACTCAATTAAATGAAGAAATCAAGAAGATTTGAAGTTTCCTTTACTTATTTGATGAAGTGGTGAGAGGATTGTTTAGAAAGAGTGGAAGAAAATGAAGAAATGAGAGAGGGTGAGGGTTTTTAGGACTGAAAAGGGGAAGATAAGACCTCAGGAGCATTTTTGGAAAAATGCTCCTAAGCCTCTTCCATACTGATATACTTAATTCTATTAGTATATAACTTTACACCTCAAAATTCTAATAAACTTTTTCCCAATAACTTCACCCAAATCACATTCTCATACTCTTATTTTTATCAATTCTATTTTATTTCATAATTCATACATAATATTCTTAATTCAACTGAATTTACTGGTTGCTTAAACTACTCTCCCTCATATCATAATTTCTAATTTATTTATAACTAAGGAGGGTGTAACACTCACACTCCATTAGCCTATCCCCAAAACCAAATCTCATCCATACATTTTTCTTAGCAAACCATCCAATTAAATCCTAACCTTTCTTTTTAATTACTCTTTTATCTAGTCAAACCAAATTCTAATTTCCATCAATCTTATTTATCCTAACATTCTCATTATAATTTAATAAATTTTAGGGATTTAAAGATAATCTCATGAAATTTAAAATTTTCAAAAAAATTATTTATTAAAACCTACATAATTATTTTCACAAATCAATGTTTTCATAATCATCCAATAATTATTATTTCTTTTATAACGTACTACCTAAATCACTCATAGTAATTTTAAAATGATACTTGAATTGAATAAATAAAATTCTAGTATTACATCAAAGAAATATTAATTTATTGAAACCTATTTTAAAATGCACTAAGTAATGTTTTAAACAATAGTTATACCATTGGCTAATTTTAATTATTCCAAAATGGATTAATCAAATAATTTTCATTTGAAGTTTTAAATAATAAAATTATTATAATAATTACTTTAAGATCTAAAATCATAAAATTTTTTAATTTAAACTAAAAATTTAATTATTTTTAGTTTGGATGTTACAAGTTCTTCCTACTTAAAAAAATTTATCCTTAAATTTCAAAGATTCTATGCAAAAAGGTTGTTCAATAGAAAACTTGAATAGAATTAAAACATATTATGTACAGTTATATGATAAATATTATTGCTAGCCTTATTAATAAAATGATGAAAACACCCTATCTTGCTTAATAGTTTACCTAATTTCAACTTCTCCTTATAATCCTACTTTATCATTAATTAATTTCCTAACTTCATTATTATGTACCTTTAATATTTCCTAAATTGAATTCTATCCATTTCCCATTTTTAATTGAGTATTCCTATAGAAAAAATAGAATAATGAAGGTAAATGAATGAGAAGAATAAAGAGTTATAAATGTGGATGTGTATATATATATGAATTATATATCTTTGATAGTACTATACAATAGCTAGTAATAATTAATATTTTAACTTCTACCTTTATATACATAAGCTATCCTAAAGTTTTAATTTATCACTATTAGTAAATAAGTACACCCATTTAAGTATGAATAAATTATCATAATAGATTACCAAACCTTAAAAAAAATAATTGAAATCCATCATAACCAAGCTTAGCACAATAAGCTTCCATTTAGAATTCAATTAAAGTAATAAGATTAAACGAATTAATTTACTTATGATCCTATTAGTGAAATAATGTTCAAACATCACATACAAGTCTCCAATTGATATAACACTTTATTCCTTTATCCATATTCAATTTATCACTTTTACTTCATTTCTCTTAACGAATCCATTTCAAATAATATTTTATCCTTTTAGGAATTTCATTGTCATAGTTATAATTATAACATTAACATATGTCATGCCCAATTATCAAACTATAAACTCATGAAATTTCTTAGAATTTTACAAAAATTACATAAAATTAGTTTACTTAAAAAGTAATTGCTTATTTAATCCATTATGAGCAATTCTAGAGTTTCTCAAAATGCCATAACTAATTATATAAATGAGTATAAGCGTTCCAAAGATCACCCTAACTAAAGTACTCAGGTATACATTTAACTACTAATAACCTTAAAGTAACTGTAGGTGTTATAATCAAGCATATACTTAATTACTTTTTACAAAAATGCAAACATGCTACACAATTTATTAGTTACATGATTCCTTTCTATTCACTAATTTACTTATTCTACCCCTAAGCTTAAAGCAAACATATTCTAAAACTCTAAACAACCTTAATCCAATTCATCATTTGTTCTTATAACACATAATTATCAAAATTCAGCAAACCAAGCATAAAACCCAAAGTTGTTAAAGAATTTGCAAATCACATAAAATTAAGTAAAATATCTACTTATAACTTGTGAAGGAGATTGAAAATGTGCTAGATAGTTAGATGATCCTTATTAAAAGAGAAGTTTATGATAATTTCTTAAAGAAACTAACTAGTTTGCTATTGGAAAAGATTAATACTACTTATACTCTTATATTTACTACTTAAAACAAAATCATAGCATGTGATTGTTAAGCTTCTAATTTTCCAAAACCTTTATTTCAATTAGTATCACCACATATTAACAAATTTACTTAAACAAATAGTCTACTTACTTGATAATAATGAAAGCAAAGAAAGTTTTGAAACTCTTATTAAAATTGAACAGTCATTCCGTACATAAGAATTTTATATATGAATAAAGAAATATCCTAAATATAGCTCGTAATATATATATATATATATATATATATATATATATATATATATATATATATGTATGTATGTATGTATATCCAATATTTAGTGAAAAAAATGAGAGAATTAGAAACCATTAAGAGCACATAATATAATAAAGGAGAAAAGTATTCTCATGAAACTATATAATATGAAATAATATGACCTTACATAAAGAAAAATAGTATAAAAATCATGAATAGGGATGTTATTGAAAGGAAATCTACTTTAGTATTATATAGGCTACTCCAAGTGATTAAGGTATTAGATAAATAATTATTGTTTCTAAAAATGAAAAAGAGTGTTATGAGGTTATGAACCTCATTGTTAAGTTCTACTAAAATTAGAAACAATTGTCTCTATACTAATCAACTGACCATATGCATAATATAAATATCTCTCAAAATTTTTACAATTAAACTAGTTTACCTCATGCGAGCAAGAAAATTAACTTATGATTCATTTTATGGCTTTCTAGAATAGTTTAGAATTAGATAATTAAACAATATAAATCAAAGGTGAATTGCTATATATAATTATTTATGTCTTTGTTATATTACTATTTATCATGCTAATACTGACACCAAATATTCATTTTAGTACATACTTGTTTATATATTAATGAATCATAGCCATTCAATTCATACATCATCACACATAGTATTACATTATCATATAAATATACTATAGTTAATACATCTTATATTAATATAACGTATTCATGTCTAACTTATTTATTAAATTTTAGGGGATAATCAATTATGATACTTGAAGCTCATATTCGAATATCATAAAGGAATATAAACAACTCAAGATCACTTGTAAATTAGAAACTTAAGTGTAATATTCAAATGTGACTATTAAAATAATTCTCCTAAACCATATTTGAGTACTATATTTGAATATAAGTAGATAAAGATAAAATCTTTTTACAATATTTGACTACAGTATTTAGATATAAGCTTGTTATAAGAAATCTTTAGGCTATATTTGACTAGAGTAGTCGAATATTGATTAGAAATCTTTAATTTTTATGGAATTTTCTATAAAATAGTTTAGGTGCCAACTAAATCACTAACTTAAAATAACTTTATCCAAAAAATAGCTTCCAACCAATATACACGATGTTCTTCTAACTTGAACATGACATTAATTTCCACATAAATCACTAATTAACTAATTAATTATCAACTAATACATATTACTCATATCAAAACTCTAAACATTATAAAATTCAATTATCATAGAAAGGTTTAAGTAGATTTTCCTCTAATGTCTTTCTCTTAATATTAAAATAACAAATCAACCTCCCACTAAATGATCATTACTTAATCTATTTCTCATTATTTCCTTTACATAGTTATGAGGTTATTAAGTACTCTCTATAATATTACACTACCTTTTAGCTTCAATGTGGGTTAATCCCTTCATATGATCTACACTAAATACAATCATTACTTCTTAGTAGTTTCTAGTAATTCCTAACTACTATGTTTCTACACAAAACTAATTATTATAACCTTCTCGTTCCTGGCCTATTTTAATGAGGCTTTGATTAAAAAAGATACTCTATTTTATCCAATATTATTCATATCCATATTGATTGCTTCTAATTAACAACATATATATATATATATATATATATATATATATATATATATATATATATCATTCTTCAAATTATTCTACAAAGCTTATCATATAATAAATCCTATTCATGAAATAACGAGATATAAAATATCACTAATTCAGATAATGATCACATGTCACAAATACAATGTATACTACCTCAAGTTCAAGCAACCAAATAATCACTCTATAATTTGAAAACAACTGTGCAATCATATAGAAAGGCTATCAAATCTTTTCAATTAAATAGTATCAGGAATCATGTAATAACATACTATTTCATCGACCAACATTATAGTCATCAATTATTTCCAATTGCATTTTCACATAAGTAAACAATGTAATTATAGTCATTTTCCAAGCTCTAAATAATAATTTTATCCTAAAGGATAAATTATAAACAGTTTACAATGGATTAACATATAAATACAATTTTAAATTATAAGATTTATGGAAATCCAAAGCAATTGGAAATAAATTACAATGGATTAACATACTATGTATACTACCTCAAGCTCAATCAACCAAATAATCACTCTACAATTCGAAAACAATTGTGCAATCATATAGAAAGGCTATCAAATCTTTTCAATCAAATAGTATCAGGAATCATGTAATAACATACTATTTCATCGACCAACATTATAATCATCAATTATTTCCAATTGCATTTTCACATAAATAAACAATGTAATTATAGTCATTTTCCAAGCTCTAAATAATAATTTTATCCTAAAGGATAAATTATAAATAGTTTACAATGGATTAACATATAAATACAATTTTAAATTATAAGATTTACGAAAATCCAAAGCACAATCAAGACTTCTTGGTATGTTTATTAGGTCAAGATCATTATCTTATACCAATTTTTTCACAATCCAAATTGATCATGACCAGCAAAAAATCCATTAGTCAGTTCCATTAGCTTGACTAATTAACTAACCAATTTCATTTACCTTAACACAATTAACTTAATTTGATTTATACATCCCAATGTGCCATAATTTTAGGGTAGCCAAATAGAATTTTATCTAACTATAAACACCTAAAGGAAATACATTCTTTCATAAGAATGCAAACCTATAGCTCCAAGATTATAAAACCTAAATTTAATTATGAATAACAACCTATGTTTGCATATAATAACAATGAAACCCATTTTCCAATTGAAGCTACTTTCCAAACTATCAAACTTTTCATCTTAGATACTTTGGATCTCTTTGAAATAGTTCAAAACAATTATTCAGGTTAAACTTGTAAATGATAGAATAAACAAGAAATAAGTTTTATCACTCAATGAGTATATATCTTCTTAAAACTAACTATAGAATAAATTGTATAAATAAGTTAATTTTGAACTAGCCAAACATCAATAAAATCTAATAACTTTAATGATATATATACATGTAGCTTTGTTAAACGAACAATTAACTTCTTATTAAATTATTTCTTATTATACTTCTATTAAACTTCTATAAGTTTTCATAATAATACTACTAGTGCTATAGTTTATCTAGTTATAATTCTCAATCATTTATACATAAAGCATTAATTAAGATGAATTCACATTATAACAATAATAGCAATCAAGAAAATAATATAACCTCTTTATAACTTATGAGTCTACCTTATCTCTTAATAAATACTATCCTTATCCTTCCACATTTGCCTTATAATACCAATACTCAATTCCACAATTTTCATGTATGGGCACCATCCATTCACAAGTACAAATTTCATCTAATATTTAATATTAGAATACATTATAAACTAACAACAATAGCTAGACTATATTTCCACAATATAACCTCAAATAATGGATTAAGCAATCATTCACAAGATTTAATTCTCAATGCAAGGGAACTACTCTTAATCTTTACAAGAACTAGACCAACAACAAGCAATCTTCAACACAATAATCCACGTTTCAATACAACAACAAACCCAGCCAATCTGTAAAATATTACAATAGTATAAATATTTATATAGCTTATGACAGTAAATAATAAGAAATATGAAAATTAATTAAATTAGTACTTTAGATAGATATGCATTCACCATATAAAACTTTCCCCTTTTAAAATTTTCCAAGCAACCAAACTCATCTCACTTTTTTCTTTCCTAATTACTTTCCTTTTTTTTTTAGTATTGTTTAATGTTAATGTACAAGGATTAAGAACGATAATAAATAACCTTAATTTTAGGAGAGATAGCCTATAATTTACTAATATATTATCTACTAAAAGTTAATTAATAAGTAAAATTGTTAAGTATTTATTCAAATAGTAGGGATAATATTTAAAAGAAGGTAATAAATACAGTTTTGATTTCCTAGAACAACAAATAAATAAGAATAATCTTTTTTCAAAAATGATACTTAAAAAGGAATGGAGAGAATATCAATTAATAGAAGTCTTCATAATTATTTCATTACTAATTTATTTCTTTCTAAAAAATTTCTATCCTAAGCTACAATCTTACCGCTCTAATAATTTAAACAACTATCATCTTATATTTCCAACTTTATATCAAGAAATCGAGGTAAAATAGAGAATAAAGGTTTTCTAATTAAAGTCTAATATAAGATTTTAGTGTTTAGAACTACTCACCAACTTCAGAGGAAGCTCCTCTGAGCTTGGCGCCGCTAACTCCTATGGAAGACGTCAAGAAGAAGAATTAATTACTTTCTAACTTCGAATTGCTTCCAGCTGCACCCTTCATGGATTTTTATGCTAATTGCAGTAGCATTCGGACAACAAAAGCTTGCCAGAGATCAGTGGCAACACAACAATGACAAAAATAGCAGCACCAAGGCAAAGGAGCAGAAGAGAAATTCAAAGAAAAGAAGCTACAAGGGAGGTTCAAGATTCTCCAAACAAGAGGCTGAATAAAATTTCAAGTAATCTGAGAGTTATGTTAAGTTGTATCTCACAATTCATGAGCCCATCCCCAAAACCAAGTCTCATCCACCCTTTTTTCCTTATCAAACCATCCCATTAAATCCCAGTCCTTCTTTCTAATTACCTTTTTCTCTAGTCAAACCAAATTCTATTTTTCACCAATGTTATTTATTCTAGAATTTCTAAGAAAATTATTTATTAAAACCTACGAAATTATTTTTACAAATCAATGTTTCCATAATCATCCAATAATTGTCATTTCATAAATAACATGTCTCCTAAATTAGTCATAGTAATTTTAAAAAATACTTAAATGAAATAAATAAAATTCTATTGTTACATTAAAAAATATTAATTTATTGAAATTTATTTTAAAATACAATAAGTAACATTTTAAACAATAATTATACCTTTGGCTACTTTTAATTATTTGAAAATGAATTAATCAAAATTGAAGTTTTAAATATTACAGTTCTCATAAATAATTACTTTAAGATCCAAAATTGCAAAAAAAAAAGTTAATTTAAACTAGAAATTTAATTATTACTAGTTTGGATGTCACATCTTATTAGTCTCAATAATTTTGAAAATGCCATTGTATTCATATAGATATCGGTTTTACCTTTGATCAACATTTATATATACTAACATAGAATTACAATTTTTTAATAGTGCCTAAAACTATACTAGAAATGAATAAGGTAAAAATTATTTTATTTAACACAAAAAATTTCAATTACAATGAGTTAGTTCTATAACAATGTAATAGAGGAGGAATATTTTAGAATTGAAATAAAGATTTCTTATACATGCAAGTTCCATCGTAATTTGATAATCAATTGACTGAGTATTAGTAACAATTTCTATTTTAAGAAAAATAATAATTTGATTGAATAGGTTTGTATTTAAGTATTGAATATTGATATATTGTAATTATATATCTAATAAATTCAACCAATAATTTCATGTAAAGTACATAATACACTCCAATTTATCTCCATAAATCCAAATTAAGATATCCTATTTCTGGGGTTTGCTTTGGTACAAGTTTGAGAAAATTGCAAATTTTATAAGAATTTTTCATAAAAACTTACAAATTTTTACATAAAGTTTGTAATTTTTACTTAATGACATAAGCTATGAAGTTTGATTTTTCACATAAATCTTGCAATTTTTTCAGAAAATCTCACAATTTATTTTTATAAATTTTACAACATGAATAGTAGAACTTGTACCACAAAAATTTATGAGCTGCAAGAAAAGTTGTAGATTTTATGAAGAAAGTTACAAAATTTTATAAAAAATTTTTACAAAATTTATGTAAAAAAAAAATTACAGAAGTCGTATTAAGGCTCCCTATTTCAAGGAGGTGCAGAAGAATGACCCCTTATTTGTATAAAATTTTTGTTTTAATAAAATGAGCTTTTACAATTATTGTTAATGAAAGGAATTTTTAAAATTGTTGTTCAAATAGAACTCAGGATTATTTGCAATATGTCTTACTAATAGATAGAATAAATCATTAATTAAAAATATTTATAAGGTAAAATTAACTACTTGAAAATAATATATATAATAAATAATGAACAAAAGAATGCAATTTATCTTTTTAAGTTGAAATGTAAATCGTCTATTTTTTATCATCCGCAATTGGAGTATACAAAAAAGAGAATTAACTTCAAAACAATTTACTCCTAATCTTTTCCAAATAGTGCATCATTTCATTATAAATTCGCAAACTCATAAAATTACAAGCTTACCTCTAGCAAAAGTTAAGCTCCTGAAAATTTCAGATACTAAATAATTGGTAAACACGGTTCTTGAAGTTATCCATACTTACAATCTAAAAGAGAAAATAATGTAAATAGTATTAAGACAAAAATATACTTATATCCAAGCAAATGTAAGACGTACAATGTATACGACATACTATCATGATGTCTCTGATGATTATTGCCCACTCTTTTGGCCATAGTCTCGTGATTAAACTTAAAAGTATGCACTAAAACTCCCATGCAGTGGATCTAGGGACGATTAAAGGACTCTTGTCCTCCAATTCTACTTCCAAGTCTGCTAATTGACATTTAAATTCAAGTTGATTTTTTTTTCTTCTTAGTAAATAAATATCACACTTTCAATTTATCATACTATAGTACAAGATACTCTCATATCAAAGGCCAATAAAAATGGAAAATAAAATCCTAGACAACATAAATTTTAAAAGGAAAATAAAGAATGGAGCAATAAAGATCTAAATTCAATTTGAAACAACTCTTAAGAAAAGTCTATGTTAGACAAATAATAAAGTGGATTTAGGCAACTGTTTGTATGTGTAACAGACTCATAAAGTGCACTCAATTTAGTGCAAGTATCAACCAATTAACTTCCTTGTAATAGAGCATTCTAGCAATCCTGACCAATTTGAATTCTAAAACAATCCAAATTCAGAAACCACACTACAAAATTGCTTTTTTGCATGCAGGAGGTTGTGAATGGGTGGATGACTAATCAATGAACGGAATTTAGTATGATTGAAACTTGGGAAGCGTAAACACCGACATCTTCCCAATCCTAGATAAAAGGTGCTTTCTATATTACCCATGGGGGTTCCAAACCCATGGGTATGTGGCTAAATTGGAGTCATTGGATGAGTGAAGCCATTGACTTAGTCAACTCATCCAATGGCTCCAATTTAGCCACATACCCATGAGTTTGGAACCCCCATAGGTAACATAGAATCTCCCTAGATAAAATGATAAGAGTTTATCGATTCATGCGAAGTAACAAGTTTTTCAAAACTAGGTAACTTTGACCTCTATACTAACTCAAAAAATGAAAGAGACATTCAAATGGTTAGAAAACTACTCAACCCAACACCACCTCCATAATCTAGTCATTAAAATTCAAGAAAAATCCAACTGCAAACGGTGGTAAGTTTAGGAAATCAAAACTCAAAACTTCAAGCTTCCTTATTTTTATGCAGTTCAAAAGGAATAATGCACCATAGATTTTTAATTCTTCGCTTTAAGAAAACATTTGATATGCAATACATTTTAAGGCACATTTCACTAAGATTCCAACCTGTCAAAGTGAAAATCATCCACTTCAACCAGATATGGTAAGCACTTGCCTTGATCCCGAGCCAAACAACAAATGTAGTATTAATGTAGTTTCCAATACTTAGCAGTGCTCGCTAAAAACTAAATGGGCACAAAAAATAATTAACAATGAATCATTTTATGAGATCACCTACCATTGCCAGTCGACTATTCAGATCCCATGTGCTCCCATTCTTCCATTCAGAGTCCATACCCAGTGTCTTCATCTTCCACCTCTTGCGTTTTAAGCACAGCAAAATCATGGTATGCTCCAACACCCAAACACTCAACCTGTGAATCAAGTTAAAAATCAGCCTCACTAAGACTAAATTGTGCAGTGAAAGTTATAAATTTTGAACAGTAGAGATACACAACAATGAATTTATTTTTTAAGTATTAACAATCTAATAAAAAAACCCAGTTAGAGCTCTCTCAGTCCATTAAAGTCAACAAGGATATTTACCAAATATTTTGCTTCCACAGCCTCTTCAAAAAGGTTAAAGCTTTTAGCACATTAATGTTTGGATAAGTCAACAACTAATGGTCCTTCTTACAAAATTCAATAGCCCTATGAAAGCTCCCACAAAGCAGTCAATCAATGTTAGTAAGGATAAAAACCCACCAATGCAACCAGGAAAAAAAAAGGAGGAAAGCTAGTTTCAATGAAACTTGCTTTGGATTATGAAAATACTAGTACAAAAATTGTTGATATCCAAGCAAAAAAAAAGAAAGAAAAAAATGTAACTTCTGTATATATGAGCTACACCAGTTATGACATGCTGTGGAAGCGAGATATTTGGAAACAAATTTTGCAATTTTTTATCATCGCAGCAAGTAAGGCATGTCTCATGATAAAAAATAATTAATTATCATTTAAGTTTTGACTCCCACAAGAAATTAATCCTAGACTTAATTACCAATACAGAAATAAACAAAAATCCAATCATTAGACTCAAGAAGTAACCCATGATAATTGAAGATATATTGCTATTGCAAAAAGTTAGAAATCACCATTAATGCTTCTATGAAGTAGTCATCTCCGGCGAATGGAATGTGTTGTATCAATTGCCATAGCTTCGGTCCATGCTAGAGTCAACCCCTTCGTCAAACTCATTAGAGTGATACAAAATAGCTGCAGGGCATGTGACCCTATTGTAACCTGCAACATAGCAGATAGCATAACATTTCCTCTTTTTTGTTATCAGGTTGTGGAACCTGATGATCTACTTGGTAGAAACCCAGTAAATAGAGATTGATAAAATTAAATTAGAAAGTGTTTATTAATAGGTAATTAATAGAAATACTCCTTAATTCTAGTAGATGAAAATTTCATTAGAAATTATTTAGGAAAAATTAGAGTAATTTTAGAATTTATTCAAGATTAAAGGTTGATAGAGTTTTTGAGTAATTAAAGAATCCTATTTAGAAGTATCCTAAGAAAACCCAAGAGGTTAAAATTGTAAAATTTTGGGAAATCTATACAGAGGTGCATAGTTACATATAAGTACCAAAGGAGAAAATAATTTGATTTTGGGTATTAGTGTAATTTTAAAATAGTTTTCAAATTATGATTTTACTAGAAAAATTAAAAGTGATGATTTAGATTATAATACATTATTTTAATGTATTATAACATGTGAGATTTGATAAGCAAGTTAGAAGCTTCTAATGATTCAATGAAAGCAAGTTTAGTCTTCTTTTAAGATAGACATGTATCAAATGAGAAGGAATATTCTTGGAATTATGAGATATGATAAGATTTAGTGGATTTTTCTTTTTAGAATTTCTCCTTGAAGTCGTGTAACATGCTTGGGAAACAAAGACTATGATATCATCTTAGTTAAGATGAAACTTGAGAGTCACTTTACCTCTTCACTATAAACAGGAGTGTTGGTTTCAAGTTCTCCCTACACCAAACACTAGCCACAGTTTTGAGAAGGAAAATAGAGTGAGAGTTGTGTTCTTGAGCATTCTTCATCTTCCTTTATATTTCTTAGAGAGATCTTAATAGTTTGTTAGAGATAAAGCTCTCTTATTCTTCAAAGTAAAGGTAGAAGCTCATCTATTCTAGTAAATTCATTTCTTTTGATAGTTTTTCCAAAAGTTCTCCTACTAGTTAATGTTATCTTTGATAAAATGGAACTTAAATCATAGGTGTGGGAAAACAAGCAAGCATGATTTAATGAGTAAAAATCTACTAATTTTCTTTTTGATTTTTTTAAGAAGATTTTTATATATGAGATGTGTGTGTGTGTGTGTTGGTTGATGGTGTGTTAAAGCCATGATATTCATGGTAGATTTGCTTGCAAAAGTGTTCTCTTAAAAAACTTCAAGTAGTGGTTTTGAAAGTGATCATTATTAAAATGATGTTTGACTTCCATTTGAAGGAAAGAAAGAGTTTTACTTGGAAAAAGATTTGCAAAGAAACTAAAAAAGACTTTTGAAAGAAATTTGTGAAAATGGCTCTTATAATTAATACTTAAAATAGCAAATGTTTGGACAACATGGTTTTATTCAAAGAAGAAACAAAATTTTTGTTGGAGGACATATTGGGAAGTCTTGGACTTTCCCTTGAAACATAGGCCAAATTATAATTTTTGTGATAAAACCAAATTTACATTATTTTAAACCCTAATATGAGTAATTTATGATAGGTACATCAAATTTTAAAAGAAAAAATTCTATTTAAAAACATATATATGACTCTTGGATTTTTCACTATTTTAGGAAAAAGATTCTACTTTTGTGAGAAAAAATTGTTATACTATATTCTATACTAATTTGGGAATGTTAGTATACATTTTTGTCTAGGCTTTTTAAGCAAAATTGAGTGGTAAGAGCATATAGCTCTTGATTTTGCTACGTAAAATAACACAAAAAAAATTCTATTTTGAAACACTGTTTTGTTTCCTACAAAGTTGTTTGTTTGTTGATTGTTTTGATAAGTTGTGTAACATTTTTTAGTAAAAAAATTGGAAAATGACACTTAATGTCTTTATTTTGAAATTTTTAAAAAAATTGAGAAAAGATTACTATTTAAAATGAAATTTTCAAGTATAAGAATAATTATTAGAACCTAGTAAAGGTTTGTGATTGTTTCCATAACTATTGGGTGTTAATTTGAGATGAAAATGTGCAGTTTTATTACTACTAGAGAGCATGAGATTATGCTCAAATTAGTAAGGAAAAATAGTTTTCTTACTTGTTGGAATGATGTATAAAGCATAAGGTTAAATATACTTAGATTTGGAGACCATAGAATTTGAAAAATCCAACTTTTTGCTCGTCATGGTTTTGCTAGAAAATCCATGACGTCTATGCTTGTTTTTAAAATAAAACCTCACTTGTTTATAGTATACAAGTGTAAGAACTTAATGGCTTAAAAGCATGCTTGAATATTAATGAAAATGTTGTGAAAAAAATTGGATGATACTCCACAAGTTTCCATGATGAAATCATAAGCTTAAAATGATAAATAGTGCATGATTTTTGTTGGGATTTAGCTTATGAAATATATATGCACCAACGAATTTGAATGCAAGGGTATTTGTATATGATGCTTATGAAAATGATCTAGAGTTAATGAATCCTGGCGCAAGAATGTGATATGATAATCTAATATGTGAAAATATAAGCACAAATATTTAATGTAGTCTAATGTGACAAGGTAATTAGAAATTCTTTCTTACTAAATTATGTTCAATATTAAATTATGTAATGATTATGGCAAAATGATGATACTGTGACCTTATCCTATTATGTGAAAAGTAATGTGACGAGTTATTGAGAGCTTTGTGTGACACACTTATCAGTTATGACCAATATTGGTTACTTTCCTTCCATTGCTTCCAACAAGGCCATCAACACCCATTCATATGTTTCCTCTTATCTCATTCGCAACAAGTGCACAATCAAAAACCATAGTGTTTCTATGATGATTGATGCCTTAGAAAAATAGCCAAAGGCCAGTTATATTTGTTTTTCTTACATGTGTGAAATACTAACACATCACCAAAGAATTGGTAGTCAAGTCTACAGCTTCCATCTGACTAAAACAAGCGTTGTAGGTGGCCTTCATTGTCAACACTGTACTTCATGATGAAACCAGAGTCGCTGTTATCCTTCCCTCTTAAGTAGTGCAAAGCCGAAAACGCATCACTGTCAAATGTTTTGAAAGTGCCAACACGGTTGATGTGGTTGAACATATCCTTGTTGACGAAACTAGGCTTGTCATACCTGCATGATTGGCTAGCAATATACCCAAATATATGATAGGCCTTTATGCCAAAAACCTGCGTATTTTCAACTTGATTAACATTAGCAGTTGACAACCTTCTATGCCACCAGTGTAATATTGTAAGTCTAGGTCCAAGGATCTCATAGTTGTGCTTGTCTTGGAAGTAATATATTTTCCGTTTCCTAATATCCTTGTTTTCTGAGCTGAGGCCAGCTTTGCAACCTGACTGAGTCAAATGGTCTGTGTTCCTTCCGCCGCAAAAGTTGCTCAATATCTTCAAGATCTCTCTTGCCTTCAGCACAACACACCATTCATCTAGATTTGGCTTCACCATTTTTATTCCTATAAATATCATCTATCCTTATACCAAATCCATTTACACGTGCGTACTTGTAGAACTGTTCTGCATCATGTAGGGATTCAAATATCAATGACATCATAGTCTCTGTTGTCATGTTGAGTAGCCTTTCTTCCTTTATATCTATATCCATATACCCATGCATTGTTCGACTCGGCCCAGTTGTGCCTTCTTCACACATTTTCATTTCTTCATCCATGTTTTGATTATAAGCAAGTCCAGATCACACAATTGCCAACCTGAAATGTTAAAAATTTGAAAAAATATATTAGAACCAGCAATAAAGAAAAACGACTGTTAGTTATTTGAAAAGCCTAAAAGAGTTGAGTGTTTTTCTTTAACGTTGCAAAATGTGCTGAATAATTTGAATCATGATTGGACCTGCTTATAATGAACAAAAATTTCAACTTAATCACCAAGAAGGAAAAAAAAGAAAGACAAGAAATAACCAAAAACAGAATCAGACTAACAAATTCGTACATGTTCAGATGCTAGAAAATGAAGGCCTGCAAGATGATGGGTACTTAGCTTAATATAATAGTCAGAAGTTTGAACCTAAAGATCACATTCTTCCACCACAATTAAAGTATTCATGCTTGACAAAAATCACGATATCAAACATTTTAAATCATTAAAATCACAGTTTTACAACTATAAATTATTGCTGCAGTTTCAAAGAAATATAAATACCATCTGTTTGAGCAATGAGTCGGAGATGTGGGGCAAGAAATATATTGTTTGGAGAAGAAATTTTTAGCAAAAATTAGAAGTGACTACCTTTAGGCATGTGAACAAGCTAACATAATACATTTTGATCAATATTGTTTAGTCATGAATACAATGCACCTCATTTTAGTGAGATAAAGCTGGGAAATATGAAACCTACCCCATAAGCCATTGATTTTCTTCACCATCTATTTGATTTCCTTTTCTACTTTCTTCAGCCTGGTAGAATATGGTTCTAAACCCTGCAGACCATAATGGATTAGTAAAAAGTTCATGAATTAAATAATACGGGAAATTGTTTCCAAGTGTAAATACTTGTGGAGGTAATACATAAACTTGGCCTAACCTTACTTTCTTAACAGTAAAAGAGCTTTAATTTATGACCAAAACATAACAGCACATGGAAATGTAAATTAACTTGATATTCCAACTCAGAAAGGAAGAACTCAGTAAATGTGCAATTAGTACTTCGCACTTCTTAATCAATGGTTGACGCTTTTAAAAGTGTAAACATACTTGCATTCACGGAATGAAGAGAATGGCCATAACATGAAATGCAGCTTATAAACACAAAAACAATAGCTTGTGAATGTGATGTATCATTCATATCTGATAAGATGAACAACTTCACATTAATGACTTTAGGACACTTCAACAGTATGTCAATCTCTATTTATATATTGTGCTACAACCATATATCACTACAAAGTTTGATGATCTCAATGCAAAATACTAGAGATCTGGAGAAATTTTAAACATAAGATCTTCCATCTACAGTCATCACATATTTTCACCAAATTTATATCTTGCAATGCAACTAAGGGAGTCTCCAGTCTTGCCTCTTTTGTAGAAGTGAACACCAGCAGTGCCAACAAAAAAGTGAGATCAGCAAAATTTCTTTCAAAAATGACAATAGAACATTGCATCAGAGTGCAGCATAATATTGCATCAGAGTGAAGCCACAAGGTCTTGAGGATGGATTTATTGTTGTCATTGTTGGATTGGAGTAGTTCCACACCTAAGTAAATATGAAGATTTTATCCTGGTAACCAATACATGAAGAAGAAGGGGGGGAAAATATCTGCTTACTCAATTGTAGCAAACCAGAATTTTGATATTATTAGGGGGGTTCATGGAAAGTACCTAAATTGATCATACATATGACCATCATTTCTACCACGCCCTTCTCTATTTATCCTACTGTTATTTAAGACCTCAATCTAAAGCCTTACCCCTAAAAACATAACTAGCCCTTCTAGTAGTGCATTATTCAAGATACTCTATTATATCCCGCATGCTATTACTTTTTAAGCTTAAAATAAATATCTACTTGAAATTCATGCATATCACTTCTTGATGAAAAGAAAAGTAAGAGTATAATGAGGCCAATTTTTCATATACGTGCGTGTGCTGAACTCTTATAACTTACAGTCCAAAATTCAGAGTCATTTACATCCCTACATGGTCTTCAACATCTATGTGCATAACTACTGTCAATTATAAGTTAGGGTTGACTATTACCTTATTGGCTCTTTCTTATTTATATTTAGTATCTAATTTTTATCAACCTCGGCTCCAAGAAATTTTTAAAATGGTCACTTCATACATGCACAACAGACAAAATGAGATTAAATTCCAATTCAGCAAGGGAAACTGTTTAAGGTAAATTTAGGATTAATGGAGTAACAACATTAACTTAGCTTGATAAACAGAGAAATTGTTTAAAATTAGCCTATTGAAAAAATAATAATAATAATGCACCAAAACGTAAGGTCGTGGACAAATAATGTCCACAAATGCATAACAGCACTACAGAACCACCACCGTTCAGTTTGAGAACAAAATTACAAGTAACCAACCCCGCCTCTGAGTCACACTGCAGAACAAATCGTGTCATGAAAAATCCATAATAAAAATGAATCTATGTCTGTATATATTAGACTAAGGAAAAATCTTTTTGTCAAACTCAAATCACATACTGCTACACCATAAATCTCAGCTAATTGAGAATTCTCGCCAATTCCAAATAGGCATGGTTTTTGGAAAATTGGTTGTGGAACACCAAATATGAACTGATAAAATCCACTGCAGATTATGAAATCCACAAATATATACCATTTGTGAAGTTCACATAATCCATTACAATTTAAGGTTGACAAAGATGGAGGCTTTACGGTTTTGGCAAACTATATTGGCGCTTTTGGTAATCCCCAAAACAACAAACTTGAGAAGATTGCAATGACTGCTCTTTAATTAAATAGATTTCCCCCTTTCCTGATTTGCTTTCTAAGTTCCATCATCTTATCTCACACATCAAATATATAATTAAAAATTAGAAAGATGAAAAAAGGCATTTCCTATAAGAAACAAAGTTTGATGGGGATAGAGAATGGGGAAAGAGGGATCAAATGATTAGCATGAGATTTTAATTTGACCCTGCTTTTACATAAATATCCTTAAGCAAATCAAGAGAGAACCATTACTATTACAAATTAGAAAAGGGGCAAATCCATGATTGGTGATTGGAAGCCACCACGGACATTTCATTCCAAATATTCCAGTTTTCTTTTTGTTATAACTCGGGAACACAAACCTCCTTCAGTTTTTCCAAATGAGTTGCCAACTGACTAGAACATAAATCATGTTTTATGAAGCTGTTTTATGAAGCCAAGCTATGCAAAAATGACCCAAAACAGAGAATAGTAAAAGCTAAATCCAAAGGACCCAAACGAACATTCAGCACAGATTTAAAGCTCACTCATAAGATTAGTGGAACGTGGAAAAAAAATTTCAAAAAAAGAAAGGATAAAAATATGTTAGAGGAACAAGAACTTACTTATAATTAAACTGTGAAAGCACGGTCAGAATTGTCGTCACAGATCAGCCCAAATAAAGCCATTGTCACCGATCAATCTGAAGCTCGTCTCGTCGCCGTCAAAGATTGCATGTACACTTCCCTCAGCTCTCCAATCTTAGGCTACCCACCAGCGTCGGCAACAGATACTCAGCGGAAGGCACTTGGATCGCATCTCAACGGGTGGGTTACAGAAATAATAGAGTTCTCGTCAGACCATCCCACCTTCACACCTTCAACTCATCATTAGAGTTTAGCCCAGTTCCGAGCTAAATAATTTTCATTATCTTCAGAGACCATTTTGCTAAGTAACAAATGGGTATTGATGACCAACAAATACCGGGTATCAAAACCACGTAATAGATGATAAATACTAGGGCAAATTAAGGGTGCTTGAGGGCCTTCCGGCCTACAGGCTTGCTGGATAAGTTTGCAGGTTTTTTACGAATTAAATTTTCTAAAATTAAGTCCATAAAAAATACGGGCTTAAACAAATTGGATCCGTGCGAACCGAATTCATACAAATTGCAAGTTGGCCAGCAAACTAAATTTGTTTGTAAGATAAAATTTACAGGTTTTACGGATAACTATACAAGTCAAATCAATTAAAATATATTCATATAAAATACAAATTTTAGCAAATCGAACCTAAATAAATCCGACCCACACAAACCAACTCACGGATGGTACGAACCAACCCGTTAAGCAGTTTTAGGGCAAATTTACTATGAACAATATTGAAGGCACAGAAGTCCATTCATCAAATAAGGATTGACTTTCATAGAATTACAAAAATGACGCTGTGAGGCTCTTTGTTAATAGAAATTTATTGACTCGAGAGAAATTTGCTAAAACATCTCTTTTTCTTTTTTATTTGCTGCATAAAAAAATTTAAAACAATGCTAATATTTAAAAAATACACTAACTATTAGTCCAGAAGCTTTGCACAAATAATATATTTGCCATATTAAATATTAAATAATTATTGGAGAATAAATAATAATTCGGAAGTGACTAACTGTAAGTTTGGCTTTATAAAATGTGCCATATATATAATATATTATAATTATTATTGATAAAAAATTAAGAATTTAAAGTTTTATGAATAATAATACATAAAAAAATAATTTTTAAATTTATAACTATGTACATCCTTGACTTTCTTATTAGTAGTAATTATGACGATGCACTTTGCAATCTAAGAGCTCAATCCACATTGCTAAAACTGTATTCTCTTGTCGTTTAATAATATATTGGGTTAAAGAGACGGGCTTTCCCTTATTTTCAATAGCATTTACAGACTACAGCATCAACAGATATACTAGCATTTTTTTTCCCGTGCAATATTATTTTTTAGTACTAAGATAATAATATTATATATAATAAAATAAAATTATTATAAAATATTAATATTAATTTAGTGTATTTATTTTATCATCAGTTTATAAATAATAAATTTTCAACATTTGGTGCATTTGATATTAGAAAATTTTAATTTTTTATTTTTTAAATATTTTTTAATTAAAATGTAATATGTAAATAAATAATTCGATTAACACTTTCTATATCAAAGTTTAAACTTATTTAAAATACTTTTATAAAAATTAGAATGCGTAAAAATTATTTTTTTTTATGATGTATCATTTTTTCACTTACTTATGATGTAAAATTTTTTACACTTACTAACAGTACCTCAAATTTAAATGTGTTGTACTATATTTATATTATTTAGTAATATTAACATTAAAACTATAAATAACACATGTGGATACAAAAAATATATATAATAAAACAAAAAAATAAGAGAAACAATATTGAATTGTTAAATATTAATAAGAAAATAGATTACGTAACTAATTAATTAAATAAAATTATATTTTTATTTATTGAAAATATTTTTATAATAAAAATATATTATATTCATAGTATTTAAAAGTATTATTATATAAATTATAAATAATAGGAGTAAATTAAAAAATGGAACGAAATGCCTAAAAGAAGTAGTATGTCTAGTATAAACCAATCCCTTTCCGCTACTAAAAGATTTATTGGACTGTAATACCCAAATTAAAAAATTTGATATTAATAACTTGGCTTGATGGCAATATAATAACTAGACAATTTTGATGATTTTAAAATAAATAATTAAAATAAAATGGTAAGAGACTTACCAAACAAGTCAAATATTTATAACATGATATTTGTATTTGCAATCCTAATTTTTTATATAATTCTAAATTCAATATAGAGCTAATTATTTAAGTTGTTTATATTAAGTTATATATAGGGCTTTAATTATCTCTATCATTATATATTAAATCCATACTAATATTACAAAATCAATTCATTTGTAAATATATTAAATTTTAAGCCCATCAACATTTTATATTTCACTTTTTTGTATATATTATTTGACATTGTTTTATATAAAATTGAAATACTTTTGATTAGTTAATAAAAAAAATTAGTACTCAAAAAATAACACGTGATTTATTTATTTGAAATACAAAATAAGTAAAAGAATCTATTTTCTTATATTTTAATGAAATACAAAAATTAGTACTCACTTTTTTTGTATATATTATTTGTTTATAGAATTAAAATAAAATTACTAAAACTAATTAATGAAGTATGAAAAAATTAATGTAGGGAGAAAAATATAATTGCTTGATAAGTATGGGGTAAAATTAATAAGTTTATTGACTAATTATCTTTGATTTGTGTGCCATAATTTAATTTATTAAATTGATTATATTTATCAATTATTGTGTATTAATTAGTTAATTAGTTAAGGTATGTATACCCTAACTTTAACTATGGATGAACTATCTGGATTTAATTCCCCGCTACATTGAAACGTAAAATTAGTTGCCTTTGCAAGTCCTCATTTTCACACCGGAGCATCCGAGAAATTCTTAGCTACGCGGAATCATATACGAAGTTATTTTAAAATATAGGATCCTTACATTTTTTTCTTAAATCTTTTGTTAATATTAATTTATCACAAATTCTTCATTTTATTTTTAATTAGTGTGAATTCATAAAATATAGGAATTCAATTATTTGGATGACCAAATGCAATAATTATAATTACAATTATTACACTGAATTAAAATTTATAAATAATTTAATATTTTAAAATTATTTCAAATATCTTCATATAATATATATTAAGTACTTAAGAATTTCTCCGATGTTCATCTTTTCTTTTTCATTTATATATATATTTACGTTTATTTTTATATAATTTCTCTCTCCTTTCTATTTATATTGTTACTCCATTATATTATACGAACACAAGAGTTTTTATTTACTTTGTTATTTTTTATATGTTTCTCCCATTATTTACAATTCAATTGTCAATATTGATAAATAGTATAAATATATATTTATATTATAAGAATATTTTAAATAATTTGAATATTTAATTTAATTTAGTTATATATTTTATTCTTGATTTTTATATTACTTTATATCCCATTTAATATTTTTTATTTGCTCAATTACACATTTTTATTCACTTCTTTTTTTTATATTCACTCATGATATTTACAACTCACGTATAAATATCACTAAATAAGTTAAAAAATTCAATTTTATTAAATTATTTGACTATATATTTTAACTCTTATATTACTTAACATCTTATATATGATATGTGTATAACACGATTTTTTTTAATATTTTATTAAAAATATTTTAAATAAATGTAAGATATAATTAAATTAAATTAATAAATCATATATTATATTTTTAATTTTTATATTATGTTTCAAAAAAATTTAATTCTTATATATGAAAATTGGAGCCCAAAACATAAATAATTAAATAAAAATGTGAAAATTTATATTACAAAATAGGAAAAAGGTAAAAGGTATGAAAAAGGAATGAACTCAGTAAAGGAAGCCCAAAATATGGTCGGTACTAATAGAGTTGGGCAAAAAATTGTTATCCAATCTAACCTACCTAAATTGGACCAATTTTGACTATTTGGGTTAGGTTGAATCAAGCAAACAAGTAAATTAGGCTTTAAAAAATGAAATTGTTAGATTGTTTTGAGTGGGCATAGGTTTTGGATTTTGGATCCATCTAGACATGTGCCCATCCAAAATCAATGATTTAAATTTTTGTTGAAACCTGACAACTCAAAGTTGTTTCAATCTCAATGTATAAACTATTACATCCAAATGAAAACCCTAATGGCAACCACAAGTCCTATTTCTTTCTTTTGCAATTCAAAACCCTAGCAAAGCTCGCTTGTTCACAAATTCCTTTCTCTAATCATTTGTCTTTGCTTCACTAGCCCATCAATCTCTCAATTTTAGATTAGATGAAGGATGAAGATAAGGGATAGATAATATCTTTTACTTCCTTATCTTAATATTCCTTTACTCTTCTATTGTTCTGAGTTTTCTTTAAATAATCATGTTTTCGTATTCACAAATCAAAGTTCAGGGTCTTGTTTGGTAAAACTTGGATTTCAGCTTTAAAAAAGTTATCATGGGGTGTATCTTTTTATGTTTGTCAGCCTTTTTTCAAAAGTTATGGATTTTTTTTTTTGGAGTTAATTTTTTGTTATTTTCCACCATTGTTTTCTATTATTCTTCACATATATTGATGTCTTATATTTTATTTATCACAGATCTGATGTACTATAAAGTATGTTAATAAAGTTCATATAAAAAGAAGGTGGACGGCAAAAAAAGGCACTTCATTTATTGTTCATAGTTCTGAAAACAAAAGATTATTGTTCAATAAACTTCCACTTTTAGTTTCAAAATCATTTTCCTCCATATTAATCGTAGTTATTACCTTTCAATATTCCTTTAAAAAATGGTAGTTACCACTATAAATACAAGTTGGGAACTTGAAAACTATAAATCCTACTAGTATGGAACTGCTTGCATAAAGATAAAATGAAAGCATTTCAATTAACTATTTTAAATAATTTCAATGCAATAATTTAAAATATTTAGCAACTCATGTCATAGTAATGAAATGATTAATTGTTTAATAAGTAATTGATTAATTATTCATTGAGTAAGTGATTATTCATAAATTAAGTGTGAAATTTGATTTTATGTTTAACATAATTTTTAATAATAATTAATTTTTTGAAAGAGAATAAAATACTTTTTAGATTTTTTTAATTAACTTCCTCTTTTAAGATCATCTATCATCATTTATTTAAGGAAATTAATTATTATTAAAAATCATGTTAAACATAAAATCAGTTTATAATATTCAAATTTATCAATATTCAACTATTTTAATGTCATACTAAAGCCTTGCATTTGAAGATTTATTGGACATGACAATTATCCATAACTACCAAATTTACTCGTTTTGTGCGTATGTGGGTATTTAAACATAAGCTATGGGGTTTTCATTGTTTGTTCATTTATTGCTATTTGTTAGTGATTGTTAGTGATAATTTTCAAATTTTCATTATATTACAAATTTACTAAAATGGATTATGTGCATGTAGCCAGTATCCGTTGATAGTGATTAGAATGAAAGGAAAAGCTATGTTGTGGAAACATATACTTGTCAGCGTTGCTAAAATCAATCTGCTTTTTTTATTAACTTTGACTTGTGTTTGTAATTTTTTCTCATTGTTCTAATCTAATTGAGTTTGGTTTGTCGCTATGTTTGGAGTTCAGATTGACATTGCAGTGAGATTTAGTTTACTTCCTAATATTAGTTTTGCTTTTCACTTTGATTTTTTTGTTTTATAGGGCTAGTTTCAGATTTTTCTTAATATTCCATTTCGAAGTATTGAGGATCGACCTGACTCTATTAAACGGAATTGCAAGTGAAGGCATTAGACAATTACAAAAATTGAAGTGGTTACATCACATTAGTTGCAATTCTAAAGAAAGATATCATCTCAAAACCAAAACTCATTCACTCTTTAAGGCAGATGAATTTCAACTTCTTACTTTAATATTTTATGTAAAATAATAAATAAATATAATTTGGGAATAGTATTATATTTTTATGTAACCTTAATGAATCAATTAATTAAAAATATTGAATTTTTCTCTTTTTCTAAATTAATTAATTGAAAGCTAATCATCTATATCAAATATTTTAAACTATTATATTGAAATTATTTAAGCACCCCAATTTTTTTAACAACATATATAATCAAATAATTTCGTGTTGTATTTTAAAATCATAGAGCCTCACATAATAAAGAAATGATAAAAAGCGTGTATATTTTGAAAATCTTCTCTATCAGGTTTTGAGTTTCCAACGCCTTATTGATCTCTTTTTTGTTTTTTACCTACCACAATACACCTATGCGGTTTCTATATTTATCTTATTTAAAAAATAAATTACATCATGAATTCCATTTTTTAAAATAAATAATACCTTCACATTTAAAATAAATTAATTTAAACAAATTTCTTATTTTTACTATATTAAAATCTTTCAAACTTGATGTTTCATATATTTTTCTTGTACTTTTAATTATATAATGACATATAAAGTTAATTTTAAAATTCTCTACTTTAGATTATTAAGTTTAAAAATATAGTAGTTGCTAAATTGATTCAATAACCTGAAACTTCATTAATAAAAATTATATAGACAGTGAAAAGAAAGATAAATGATTTCTTTATAAGTGTAACTTTATAAAATTTTTATTTATATTCACAATATTTACATATATATGATATGTATCTCTTTCTCACAATTGTATAGATTTAAATTTAATCTATTATTAGTATAAATTATTTTTACACTATCATACACACATATATTACAATGTGAATAAAAATTGTCAAAATATTTTTATTGTTGGTAAAATTTATTAATTTTTTAATGACATGTTATACTCTTATTTACTAATAATGTAAAAATTTGTACATTAATAGATTAAATTTAAACTCTTATTATATTTATTGATGAAAAATAATATGATAGATTATATACTTATTTAACATTTTTTGATAATATTAATATTCTTACCATTATAAAAAAAATATTTATGAGAATCAATTAGACTAAATTATATGATTCCCAAGTAGTTTTAATTTGCTTCAGGTGCTTTTTCATGTTACAACACTTGTCAATGTTGTCATTTGTATCATTAAAATACTCTTCTAGTGGCCCACGTGAATTCAATCTTATTTTACAACTAAATGATAAATGAAGATTTAGGTATGAATCATATCATATGATGGAATATTACAAGAAATGTAAGCTTTATAGCCACTTTTTTATTAAGAATCTATTTATGTGGGGATTTGTTATTATCCTTATTAAATTTGTATATTAATACTAATGTATGTTTTTAACTTAAACAAACTTTAGTTAGTATTTCATCTTATAACTAATTGGTAGTTTGATGCTATTGCTACCGAAAATTTTATATATAAAATCATCTTGGTAGTTTGACACTTCTATTAACTCATTGCAAGATGCTATAAATTGGTGCATATGTAGAAGAACAATTTTTTATCCTATACCCGTAGTCAAATCTATAAAACAAGCAAAGGAAAATTTAGGTACTCTTGATTGGAATTTCTCTTCAAAGAAGTAGCTTTAACTAGAATGTACATAAATCACATTGTAAAAAGGAGTATATTAAAGGCAAATTAAAAAAAGTAAGTTGTATTTTTAAAAATTAATAAAATAAGCATCTATCCATTCTTATATCATGTATATTAACTTTCTAATTTAATGCTAATTTAGTGATATTATTTCTTTTCATGGAATTTTTTTCTGGTTTTCTACAATGGATGCTAAAAAGAGAAAAGAGGCTATGTTTCAAACTCAATCCACCCTAGAAGTGCCTCAACAAACATCAGAAGCTCAACCTCCAAGAAATTCCTAACATGATGTTGCATCTAGTTCAAAAGTAACCAAACTAAAAGCCAACATCAAATCCAAGGTGAAAAGAAAGGAGATCCTTATAACTAAATTTGTTCAAATGAAACTACAAATGAAGCCTTTAGCTATTAGAACTAGGGAAAAAATAATAATTTGGGATCATTTCACGCAAGTTTTTGAGTCTGAATTAAAAGAGCCCATGGCTACTTGTAATTACTATAAAAAAAGGCATTTTTGTAACTCTAGTTCACATAGGACATCTAGTATAAATAGACATTTTAGGATATGTCCAAAGTTTTTCTTATGCCTTATTATTTAATCCTTCTTAATCTATGCTATCATTTAAACCTAAGAAAAAAGGTAAATGAACTAATATGGTTGTTGCTTCACAAGTATGTGATAGGAAAATTTGTCTGAAGGCTTTAGCTATTTTTATTATTATTGATGAACAACTATTTAAGATTATTGAAGGATGAGGATTTAAGCATCTATGTAGTAAACAACAACCTTAATTTTATGTTCCATCTAGGCAGACTATGGCTAGAAATTGCTAGAAAATGTATATTAATGAGAAAAAGAAGTTGAAAACATTTTTAAAATCCAATTGTTCTAGAGTATATCTCGTAAGAAATTGTTAGATATCCATCCAAATTTTGAATTACATAACACATGTAGCACACTTTATAGATAACAATTAGAACTTCTAAAAGAGGATTTTTAAACTTCTACTTTATTCCTAATCATAAAGGAAAAATAATTGGGAAACAAGTAAAAAATTGCTTGAATGAGTGGGAGATTAAGAATATATTTACTACAATTATAAACAATGTATTTTCAAATGATATTGTTGTATCTTACTTAAAGAAAAGGCTTAAAAATTCAAATGGGTTGGTATTAGATGGTAGTCATATGCTTGTTCATTACTGTGCTCATATTTTTTATCTGGTTATTAATAAGGGTTTAAAAAAATCCCATTTTTAATTGCTACAATTAGGAATGTAGTTAAATTTGTTAGATATTCTCCTTTTATATTAGCTATGTTTAAGTGTTGTATTGAACAAGCTAAAATTAAAACTGGTAATTTTGTTTATCTTGATGTTCTAACTGAATGAAACTTAACCTATTTAATGCTAAAGTCTACCTTAAATTTTCAAGAGGCATTTGAGAGGTTAAAGAATGATGAATCATGCTTTAGGGATTACTTTGATAAAAAAAATAATAAGACTTTCTTCTTTGAAAGATTGGAAAAATAATAAAGTGTTCACGAACTTCTTAAAAAAATTTATGATGTAACTTTGAAGTTATCTAGTTCTTTATTTGTAACTTCAAACAATACATTTCCTCAACTTGCATCGACTCAAAGTGAATTACTAAAATGAAGTTCAAGTGATAATAATGTCTTAAATGGAATAATTGTCCAAATGAAAAAGAAATATGATAAATATTATGGAAATATATAAAATATAAATCCTTTTCTATTCATTGCTAATATTTTAGAAGCTAGGTATAAGCTTATTTACATCAAATGGCCATTTGATAATATTTATGATCCTATGACTGCTTATAACATAACCTTTAAAGTGAAGTTAGATTTGCAATAGCTATATGAGTTATATCTTAAAGTTTATGGGGAAAGCAATGAATGTAATGTAACTATTCAAACTTCTTAACACAATAAGCATAGCCTTCAAAGGGAAGAAACATGCATATAAAGCTCATATTGCAGCTTTTAAATCACATTTGAAAGCTAAGGATTCCATTAAAGCCAAAAATAACATTGAAAGATCTTTAGTAGTAGCATGTGTTAACGGAGATGACACATTTAGTGTCTTGGAATGGTAAAAGGGGAATATATCAAAGTTTCGTATTCTCTCATTTATTTCTAGAGATATACTTATTATCCCTATTTCCATAATAGCTTCAAAATCAACCTTTAGCTTATAAGAAAGAGTTTTAGATGTGTTTAAGAGTTCATTATCTTCACAGACTTGTGAGGCCTTAATTTATTGTCAAAATTGGATCAAGCTCACCTTATTTCTAACAAAGGATCATGACTTCATTGAAAAGTTTGAAAATTGTGAGATGATTTGGAAAGGTAAATGCATAAATACATAAATTACCATTATCTTCACTTTTTTAGAAATCATGATATTACTTTTTTTTAGAGTTAGGAGAAGTTGCAAAACAACTTACTGCTATAGAGTTACAATCACAACTATAAGGATTATGGTAAATAGCCAATGGTTATCGGGTAGTTTGAATTTGCATTGTAAGTATTTATATTCTAAAAAATATTCTGCATTATGCAAAAAGCCTATGTTGCATTGTTTTTTTAAATATAATGCATAATATTTCATAGTTATATTATGCATAATACTATTTAATAATGTAATGTTTGTTGTTTCCAATCTAATTTCACTTTATCATGAATTTGTTTTACATTCTATTTATCTTTTTATTGATCTAGTTGGTATATGTTTTTGTAAGCTTTTAAGCTAACAACATTGACAATGATAATTAGGAAATGGGGTGGTACAAGGAATTAGACTGTTAGTTTCTTTTTTTTTTGTGACTTTAAGATGTAAGTATTAAAAGGTTATGAAAAGTATAGCAAGTAGAATGGTGCCTTGGTTTAACAATAGATGCCTTGATTCTTTTTTGTAAGTAAAGTAGTTCTTTTTGTAATTGTAAGTAAGATGTTGAAAAGGGTGCTTACACAAAAAGATGATAGGGTTAAGAAGGCTTTAGCTATTTTTGGCCTTTTGCATGAATAAGCATCCTTTCTGATTCTTTATTATGTTAGTGAAAATCTTATAAGACACCATTTTATTTGTTATTTAGACTTGTGAACATAAATTATTATAAGTGAATTTACTGATTATTTTAATGTTTATTTTTATTATATTTTAGACTATCCAATGTACAAACTTTATATTATAAATCACCTGTGATATTTTTTATCTCATATTATAATAAGTATCATTCTCATAATTGGATACATATTAATTTATCTTTTTTTTAATGAAAAGTCAATTTATTATTCCTTCTTCACCTGAAATATAAATTATGAATAAAAAAATAATTTTCTTACATTTATTAGTTATGAATAACAAGGAATAAATGTAAAGCCAACCATTGCTTCTTTCATTTATTCTTCTAATATTAAATTAATTCCTAATAAAAAATTGAAATTGAATTTCTATTTATTACTAAAATTCACAACTACTTGTTTATTTCATTCTCATAAAAATATTTTTAAATATTTTTCTCTCTTCATCTTTAATCATTTCAAAACTATCATTTTATTTGAAATAAAAAATTTTATCTTCATTTTTACTATTCATCTTCAGTCACTTGAAAGCCTTTTATCATCATCTTCTTGATATGAGAGTTTTTATCTTCATCTTCAATATCTATAAGTATTATTCCTTATTATTTTTCACCTTTTGTAGTTGCTTAATCCAATGTTTTTATTATATAAATTCTTTTTTATGATTTCTTTTGCATTTTTTATACTATTATTATTATAGTTTAATTGTCTTTTTTTTTCTTTTTCATTATAAGTATTTTATTTTATTAGATTTTTACTTTTAAAAAAATGTAATTTAATTAATTCCCATTAATTTAATGGATTTTTATGTATAAATCTACAACAGTATGCATTTTTTATATAGTGTATATCATTAGGTAATTTTTTTTTTACTATTTCACATTATTTAACAGGAAAGCCCAATTTAAAAGAAATTATAGAAGGAAAAGAACTACCATATGATTATATGTACTATTATTTATGAAAATTTTAAATTTGTAGTTAATAATATATATGAATAGATAATCTTTTTATTATCTTAGATTTGTATGAAAATATTAAGATTAAAAAATGCAATATTTTTTATTTTAAAATTTGAAAATTATTTTATCTCTATCTTTATATAATTTTATTTAAAAATAATTTTTTATTTTTATTTGATTTGATTAGAAATTTGTTTTACCCTTATCTTCATCTCATTTTACATTTAATTTAAAATTTATAAACTTTCATCTATAATATACTTTCTTTTCTCATTATACTACAATTACAAAAGAATATATTCTATTCTTATCATAAATCATATTATTGAATATTAATATTAATGATAATAATTATCTTAAAAAATAGTACATAATTAATGTGATGTTAAATTCAAAATTAATTTTTTAATAAAATAAATTAAAAATCAATTACTTACTTGAATGTTAAGCAAAATAAATAGAGAAATGACTTTTTTCCTTCCTTATTTTTATTTCAATTTTATTATATCAAATACCTTCTTTTTCAAATATCTTAGAACTAAAATGATTTTTTTTAGAGTTATTGACTATATATTAATAATTTTTTCATATAATGCTTTTTATAAATAATTAATATATAATTATAATATTATATTATTAAAATAAATATTCATCCATAATATAAAATTACTACTTTCACAAGTTTATTTTATGTTGTGATGTGGTAAATAAAAAATATATTTCCATTATAAAAAAACTATTCTTATCATGAATCATGTTATTAAATATTAATATTAATGATAATAATTATATTACAAATAGTATCTAATTAATATGATATTTAAATTTAAAATTAATTACCTACTTAAATGTTAAGTAGAATGAATGGAAATATGACTTTTTTTAAAGCTATTACCTTGACCAAATTTTTATCTAATTCTATTTATAAATAACTAGTATATAATTATAATATTATATTATTGAAATAAATATTTGTTTATATAACACATGGGTGATTACCTGGTATATATAATTTTTTTCATAAAAAAAACTCAGCCTAATTTTTTTCTAAGAAAATTAAGCCTAATTTTGATTAAGGCTTAATCCCACTAAAAATTCAATAAAAAAATACAAATTATAATCTGACCTAACCTAATTTAGAATGAACAACCCCATCCAACTTAGAAAAAAAAAAGGCCAAGAAAGTCTTGCGTGGAAATGGGCTAAATTAATGTAGCCTAAATGCTACTCAAGCAATTTAAAAAAATGCCCTAACTTAACTAAACCTGACACAAGATCATCCCTAGTTGATAGAGTTATATTGAGACAAGTAAAAAATAAAAAATAAGGATAAAAAAATAAAATAAGGGAATGGGGAAGCCATAATAATACACATAGCAATGGCAGTACAAATCCAAAATTATATAACAATAATTATTTTATTATTATTATGGAATGCACGAGATAGAAGTTAGAATTTGAAATTAAATGAAATTTTAAATTAAAAATATAATTAATAATGAAATAAAATTTGGAATTAAATATCCTAAAAATAAATTTTCAAATTAAAATATATAATTTATAATAAAAATGAATCAAAATAGTTTAATATGAATATATAAAGTTAAAAATATAATATATTATAAAAAAAACTAATTCTTATTTCAATTTAATGGTGCAATGACATTTGATTTTGATGTTATTTTAGAGGATAGAAGTTATAACAAAAATCAGAATTTGAAATTAAGTATAAATAATAAAATTTCAAACTAAAATATATAATTTATAATAAAATAAAATAAAATGTTTTAATATGAATAGTTAAGGATAAAAACCTACATATTTTATAAAAAAAATTAATCTTCACTTTAATATAGTGATATAGTGATATCCAATATTATTTTAGAGATTTTATTTCTCATTATACTCGACAATCAAATCTCACACTTTACCTATGTATTAAGTAGATTACTATTGTTGCTTTTAAAAAAATATAATTTATTGCAAAGCATAGATAAGATAATTTTATGTGAGTTTCATTGTATAACTTTCTTATTTTAATTTGGTGTCGTAAGTTGGTACTCTTAAAATAAAATTATAAATAATACAAACAATATGAAATCAAATAAAATGAAAAATTAATATAAAATAAAAATAAAGAGGAAAAAATATGCTAATATCATCAACGTAAATCTACTAAAATTTCCTAATCTTATATATCAAAATAAATATAATGTAATGTAAAAAATATGTATATAATATAATATATTTTTAATTACTAATTATTATTATTATAAAGATAAAAATTAAAAAGAAAGTAAAAATCTCATATTAACCTTAAAAAAATACTTATATCCCTATTGGATAAATTTGAGAAAATTTTCAAAATTATCAAAACAAAAAATTTAGAAGGTATTATATGCTACCCATACTTCATACTCATAGCGTAATCAACATTGAATTAGACACAGAAATAAAATCAGTAGAAAAGAAAATAAGGAGAAAAAGTTTATTAAATTAATAAATATAAATCTACCTAAAATCTTTTGATTTTAAATGTAAAAAGTATAAAATGTAGTATAAGAATATATATAATATAAATTTATATATGAAATAATAATAATTTATTTGCATAACAAGAGAGTAGTGTTAGATTTTCTATTATAAACATATTAATTTAATAATGAAAAAGGATGTAAAAGGTTTTAACCAATATTAATGTGGTTATATAGTTTTTGGTCAAGTGATAATCTAATCCAATTGTCAAGTAACAAATAGTTTTCAGTAATGGGTTAACTCGCTAATGTTACAATATAAATAAAGGTTATTACTTCTAAATCTTAAGATTAGTTTTAAATATTCTCTATTGGTGTTAAAAAATCTTTCTAATTAAATTCTTATTTAGAATTAATAGGAGTAGTGAATCCTTATTAGAGTTTATAATCAAAACTAATCGTGAATAGTTCATAACTAGTAGCAAATTATGATTCCACATTCATTTCATAATAGATTTATTAGATAATAATAAATTATTCTTTTATATTTAATATTATTCTCTTTACATAATTTATTTAAGGTTATTGTTTATATGAAACTTTGATTTTAATAATTGATATTAGAGCTCTTGAATACAAATTTTATTACATGGATTCAGGAATCAAATTTTATTTATTGAATAATATTATAGTTTGTGATGAATTATCCTCGATGAAAATTTCTATAAATCCTTAATTATTTCATAGCCTTCTAATTCAATTATTTATAATCGTAAATATTATTTTGTCATTAATGATTGTGATATGCTTTGAATACATATATAATTTACATGGTATTAATTTTAGGATTGTATATATGATTTTATCCAAATTACAAAATTCCAGGGGTGTATTTTTTAAACTCTATGTACATTTTCAGACTATATATATATCATGTTATTTTTTGGATTCCACATGTGTTTGTCCATTTTTCACGAGATCCCATGTAGTCCACTTTTTCATGTTGTTTGTATATTACTTTATTTATTTGAAATGAGTCTTTCAATAAAAAAAATTGGTTTTTGTCAAATGCCTAAACTATTTCAAAAAATTATTTTTCCAATTCTAGTGTATTGATTACAATTTGATAAATGTCATGAAAAGATTTACTTATGTATAATTTTTATAGGGTTTTGTTTGATTAAAAAAAGGGAAACTCTAGTATTGATTTTGCAAAATTGAATATGACAATTTTGGCGACTTCTAAGGATCTTCTGCAATAATGAATTTTTTGAAATTTTTTATATCAATTTTGAAGTAATTTTCGTTTTTAGTGGATTACAATTTAAGAAAAATATTTTTTACATTTATAAGTGTTTAAATACAAAGTGTTTTAAAGGAAAATCCATTAAAACTCCATGGTTGAATTCCAAAAATTTTCAATCATTGAAATGAATTTTAAATGCAATTTCCTTGAAAATTTACGATTCAAATTCATTAAAATGCATCAAAGAAAATTTATGTATCAAATTTGGGCTAATATATATATATATATATATATATATATATACATAATAAAAAATTATATAATTTTGGACTCCATTCTTCAAGTTAGATTTATTATATTTTTTAATATTTTTTGAAAATTAAAAATATTTTAATTATTTTTTTACTATTAATTGATATTATTTAAGGCTGAAAATTTTATTGTTATATATATGTATATTGGGGCTTCCATATATATTTTTACGGAATTTTTGGACACTGCTTGATCTAATAATTATTTTTCTATGTATATGTATATATAGGAAAATAATTTTAAAAAATTGTTTAGACTTATATTATATCATAAAATTTTGAGTAATTGTGAGCCTATCTATCGTGGGCCTAATTGTGAAAAATTTTGTCTATTTTTAATAAAATAGTGATTAGACTAAGAAGAGTATCATATTAATAATATTCCAATACTTATTGATATAATATTATTAATCTGATTTGTTGGTAATAACATAAATATAGGAATGAGTATTATGGTTCTAAAATTTTCATCACCATTTTCATCACCCTATTAATGTTAAAATTTTAGAAATATGATATTTAGTCCTTATATTATATTATAAAGCCTTTAATGTCCTATTAATATTAGGCTCTATATTGCACTACTAAGTTTAATTGTACAATTTCTGAGGGAAATTTATAGTATAATTAAAGTAAATCACACATTAATTTGTTTTTTCAGCTTCTTTACCTATAAAATTAAATACAATTAAGATACATAATAGGATCGATTATGAGGATTGGACAGAATCATTGAAACTATATCTTGTAGTCTTTAATTTTGATCTCTCGATTAAGGAAACAAGACTTTGGACAAGTGCTAAGTTTATAGCAGATTACAATAATTAACATAAAAGTGGACCTACTCTAATAGAATATGTTTGATGGTAATAAAGTACACAATGGACAAAATAATAAGAAAGAGCATTCCTAAAATGACAAATGTAAAAGAGTTCTAAGATTATCTTGTGAAAAAATATAAAAATTTTAAGAAAGCTGAGAAGGGATGATATCTTTCATTGTTTAAAAAATTAGTGTATAATGGTGTCAATGGGACCAAAAAGCACATTTTGAGATTGATTAACTATTGCAACAAGCTAAAAACCATGAAAATTGATCTAGGAGAAAGCTATCTAACTTGGCATGTATTGAAGTCTTTTTCATCTTAATTTAACATTTTGAAAATGTCTGATAATACTCAGAAATAAGAATAGAATATTAATGAGCTTATTTTAATCATTACATAAGTTAAGGAAAACTGAAGAAATGAAAGGCACAAGTAATTAATTACACTTGCATGGCCCACATTCAGATCATGGTAGAAGGTCTAATTAGAAAAATAACATGGGTAGTTACAATCATAAAAGGAAAAAAGGTGAGAAAGATGAAACTATTAAACAAAAGCACTATAAACCTAATAAGGCCCAATTTAAGGGTAATTGTAGGTTATGTAAGAAGTAAGGTTATGAGAAAGTAGATTATTTTGAATATAAGAAATAGGTTAAAATAAAAAAAGAAAAGTGTTGACAAATTTGAGGAAACCAAATAAGGAGGAGCTAATTATGAGACTTGAAAATGAAGATAGAGTTAAAGTGGAGCACACAGGATTAATGAAGTTAAAGTTGAAAACTGGACATGAGTTTTTATTGAATAATGTAGTTTATCTACCTTCCATGAGGAGAAATTTAATTTCAGTTATTGCTTTAAATTCTATTAAACACTTTTGTTATTTTGGAAATAAAAAGGTTAAATTATTTTAAAAATCTTTTGTTATTAGTACTGGTTCTATGTGTGATGGATTATACAAAATTGATTTAAATCCTAATTTTGTAAATTCAATAAACTCTATTATAGGCACGAAAAAGTGTTGAATTGATGAAAGATCCTTAATGTTGTGGCATAAACAATTAAGACACATTCTTTAAAATTTATAAAGGGAGAAGTACTTCATGATGTGGACTTTTTAGATTAAACATGTGTAAATTACATTGAAGAAAAACTTACAACTAAAATTAGAAAGGGTAATAAAAGTAGAAAGGAGAATATTATTATTTTGGAACTAATCCACATTGATATTAATGGACCCATTACACTTAGGCTCTATTTCATGCAATTAACTGATAAGTTAGCTAATAACTTATAGCTGATAACTGATAATTGATAACTGATGAGCTAACTAAAGTATTTCATAAAATTAGCTGTTAAACTAACTGAAATTGTAAAATGACATAAAAAGACATATTAATAGAAATATATATATAATTAAAATAATTTTTATTTATTTAAAAATAAAATTATATTTATGTAATTAAAAAGTTTAAAATAAAAGTATAGTTTTTAATATTTTATAAATTTATATATTTATTTACTTATCTAATTTTTATTTTATTATTTATTATAAAATTATAATTACTTAAAATATAATTAATTATATTTTATAAAAATTATTTAAATTTATATTATAAAAGGTATAAGTTGTAAATTAATAAAAAAATAAAGATAAATTTGGAAAAAATTTAAAAAAGGGGTAGGTTACTCTAGGTAACTTATTAAATCAGAACTTATAAGTTACCTGGAATAACTTATAAGCTAATGCGAGAAATATCTTTGAAAGCTAGCTTATAACTTATTGATTAGATCAATAAGCTATAAACTATTTTTCAAAGATGTTTCTTGCATTAGCTTATAAGTTAGTCAATAAGCTATAAGCTAGCTTTCAAAGATGTTTCTCACATTAGCTTATAAGCTACTCTAGGTAACTTATAATGTCAATAAGCTATAAGCTATCTTATTTGTTGTGCGAAACAGAACCCTAACGTTATAGGAGGCTATAAATACCCCATCACATTCATTGATGATTACTTTAGGTTTTGTTAGGTCGAGCTGCTCAGTGAAAGTTAGAATTGCTAGAAGCTTTTAAGTCATTTAAGGTAACAATTGAATCGAAACTAGGGAAGCAAATAAAATATGTTAATTCTAATAAAGGTGATGAGTATTATGATAGGTACGATGAAATAAGAAAAAATCTTGATCCTTTTATGAGATACTTATAAGATTATGGAATTCAAGCAAGTTACACAATGCTTGATATATCGAAGTAAAATGGAATTACAGATAGGAGGAATAGAACTTTTATAGATATAGTAAGATATATGCTAGCCCATAATTCATTACCAAAATTCACATGAGGTGATGTATTGAAAACAATGACATACATATTAAATTAAGTTCCTAATAAGTTAGTACTTAAGGTTCCTTACAAACTATTATATGATAAAAAGCTTAATCTGGGACATTTTTGAGTTTGGGGTTACAAAGTTGAAGTAAAATCGTACATTCTATCGATAAGAAAACTTGATTCAAAGACTATTAGTGGACTTCATTAGGCACTATAGTGGCTCAAAAGGAAGTGGATTTTACTGTTTAACTCATTTAACTAGAATAATTGAGTTTGATTAAATCATCTTCTTCAAGGATGAGTTAGATAATGGGGCCAAATACCACATTGTTGGTGTGTGTCCTAGGAGCCAATTATAGAAATAATTGTAATAAATGCATAATGTATTATGTTTTATTTCGGGCAATTCAAATTATTATATTTTGTTTCATATTTTTTATTACTCTGTGTAATTTATAACTTAATATAATAATTATCCCTAAAATAATTTTACTATTCCTAAAATATCCCTAGTCAAGTATTATTGTGAAAGGGATAATTACTATAATAATTATCTCTAGGAGCCAATTAATGAGATGATTGTAATAAATGCATAATGTATTATATTTTATTTCAGGCAATTCAAATTATTATATTTTATTTTATATTTTTTATTATTTTGTGTAATTTATAACTTAATATAATAATTATCTCTGAAATAATTTTACTTTTCCTAAAATACCTCTAGTCAAGTATTATTGCAAAAGGGATAATTACTATAATAATTATCCCTAGGAGTCAATCATAGAGATGATTGTAATAAATGCACATTGTATTATATTTTATTTCAAGCAATTCAAATTATTATATTTTGTTTCATATTTTTATTACTCTGTGTAATTTATAACTTAATATAATAATTATCCTTAGAATAGTTTTACTATTCTTAAAATATTTCTAATCAAGCATTATTACAAAAGGGATAGTAATAATATATCGAGACTAGCATGTATAGTGACTGATGATTATGAATCATAGATATGAGATATCAAGTCAATACATGAGTACATTGTTAGTGAACAAATGTACGAAATTGGCCCACAATGAGAAAATTACATGGATTATCATGTATCATTAGTTGTTCTCATATGATTATAATGTACGTAGTCATTTGACCTGAAGTCACTACGGTTCCTTACATAAGGAGTCACACATTTTGATATTATCTTTTATCACCTTTAATCGAAATGTGTTGTAGGATATTGATTGGGTGTGTCATGAATCATATAGAGGGATATGAGTGATGTAGATAGGAATTTTGTTCCTATTAAATAGTATGAGTGATATCCTTACGCTCCTTGATTGAGTTAAATTAAGAAATGCATGGTCATGCTCAAATGGATCAATATAAGATATTGATCATTTGTTTAAGTTAATCTACTCGGTATTAAGAAATATAAATTGAACATTAATGAGGATGATACATTCTATGCCTCAAGTTCGATTTGGATATTGTTACAAAATGAACTATGTTGTAAAGTATTGTTCACACATTAAATGAATATTGAGTCACATACATTTTTACTACTTAGGTGGCAGTGGTGTATTGCTAAATACCGCTTACTATCTATAGTTCATAAATGGGTAATTACCAACATAATAAGAATCTATAGGGATGCACAAAAGGAGTAGGAATGAAACAATAATTAATTTGGCTTTGGTTAGACTAAAATTCAATTAATTGAGCTTATTTTCATGCATATATATTATTAAAATCATAATTTATTTTCACGTAATAAATATAATTATTATATGATATTATTTGATATTAAAAAATATCAGATAATTGTGTTATTAAATATTAGATAATTATATTATGAGATAATTATATTTCTAATATTTAATAACTATATGTGTTTTAATATTAGATATTTATATTATGAGATAATATTATTATTTAATATTAAATAATTAATTGATAAGTCCTATCTCTCCTCACTCTCCTTCCATGATAAGGATAAAGTGATAATTGTTAAGTAATTTTAGGATTCTAGAAGCATTATCCTAATAAGATTAGGAATGTTATATGCCTTAGTTCTATAAAAGAAACTTGAAGGTAGCACGTTAGTAATATTTAAGCTGCCATCAAACCCTAAAATCACTCCAAAAACATATAAATTCTAATCCTAATCCTAATGAGAGAGAGATGTATCCTAGCAGATTCGTGGAGGGTGAGAGGTCTTCGTTCACTTCATGTGGATACTCTAGAGACGTTGTACCTTTAATAAGCATTTGATTCATGATTCATCCTGTAGAGACGTTGTACCTTTAACAGGCGTTTGATTCATGATTCATCCTACTCTCACAAGGTTTTGTTCAGAAAGAATACGAGCAAACAAAAGGTAAAACCTTAAATATTGATTTATGCCCTTTTGCATGCATCTTAGGTAGAATTCGAATTAAAATTTTAAATTTCGCTAAATAAAGATGATCTGAAGCCTAACACGAGCATCATAAATTTCTCTAAAGATAGAATAATTATTCTGCTAGAACCAACATTAGAAGAGTTATCTTCTATTACTTCACCAGTTGATCTAGTATAGCCAATGACAGGAGATGTTGAACTAGATAAAGTAAATGAAGAAATTCCATTAAGGAGGTCTTATAGAAATCGTAGATTGATAATTTCTAATGATTATCTTGTTTATCTATAGGAGCATGAATATGATATTAATGATGATATTGATCTTACAAACTTTTTTCAAGCTATATCCAGTTTAAATTATTCTAATTGGATAAATGTTATGAAGGATGAGTTAGTTTCAATATATAAGAATTAAGTGTGGGATCTAATAAAACTTCTTGTAGGTTGTAAGCCAGTCAAGTGCAAATGAGTTTTCAAGACTAAGAGGGATGCTCGAGGTGAAGTTAAAAAGTAAAAAGCTAAATTAGTAGCAAAAGAGTACACTAAAAAAGATGGTATAGATTACAAGGAAACTTCTTCACTAGTTTCAACCAAAGACTCATTCTGTGTTGTTATGGCTTTGATGGCTTATTTTCATTTAGATTTACATTAGATGGATGTAAAGATAACTTTCTTGAATAGTGATTTATCAAAGACTATTTATATGAACTAGTCAGATGGTTTCTAAGAAAAGAGAAAGGAACACCTTGTGTGTTAACTTAAAAAGTTCATATATGGCTCACAACAAGCTTTTAGATAGTGGTACCTCGAGTTTGATAAGGTACTAACTTCTCTTGAGCTCAAAGAGAATATAATGGACTAGTGCACTTATATATTGATAAGTATGGGTAGATTTATTATTCTAGTATTATATATGGACAACATTCTCTTTGCAAGCAATGACACGAACCTACTGACTGAGATAAGACATATGTTATCTAAACACTTTAATATGAAGGATTTTGGAAATGCTTTTTATATTCTGGGGATAGAGATCTATTATGATATATCCCAGGATTTGCTTAATTTTTCCCAATAGACTTACATTAAGAAAGTATTGAAAAAGTTCAATATGTTAATCTGCTTTCAAATTTTCATACACATTTTAAAAGGGAAAATTTTCTCTAAATCCCAATATCTTTAAAATGATGTTGAAATGAAAAGAATGAAAAATATCCCATATGTATCAATTATTAGTAGCCTGATGTATGCTTAGATATATGCACATCTTGATATAACTTATGATATTGGTGTACTGGGAAGATAGTTAAGTAATTCTAGTAAGAAATATTAGACTATTGTAAAAAGAATTATAAGGTACTTATAAGGTACAAAAGATTACATGCTAATCTATAAAAAATCAAGAGATCTCATAGTTACAAGCTATTTAGATTTAGATTTTGCTAGTTATCTAAATAATTATAAATCTATATCTGGATACATCTTTATAGTAGTAGGAGAAGTTATGTCATGAAAAAGTGTTAAGCAGTCTTTAACAACAATCTGCATTATAAAAATAGAATATGTCATATATTACGAAGCTACTTGCATTGTTGTATAATTAAGAAACTTTATGGTTGGTTTTAAGGATATTGAAAATATCTTTAGACCTTTGACTATCTATTACGACAATACTACTATTGTAAATTTCTCTTATAATAATAAAAGTTCTACCCGTATGAACCATTTTGATATAAAATACTAGTTTGTGCAAAAGAAGGTACGTGAGTATATCATATGTATTGAACATATTTTTACAGATCATATGCTAATGGATTCATTGACCAAAGGCTTAGCGGTAAGAATATATTATGATCATATAATCAATATAGGATTAGTTAAGTTTTTTTATATTTCAGGTTAGTGAAAAGTACTATAATATAAACTATTTTATTAAGATGTACATAAATGAAATATTCATAATGAAATATTCATGTTTTGTCATATATTATGTATATTTTTTTTCATGGTATATTTATAGAAATGTTTAAACCCTATCACAATATTATATTGAGAATTATGATTCTCATTTAACATCTTGTGCAGATCCTTCAACCTAATGTGTAAAAAATTATATATATTATTACAATTTTATTATGTAAATCTTATTAAGTACAATCTTGTTATATATATCCATATAAGATATTATGTATGATCCGTAAGATATAAGTGTACAGTATATATATTTTATTGATATTCCTATAAGATACTATGTTTTATGTTACTGGGTATTTATGATCTCAATTTAGACCAATAGGTGTGAAGATGTCATAATTTTTTTTAACATTTTATTAAAGTGATCATTATTATTGAATTACATGATCTAAGTGAAAGATTATTTAATTTTCTATTATGGACCTATTAATTTAATAATAAAATAAGATGTAAAAGAATTAGCCCAATATTATAATGAATATATAATTTTAGGTCCAGTGGTAACCTAATCTGATAGTCAAGTAGTGGATTTTTGGTGAAAGCTCAATCCACTAATGTTACAATATAAGAAAGGGGTAATTATTCCTAAATCTTAAAATTGATTTTAAATACTCTCTATTGATATAAAAAAGTTTCCTAATTAGATTCTCATTTAGGATTAATAGAAGCAGTAAATCTTTATTGAAATTCGTGATCAAGACCAATCATGAATAATTTGTGACTTGCAATAAATCTTGATTCCACATTCATCTTATAATGGATTTATCAGGTAATAATAAATTATTTTTTAGTTTAATATTATTTTTTCACATGATTTATTTAAGGTTATTATTTATATAAAACTTTAATTTTAGCAAGTAGAATATGGATGTGAAAAAAAAGTTAAAAATTAGAATTAAAATAAATATTTTATTACAAAGCATAGGTAAAATATTTTTATGTGAGTATCACTATATAGTTTTATTATGTTATAATGTTGTAAATTGGCACTTTTAAAATATAAATCATCTAAAAATTTAAATATATGGTAACAAAAATTCACATATATTATAAATTAATCATTATTCTAATCTACTGAGAAAAAGAATAAAAATATAAAAAAGTTAAAAAAATACTAAAAGTACTTAGGAGTTGTTTAATTCACATCAAAAGTAGTTTTCCATAAAAAATTAAACTTTCTAATAAATAATTTTCCATATAGACTTCTCGAAAATACTCAAAATTATTTAGTTGAGACATAAAAAGTGATACTTCTTAGAAATTAACTTGGGGGGAAGTAGTCATTAATTAAATTCAATGATAATAAATTTATTATTGTATCTATAAATAGTATAGGAAGTAGAAGTTACTTTAGGGGGAAGTAGTTAAGCAATTTTTCGTACTCTATGGAAAATAAGACTTTTTAAGAAATTATATTTTCTTTAATTTGTTAGATAACAACTAAACAAATGAATCATCTCTTTTTTATTTTTGAAAAAATAGAATCTCCTATGTAGAAAGAATCAAACAACCTCTTATATCTTAACTCCACAAATATGCTTAAAAAATGAGGCATATTAAAATGAAAAATGGAACAAACTACTTGTACTTCAAATTCATCATGCATTCAACTTGAAGTCAAATAAAAAACAAATAAAGAAACTGAAGAGAAAAAATACTATTTAGGCGAATTAAACAATATCTTATATTTAAACTTAACAAATATGCTTCAAAAGTGAAAAATATTAAAATGAAAGATGAAACAAACTACTTGTACTTCAAAGTCATCGTGCATTCAACATGAAATCAAATAAAAAAATAAAGAAAGAAAATAAAGAGAAAAAACGAAGTACAGGATGCAAGAAGTGAAAAATAAAAAGAATAAAATAAACAAAATGAAGAAAGGGAAGGAGGGGAACGCATCAAGTCAACCGTACAAACCCAGAATTATTGTTTTAAAAAATAGATTATTATTGTTACTATTATTATTATTATAGATAGTTATCCGGCCATACAGTTAGCCATTAGAGGTTCTGATCATCTTGAAAGCCTGCTATTATGTTCAACCCAAGCAGCCCATCTGAAAAGGGGCGGCAAACTATTGTTGTCTCGTTTGAGATTTTGTCAGATTATATTTCCACTCTTTCATTTTTTGAAATATAAATTAGTCTTTGTTTTTTATACAGATATACTCACTTTTTATTTTTTATTTACATTTATTCTTTCATCTTTTATCCAAAAAAAAGTAAAAAAAATAAAGTAATCATATATTTTTGAAAATAAAAGAATATAAATATATATAGATTAATTTTGGGAGATGTAAACGAAAATTTTCAACTTAGAGAGAATGAAAGGACCACGATCGAAACTCCGGAAAAAGAAGTATATTCCTTATAGAGCGTCAATATAATTAAAAATACGTTGATTTTGGATATACTTTATCTGTTAATAGAATGAGATTTGAGTCCTGCAAATAATATTTATTAAGAGAGAATAAATTTATTAATGTTTTAACTTTTTAAGTAGTTGTTTTATTTGGTGATTAAAAAAAATATTAATATATTGTATTATAGACAAAAAATTATAAATTTCTATTATGAAAATTATAATTTATTTTATTGCTACCTTCATTTTACAATAAAGTTAAGATGGTGATGGGAACTGGCATCTTAATATTACAATAATATCTAATATTAATTTAGGTAATTTGCTTTTCATTATGTGTGTGAAAAACATCATTTTATATAAAAGCTTATATTTTTACACACACATACATACATACATACATATATATATATATATATATATATATATTGGATGAAGATTTAGGCTCCAATTGTTTCAATTGAAAATGTTTTTATAAGATATAATTTTAAAACATTAAAATAGATAAAAATATTTTATTTATTCAATATTAAATATGAAGAGTTAAAAAATAATTTTTTAATTTTAAAAAAATATTTTCTTTTATTATCATGCCTATTTTTTTACTATTAATGCAAGTAACATGTAAATTCTGTATTTATATATATGCAAATAATTTTGTAGGAAAGTATCATATATATATATATATTGATAAAAGAATGATACACAATATATAACCTGTATTGAAAAAATGTATCTAAAATTATGATAATAAAAAAAGTAATTTTTTAATATAAAAATGTACTTTTCTTAAATTTTTATATTCAAAATTAGATGAATAAATATTTTTATATTTTAATATGTTATAAATATACGCCACAACGAAAGTTTTCCAACAGCCCCCTTAGTCTCCAATCTTAAATATAGCGGATTAGATGGTCTCACGTACTATCTTAAAAGGGTAGTTATAATCCTCAAATTTATTACCATGTATTTGGGGGAAAAAAATTCGGGAGGACTACAGTGCCCTGGGAATCTGGGACCCTTCGCAGGGCAACCCCCCTGCCTAGTTGGTTGTTTCTCAACCGTTGGATAGGGAAGAAAAGGGCAAAGAAGTGTAGTTGATGATTGATATATAATAACTTGAAATTTACTAGGCAGTTATTTCAGAATACCGCGCATTTTGCAATTTAGTACCCAAAAAAAATACTATTGCACTGCTTATCTCACCTAAATAATAATCTTGCTACAATTTGAATTTTTGACAAATTTTGTTTTTTCTTAATATTAATTTATACAATTTAATTAGTATACTAAGAATAATAACTACCATGTAATATACATAATATTATTAATTCATTATAATTTATTTTTACTTGAATTTTATAATATATTAATTTATATAATAATATATTAAAAAATAAATTATGTATAATTAAGATAAAAATATTATGATATTTTTGTACCTTATTCTCAGAGTATGATTGTCCCTCAATTTTATGTCCTTTTTTTAATTTTTTTGGCTAATTTTTAGATTGGCAATAACATGTGTATATTTTTTTGATAGGTAGATAGGCGCAAATACATAAATAATATTAGAAGTTAGAATATTTATATTTTTTATTAATTAAAATTAATTAATATTTTCTAAATTTTATTTATGAGTATTAAACTAATAATTGATAGGTACTTGTATCTTTCCTATATTCTAAATAGTACAAAAATAAATTACACGCCTCAACCGTAATGTGTGTCATTATTATTCACAAAAAAATATGCATTCTTATTTTCATTTAATAAAAAAATTAGTTATAATTTTCAATAGGTTTAAGATAATTACTTGGGATTATCTTGATAATTAAATATTTATTTTGATCTTTGCATTAATTAAACATATTTATTTTCATTCAAATATATTTTATGTCCTTAATGAATTATTTGTATATATTTATATTGTAAATTGTTATAGTACTCTTACATATTTACCTAATATTATTATAATTATAATGCTCATATGAGCATATGTTTTATATTTATTATCACTTTGTCTAACTAAAATTAATTTAATCTATGGTAAAAATATATTTAACTTTTATATTTTAAATATATTTTAAAAATATTTTATTTACAATTCTATCCTGTCATTCTAGATAAATCTAATAATTATTTGCAACAGATTTTTTTACTATATTTTAAATTATATTAAATTTTAAATTACTAATTTTATAGTTTCAATGATATTTTTATTAGTTGATGGTTCAAACACATCAAATTTAAAATTATTTTTATGTAGAATATTTGTTCAATGTAAAATAATTATTTTTATTTAAATATATTTTATATTCTTAATGAATTATATGTATATACTCACATTATAAATTATTATAGTATTCATACACAATAAGCCATAATATATTTATTAGTAAAAAGAGTAACTATTATATATCTAAACTAATTTTAAAATAAGAAAATTTAATGAGATTGAGCATTTGGTTTTTTAGATTTTAACTTTTTTTTCTTTGAGTATCATAAAATTCATCTAATATAATTGTTAGTCGTATGAAAAGGCAATTGGAATCACAAATTATGGACAATAAACATGCCATTTAATGTAAAGCTATTTAAAATGAAATTTTAGTTCATTAAATTATTATTTTTTAGAGATTTTTCATTTTAAACAAATTATACAAACATTCCTTTGGTTTAGTTAAAGTTACACAAATATCTCCTCTAGTTCCAAAGTATACAAACCTCTAGAAATATAAATATTTATATGTAAATATACATATTATTCTCTTAAATTAATTATTAATACTTTATTTTTATTACATTAGTTATCTCATACGTATTAAATAATATCCACTTTAATGATTTAAAATCTAAACCTATACATATTTATTGTAATTAGGTTAATTACATTTTCTAAATTCAAATTTAATACATTATTCTTATGAAAAAAAAATTCTTTTAGTCTTTCATTTTTTTTAGAACTTTTCGCTTCTCACACTGTACACTACATGTCCATACCTCTTCTCCTTCTTCATTTTGTTGAGTCAATAAAATGAAGCTACTTCATCATTAGAAAGGTAAGTGGAACAAGTGAGAATGAAAAATGTGAAAGGACTATTTAGTAAAATAAATGATAACAGAAAAGAATGGTTAGTAAAGTACTTGCAGAATAAGTGTTGGTAGTTGATTGGGTATGAAAGTAAGGGTGAGTTACCCTTGAAAAAGTACTTATGCTCCGTTTAGAATGGGTGAATGCAAGGGGAAAGGAATTGGGTGGGTGAAATCAGAGGTGAAATTGTGAATTTACCTCATTTGGCTACTGAGTGCAAACAAAGGGAGCGTAATTTAGGGTGAAAAAAATGGGTGAGGTCTATAATTGTAATTTCACCTCATATTTGAAGGGTAAATCAAGTGAAAACTGCTCCCTATTTTTGCTTCCCCCTTGCTGCCCTCAGAAAACTCATAACTTGTTCTCTCTTCTTTGCAATGGTTGAACAATTTCTCACTGTAACTCTCCAAATATGAGGTTTTCCCCTTAAGTTGCAGCAAATATCTCTACCTACTATCTTCTTCTCTCTCTCCATTCTTGCATTTTCGTTAGATCTAGGTTGGACTCATTAATTGATTGCACTTCCCTTTTGAGCTAATGAGGTTGTTTCACAAAGTAGCATTATCCGCCCTTTTTGCCACCGTCAAAAGTCGATTAACCATGAATCTTCAACCCTTGGTGTCGATCAAAGCTCTAGAGGTATGAATCTTGGTCCTACTACTTTATAGTTGCATTTAGTGTTGTTGTGTACAGGTATACCAATTGACTCAAGGACCAAAGCTAGAGAAACACCCGATACGAAGGCTAGATCATTATTATCGTTGAATGCCATATGCGAATTGCAATATGAATTCATGTCCTTATCGTTGATGTCAAGTGCTGCTATCAATGGAGATTGATTTGGTGGGGATAGATTAGGAACCGGTTAACTTGGGTGGGCTACATTCCAAGTTGGACTCAGCCCAATCCCAAATTAACATGGTGATTGACCCAATTCCTAAGACCGACTCTTAGCCATGGGTAGTACAATTTTAATTTTTTCTTCCTCATCTTCCCTTTTATTCATTTATGTATAAGAGATTATTGACATTTAAAAGGCAAATAATTTCTTTGAAGAAATTCTATGTAGTAGTAGATGAATAAAATTTAGGAAGTTGCCTTTATGTTAGTTTACTTTTGCTATAATTAAAATTTTTGATGCCTTATATATATATACACGCACGAATATAATTATAACAAACTCGATTAAATAGTAAGTTAAAATAACGGGCAATTATCTTTGTTAAATCCAAATTATATATCTCTTTACGTAATGAACAATAGGGGTACAAAAGTCATTTCACTCAATCCCATTTTCTTTCATCCTAATTTTTACCCATTCTAAACAAAAAAAATTCCTTTCACTCTTATTTTCATCCATTCCAAACCTCATTAAAAAAAAGTTCTTTCACCTCTAATTTCTTTTTCTTTTACTTCCTTTCATTCCCATTTACTTTCCCTCTAATTTTACCTCTAGCCAAACAAGGACTTAAGTATTGTAGTTTGGACAAAAAAAATTTTTACCACGTATTCTAATTTTTGAAGGCTATAGTGTGCCACATGTTCAATGTACTAATTAAAGACGATAAATACATTGGAATAAGATTTGTTGGTGAAATTCTCACAAAAAAAATTGTTGGTGAAATAAGGTTCATTATTATATTGTCTAATTTGAGGGTTGAATGTAAGTTACATTACTATAATTCATTTTAAATTGATTTCTTTCTACAGTAAAAGATGTGAATCTTACTATTAATTTGCTACACAATTGGTAAGCATTTTTTTTGTTATAAAAATAAGTTAATATTTCTTTTTTTAAACAGGTAATAATAAGTTAGCAGTAGATGTGAAGACCATAATAAACTTACAAATAAGAATAATAGATGTATTTTATAAAAAAAAAGAATAATAAATGTGAAGATTGTGTAATTTGTACATTTGGAGAGAGAATTTGGGAGGAAAAGCAATAATGGGAAAATTTGTTACATAATCCAACCAGATATTTTAAGTGTTTTGATGGATATTAGTATGATTGAAGAATATTTAACCTTGCAAGAGAAATATAAATTTTTTAAAAATTTATATATTTGTAAATTTTCCTTTAAAGGTATGATAAATGAATCATTAGTTGATAGCTTTAATATTGAGAAGTTTAGGCAGTATATCGGAGGTGATAAAGTTAAATCCTCTTATTGTTAATATATAAAAAATACTGAATAAAATTATAAAATTTCAAAATATACCTAATTTTTAAAAAATTTACATTTCTAATACCATTAGGTATTATCATTGTCAATGATTAATAAATACCCAATAATAAATAGAGGTAAACTGTGAATTTTTATAATTTTTTATTTTAAAAAATAAGATTTTAAATTATATGAATTTCATAAAATCAATAATAAAATTCGCAAGTAAGTTTCATTCAATGGAAATGAAAACCTGACAGACCATTTTAAGGATTTTAAAACAGGGAGGAGTTGAAACCAAACGGAATAAAAGTCCGAGATACCAACAGAATAGTCAAGAATTATTCTCGTGATCTTGCACGTACTCACCTGGTTGCCTTGCTGGCAACTTGTAGCCTCTTAAATCTTGCCATCTGTTTCTCAATTTCATCATTCTGATTTCTTGAGCCCAACCATTTGGAATTATTACTATTTTATCTTTTAAAAGGACGCAAATTTCATGTAAGACAAGCGTTGAAATCGGAATCAAAGAAACGAAGCAGTGGTAAATTACCTTTTTTAGATCCATATCTCCAAATCTTTCCCTCACCTCAATCCTTAATCGTAACGAAGATACCGACAAGCCCACCGAATTTAGCGACATTTTGCTGATAGAAAACCATATTAGGCAATCGAAAAATGTGTTGTTAGTGTGTCTGTGTCCGTGTTTGTGCATTTGACCTACCAGAACGGGGGAAGACAGGGGTTGAAGATGAAGGCAGAGACTCTGACTCTGGTGCTGGTGAACCTGGCCGGAATCATGGAGAGAGCAGACGAATCATTGCTTCCGGGGGTGTACAAAGAGGTGGGTGCGGACCTTCACACCGACCCAACCGGACTCGGTTCGCTCACTCTGTTTCGATCCATGGTTCAGTCCATTTGCTTCCCTCTAGCTGCTTACCTTGCTGTGCGTCATAATCGAACGCATGTCATAGCACTTGGTGCACTTCTTTGGGCCACTGCTACTTTCCTAGTTGCTGTCTCCTCCACCTTCTTTCAGGTATTCTTTTTCCAATTTGAGCCGATCCTTGTTTAGGTCTTGGGAAAACGATAGAAAACAGAGAAATCACGAGTTTAGGGTGTTTAATCTATTATATGTTACTAGAATTTCAGTAATTTATGTTGAAGTTGGCTAAAGCAGCTCCTTGGGTAAAGGTTTTAAAGTTGGATTTTTCCTCCTCCATGGACTCGAGAATACATTATAGCTTGCTGGGATGATTCTAACATATCTTTTTTTTTAATGAGAATCATGGGCTTGCCAATGATAGCTAGTTGATCTGACTGTAAAAACCTTAAAAAATAGGCTAAGCATTTCTTTGGGTTTGCATTTGACAGCCCCATCTGTATTTTGGGGTTAAAAATGACTTTTGCTCCATGGACAATTGAGTCTCTTATCTACTAATAGGAGTCCAAATAGACTATAGATCAATAACTTAGATTTTATAGGGTTATATATTATTTTATGGCACTCCTAAGAAATCCTTCTACTCAAATCCTAAACATGTCGCGGAACTGGCTTCTGCTTCTTAGAAGATAAAATAAGGAGAATGGAAATAAGAGGAAGGAAAATTTGGGGGTGAAGGAAAAGTGCACGCACCTTCCATTGCCCTTTACTTTTCCCATACTATCTGTTCCTTTCCTTCCGAGCTTTAGCCCGAGTCCATAGTCTGAGCTTGATGGTAGCATCACAGATAGTGAGATAATCATGTATCCTTTGAAGAGGTAAAAAGATAAGCTTGATTCAATTACCAGATGAGAAATTGAGTTCCAAGATGTTTTGGAATTTCGGATAAGATACTATGCAAATTTTGCTTCTTAATGTTAATGCATTCCTGCTTGGATTAGATACACATTAATTTCTTAGAGCAGTATGAATATCACTATTAAAGTAGACATACAGCTGATTGTATTCACTTTGAAGTCATTGTCTGATAGGTGGCAGTATCACGAGCATTAAATGGGATTGGCCTTGCTCTAGTTACACCTGCAATCCAGTCCCTTGTTGCTGACTCAACTGATGATAACAATCGTGGCATAGCTTTTGGGTGGCTTCAATTAACAGGCAATGTTGGATCAATTATTGGCGGCCTCTTCTCAGTGTTGATAGCTCCAATAACATTCATGGGTATCCCTGGTTGGAGAATTTCCTTCCATATGGTTGGACTAATAAGTGTTCTAGTTGGTATTTTGGTTTACCTCTTTGCCAATGATCCACACTTCTCAGATGATGGCTCAAAAGCTAGCAATCCAGCTCCAAATAAAACATTTTGGTCTGAAGTGAAAGATCTGTTTGAGGAAGCCAAGTCGGTTTCTCAGATTACGTCTTTCCGTATTATAGTTGCACAGGGTGTCACCGGTTCCTTCCCTTGGTCAGCTTTGTCATTTTCAGCAATGTGGTTAGAGCTTACAGGCTTTTCCCATGAGAAAACTGCATTCCTCATGGCTGTGTTCGTAATTGCCAGTTCTGTTGGGGGTTTGTTTGGTGGTAAGATGGGGGATATCCTTTCCACACGTCTTCCAAATTCTGGGAGGATAATTCTAGCCCAGATAAGCTCTGGATCTGCAATCCCCCTAGCAGCAATACTTTTGCTGGGTTTACCAGATGATCCATCTAAAACTATAGCTTATGGTTTAGTTCTTATGATCTTGGGATTCTGTATATCTTGGAATGCTCCAGCAACAAACAAGTAAAGTTTCTCAAACTAGTAAAGTTTCTCAAACTAGCTATCTTACTATTTTCTTATTTGCTAGTTCATTTTCCCCAACATTGTGATCATTATTTAGTATGACAATTGACTCATATCCTAGAGGCAAATTGAATTTAGGTTAAATTACTTTGTTGTTCCTTGTAGTTTAACTCAATTTCTGATCAAGTTCCCATGGTTTATAAGTTTAAAATTGGGTTCTTATATTTATTTTATGTTTTTAATTTAGATACTTTCCATCATTCTTTTTTTGTTAAGTTTCGCTAGTAACCAGACATGTGGGCATCGCTTTGTCAATGTAACTTGACAACTATTGATGTAGATTTTACATACCATTTTTGTTTGTATTTTTAGTGCCTTTCAATACATAATCTGTTAATAAATTGTTTTCCATGTATACCAGTTACTAATAAAATCTAACAGAGAAATGACAGAAAGTATCCTAAAAAAAAGTGAAAAACAATTATAAGGATCCAATCAAAAAACTTTTAAATAATGATAAACTATTAAAAAATGAGTAAAATGGCATAAATGTATTTTAGAATTAGAATGAACTAATCAGTACTGTAATTACCTTCTATCATCTCTTGATTGTTTACATGAGTTTGACTTTGAAATTTTATTCTTCTCTTCTAATTTTTTAAATTACAACTTGCAATTTAGGATCTTCTTTTATAACCAATCTTAATGCAAACAAATGTTCTCAAGATCTAGAACTGATAAGAGAAAATTGTCAGCTTTGGATGAATGTAATGAGCTTGTTATAGTTACTTATGCCCATATTAATTTGTCAACTGCATGGACAACAGTCCAATTTTTGCAGAGATAGTTCCTGAGAGAGCCCGAACTTGTGTATATGCCTTGGACCGATCTTTTGAGTCCATCCTCTCATCATTTGCTCCACCTGTAGTCGGGATTTTGGCTCAGTATGTCTATGGTTACAAGCCAATTCCTGAAGGGTATACTCAAGCTGAGGAGAATCTAACAGATAGAGAGAATGCTGCCTCATTGGCCAAGGCTCTATATACAGCAATAGGAATTCCAATGGCTCTCTGCTGTTTCATCTACTCATTTCTTTATCGAACCTATCCAAAGGACAGGGAACGAGCTCGGATGGAAGCTTTGATAGAATCTGAAATGCAACAAATGGAATCCAATAGTTTAGCTATGGATACAGAGTTTTCTGAAGTACAGTTTGCTGAGTCAGAAGAATTCTTTGTCAGAGACTACAATGGTGAGGGTGTTGATCTTGATGATGAAGAGAAGGTATTGCTTTACCAGCATTTGACACTCTCCAAGGAAAATTAAGTGTCAGGTAAGACAAAACAGTTCCATTTTTTACTGAGACTGCTGAGCTCAACAACATTTAGCATTGATAATTTTCTGCAATGGCAGAGAATTTTTTAGAATTGCCTTAGGGTTGAACCTTCAGCTCAATTCACACATGCACATGAACAGAAGAAACTCCATGTAGGCTTTCATAGTTTCTTTTTCTTTTCTTTTTTTTTAAATTATAAAAAGGGGTATATTTCCCCTGTTTATATACAGTTATACTATGTTTGGTTGTGAAAGATCCAACGATGGTACAGAAATAAGATAGAATTATCTTTGCCGTGAATTACTTACTTCATTTGATAATTAGATGTTTCTTATCATTTGGATTTTAGACAAAACCAATCATGCTATAATGCGAAGAAGTGCTTCCGCAGAACATGTTAGAGGACACCAGGAAGCCAAGCTCTTAGCTGGGTTTTAGGGCAGAAATCATCCAAAATAGTCAAATATGGTAATCTTGCATTCCAGCCAACCCATTCCCAGGAACTGATTCTGGCGTACCAGAGACGTCAAATGAAACACCAATCATCCTAAAAATCCATGTGCTAATGAACAATGATTCAGTTACAGCTGCCTGCTGATGTTGAAGGCAATGGTGAGAGCTGCTGCAGCATTTACGCATCAACAGCAGTTACAGTACTCGAACAAAGGGAAGTACTTATGTCTATTCAGACCAAAATGAAGTTACTGGAAAAAGAAATATTGATGAGATGAGGCTTAAAAAATAAATAGAAAACTTTTATTTTAAAGAATTCTCCGAGAGATGAGAGTCAGAATTCAAAATTGAACAATATGAATCTGATGAAATTCTGAAATTTAAACCACGCACTCTTTAAACTATCTATGGGAAATTCTACGGTACCCCCAGTGGTTTCAAATCCGGGGTGACGTGGCGCGTTCTGAGCCGTTGGATGAAATTACAAAATCTCATTGGACGGCTTCTAGGGGCGTCATGTCACCCCGAGTTTTAAATCCCTGGGGGTACCGTAGTGTTGTCCACTATCTATACATATATCGCGCGCACAAAGAAATTGCCTATAACAGATATAGCCATTGCCTTGCAACAGTTAACGAAGGCATTGTGTATTTGTTCGCAGGTTGTCAGTGGCGAGGATGACATGTAGAGTATACTAAAGCTGTCAACCTTTTTTTTTTTTTTTCTATGTTCATTTTCTTGTTTGCATAACCCGCTGGACTAATTATTAAAAGGTGGGCTTTACTACAGTGTCCTTGTTCCCGAACAAGTTTTCTGGTTCCCAGACTAAGTGGTCGAAAGCAGCGGCATATAATAGGAGGAGGAAATAATTTTTAGGCCTCATTTAATTACAAGTTATAACGTATGTATAATATAAACTTTTATATTATACAACATTTACCTCTCTTGTTTGATTAGATGGAAATTAGAGAGGAAAGAAGTTTATGAGAAGAAAATGGAGGAGAAAAGGTTTTTAACTTGTTTGGATGCGAGGATGAAATAGGGGGAGAAAAAAATTGGAAGAGATATTTATAGTGGGATTCACCTAATTTTTGGTCTTTTCATAGATGGAGAGAAGTTGGGAGAGAAAACGTATAAAATCAGTTACAAAGCATAATTTCAAACATATTCATTTTAATTATTTATGTTTTAAAGATAAAAAAAATGCCCTCTCTTTTCTTAGTCAAATATGTTGGTTTGTTTCTCATGTTAATTCATCTATTTTCAGTATAATTTATTTGGAAGTTTCATATAATGTCGTATTTTAAATTGTGTAAAAATAATTAAGAAAATACTTTAAATTAGAAAATATAAAATATTACATTTAATTTGAGTGGTTAGATTTTACTTTTTGTAAGAATTCAAAAATGATCTCTTTAAATTTTATAAAATTTAAAAATAAAATATAATTATCATATTATATAATTAATAAAAATTATATAACACATATTGGATATTAAATAAATACTTTTAAATGAGTTACAAAATTATGTGTTGAAAATAATAAAATAAAATAATATACTATAATTTTATTATTCTTGTTTAAAGAATTTATGAAAAAATATATAATTTAATAAAATAATTAATTAAGTAGATGTTGATTGTTAATTTTAAGTTTTGTACAACTGAAGAGTGTGATGTTCAAGTTTCTAAAGTTGAACATGTTTTAACTATTTCAAAATTAAAGAAATATTTTACATTTTTCCTTTAAAATTTACAATTAAAATTCATATTTACTTTCATTTATAATAATTTCATAATTTAGTTATTTTATTTTATACATATTTATTTGAATAAGTAATTTTTATATAGTCAAGTAAAAAGTATTATTGTCATTTAAATACATATAAAATTTCTTTTTTCTCATTTTTCAATTCAACTAAATGAGGTAAAATAATTTCTTTCTTATTTTCTTTCTCCTTTACTAAACACAAAAAGAGAAAACCACTTCTTATCTATTTTCTTTGTTCTTTCATTTCTTTCTATCCAATTTTTTCCCTAATTTCTTTTGGAACCAAACAAAGCCTTAATGTGTCATTGGATAGTATATATAATATAATGGTGATATTGTATAGTGGCAGAAAGGTAGTTGATGACAAATAATAAGGATGGGTAGAAGTAGCAATGATGGAGAAGAAGTGGTGGTGGATAAGATGGTAGTAATGGAAGGAAGATAGCGGTGGTGTATAATGGTAATGGTTATGATTCTTAATGGATTGATCAATGGTAACATAAGGACAACAATGGTTGATCATAATAGTAGTAGTGGTAGGAATAATTGCTAATTTATGTCGCATTGTATGATGGAATGAAATGATAATTTCATGATTGTATTTGGTGCAATAAATATTATGAGGATAGAATGAAACAAAAGATATTAATGATAATAATATCTTTAAAAATAAAAAAACACTCTCAAAAAGAAAAAGAAAGTATAAAATTAAAATCATATTTATGTAAAAGATGATATCATCATTTTTTATCTATTTATAACTTTTTTATAATTAAACATATACATAATTTTTTATACTTTTACTATTTTTTGTTAATTATAATGTACTACAAAATAGAAAATAATAATATATATTAAGTAAAAAATATGTGATGTGATCAATAATAAAAAATTACTACATATTAAATTTAGTTGTCAACATTATAATTAACAAAAAATAGTAAAAGTATAAAAAATTAATTTACTAAATTTCATATTAAATAATATTTATAAAGATTATAAAAGTATTTTATTTTAAATTTTATTATTAAAAATATAATTATCAAAATATTTGAGTAGAAAATATTAAATATTTATACTATTTTATTATTTAATAAAGGATAATAATGATGAAATATATATATAAAAATATAAGGAATAGAGATAAAAAATTATTTCATAAATTAATGAAATAACTATTCTATCATTTTTATAATAAAATAAAAATTCTATCATTTAATAAAATAATTATTTTTATTTTATAATACCTATCAAACAATTTTTTATTTCTTTTCCTTCTACCCCATAATATTGAATATAATATTAAGGATGATGGAAATATATGATAGCTCATTGCCGCTACATTAGTAATGTGTGGTGGTAATAGTGTTAAAGGTATTTAATGGGTTAGCTCGCACGGCTTACGAGTTGAGCCCGTTTAAGCTCAATCCGTTAAAACTTACATTTTATACGAACTTAATTTAATTAGTCTAGTTCACATAAAAACTCATAAAATCTATGAATTTTGCTTTATAAACAAGCTTAACCCGCGAGTCGATTTGCGGCCTGTAGTGGTCCAATTTGCATGGGACAAGCCCATTTAGGTTCATATTTTTGCTAGTCTATTTTTGACAAGTTCAGTATGTGAAAAGCCCTGCAGATTGGTCCACAAAGCTTGTGGGCTACAAGCCTAATAAGCACCTTTAAATAGTATTTGACCGATTGACAATGAGCTATATTAGTCAAATTTTAATTTAATAAGTTGAGTACAAGATAAGAGATATACAAATTGAGTCGATGTGAACTCAACTTATGGAATTTTAATAGGTATACTCAAAATATTATAACAAGGAACTGAAGTTGGAAAGACAAGGATTTAATAAATAATTTTATCCAAATCAATCAAATAGGTAAATAAGTTTGACTTTCAAGTCTCCTTCTCTCAAGTAAATTAGATTGCTAATTAAAAAAATCCTAATACAAACCAAATATTATAATGCTAAAATTGTCATTTATATTTTTTATTTATTATAATTGTTAAATTACTAAATATATTACTTTTTAAAAAAATTTCAAATTATTAAATTATGAACAAAATTATTAATTATTATAGTTGATTGGGAGCTAAATAAATTAGCTTGAATCAAATTTAAGTTGAGTTATAAGAAAAATTAAATTGAGTTGGTCTCAAATTAAAATCAACTTAATCTAACCTCACTCATTGTTACTTTTAATGGCTTCCATCCAATTGCTAGATGCATTAAAGAAATAATTACTTATACCATGAATTATGCTATAAAAAATGAAAACTACAATAATTTTGTCTTTTGTTATTGGAATATAAAAATTCACATAAATATGCAAATAAATTTAAAAAATTATGCAATGAGAGAATTCTATTTGTGATAAAATATTATTTATATCATAAATTAAGTTATAGGAATTTTTTATTTATGATAAAATATTACTTATGTTACAATTTAAGTAAAAAAATATTTATAGTGAAAAATCATTTATACTATAATTAAGTTCGTAGATAAGGTCATGACAAAATATGCAATTTTTGTGGCAGATTTGTGTATAAAAAATTATCAAATTGAATGAGTTTTCCTCCTAAAATTTGAAGGGATAGTAGTGGTGAATAATAATAAATAATAAAGAAAACATTAGCATAAAATTATTTTTAAATGTAAGTTTTATTTCTCAAGTCTTAATCTTCACCCTAAAATGTATATAACGTTTTACATCATTTTTTGAACAAGAAAGAACCTGTAAAGTTAGACTATATAATTTATATGTGTATATGTTAAACATGCGATAAAATTTAATTGTAAAATTTATTTTATAATATCTAACCTTATAACTAAATGAGCTCTTAGGTGGTATTTATTTTGTAAAATCTTTTCCAATTTCTTGAGAATCTTTTAAGGGCATGTAAGATTTCAATATTTAATTCAAATTTTAGAAAAATATTTTCAAGAATGATTTTAAATTAATATTCTTTTAAAATATTCTCGTGAAAAAAGTGGGTATTCTACGTTACTATAATATAAGAATATTTTGATGATATAAATAGATTATCTTATTAATCCTTCTATTAAGACAATATCATTATTAATACTTCATTTCATTACCATCTATAACGGTTGACTATTATCTATCGCCATTAACTATTATTGGTTACTACTTATTTCAATAACTAATACCACCCATTATTAACCGTTCACTATAGGTAATTGCCATTATTAGTAACTTTCATTGACAATCACTCTCCATTGATAACCACTGTTGGTGATTATCATATATTGCTAGTTATCACTCATCACCATTAATTACTTTTCATTGCAACTTGTTATTGTTAACTATTTAACTTTCGTAGAGAATATTTTTGATAATGTAATAATATTTTTAAGAATATATGGATTAAAAATTTAAATTTAATTCATTATTAATATAAAATATTTTACATTATTAGTAAATAAAGAGAAGACATATCATTAAAAAAAATAATTTGTTTAAAAATTCTTAACTACAATAAAAGAATTTAAATAATTTTTATTGACATAATAACATGTAAATAATAATATAAAAATAATTTATATTAATAATAAATCAAATTTAAAATTTTTAAATAATTAAAATTTTAAAAATTACATTTTTATGAATGTATGATTCCATGATCTAAATGCAACCTTCTAATAAAGCATCTATGGCCTCTAAACTATTAATATGCTAGATGTCACAAAAATAATAAATGAGAAAATATACATCTATTTTCTTTATCTTTCTAAAGTGAGGGAGGTAAGTGATGTCAAAAATAAAGAAAAAGAAAAGTTGATGTTTATGAAAAAGATAGCTCGATTTATATTTTTGATAATAAAGGGGGTAAAAGTATAATTATACAAAACTATAGGGGAAGTTAGGATAATTTACTCGACGAAATAAGGGTACCTCTCGCGGACCCCGTGTGCATTATTGGGCTCCAAATGGGTCAATAACTTGATATAGAACGAATATGAATCAGACCCAAGATACCAATATGGTTATTTTCCCAATCGCTGTTGACCGTTAAAACTTGAAAACAACGTCAAGTGACTTGGAGATATCATCAAAACCAAACAAGAAAATCAAATTCAATTTTAATCACTGAAACAATAATATTAGTTTTTTTTTAAATAGGAATGAAAAGTTATTTAAAACACATGCGACGATTTAAATCTAAATATTGAATGTTACTGTACATTTGAAGATACTGACAAGGACAATTTTATAATACCTAAATTATCATATCTTAATTTTGTTGTAATATGATAATTATAAAATTTTAATAATGTCAAAATGAATAATTAAAATGAGGTGATGAGAGACTTGTAATGTTAATAACATGATATTTATATTTGCAAACTTAATTCTTTATTTAATTCTACATTCAATCATGTGTAGAGCAAATTACTTCAGTTGTCTATATTAGGCTACATGTAGAGCTTTAATCTACCACATCATTACATATTAAATTCTTGATAATATTATAAAATATATTAAATTTTAAGTACGCAGATATTTTATATTTGTCTTTTTTATATTATTTAGCATTATTTTGTATAAAATTGAAAATGCTTTTGATTAGTTAATAAATAAATCAGCACTAAAAAAATAACACATGATTTATTTGAAATACAAAAATAGTAAAAAAAAATCTAATTTCTTACTTTTCAAAATTATTCTTTTAATTTTTTTTCTAATTATCTCTTACTCACAAACAGATTGTGAAAAAGTATTAAATTATTATTAAAATCAACTCAATCTTTCAAATCACTCAACGTATCACACAAATAAGATAATCATTTGATCTTACTTCTGTAAATTTTTCATACTCTAAAAGAGTCATAAATTTTATGCCTCAAATTATTTTCTACAAACTTCACTCATCAACCACATAATTTAGGATAACCAAATGATGTTATTTTTCTACATTTCTTAAATTATAAAAGAGTCATAAATTCCATGCTTCTCTACAAACTCCATTTTGTTATCAAAATTACAATATAAGTTTCACTAAATAAATATTAAAATTTAAATTAAATAATAATATATTAAATAAAATCTTTCAATTAAAAATAAATTATTAATTATCTACCCATGCTTTCATGTAAGAAATAAAGTACCTTATTCAAAATATAATCTCATAACTAAACAAACTTCATAACAACAAAAGTTTTTAAAAAGTACTTTATTCATATCTCTTGAAAAAACTTCCAATACGATATTAACATTGAACATTTAGTATTACTTCTAGTTTTATTTTTTTTTCAACTGAAAATCATCTTTTTTTTCTTCAGAAAATTAACTATTTTTAAGAAAATTAAATTGTTGAATTGAAAAAATAATATATTTAACAACATTTATTTGGCAGTATTACTAAATTTTTAATACTAATATAACACTAAAAAAGTTGAAGTTTTTTCAAGAGGTATGAGTTTAAAAATGTATTTGTTTAAACTTTTTCAAGTTTTGAACTCTGTGATATTATATTTTGCAAACGTTCTTAATTTCTTACATGAAAGCATGTTTAAATAATTTATAATTTATTTTAATGGTAATATTTTATTTAATATGTTATTATTATTTAAAATTTAAATAAGGTCAAATAAAAAAATAAGAAATGGAATCAGATTATCTTGATTGCGCGTCCATAGAACTAAAATAAAACTACTAAATTAACAAATAAAGAACGTTATTTTTTCATAAAGCATTTTATTTTCAGCTTAACTAATGAATAACATTCTTAGTTTAAAATCTTCTGTTTTCATTTTTTTTCTTGTTTTGAATTTCATTTATGAAACAATGTACTTAATTTCTATATTTTTAAAAATCAATATTTTATTTTACTAATTGAGATATTTTATTAAATATGTTATTATTTAAGTTTTGTATAAAACCAAATAAAAAAAGAACAAAAGATAGAATTGAATTTTCTTGATTGCGTGTCTATGATATTAAAATAAAAGTGCTTAAAATAATTAATGAAGTATGAAAAAATCTAAGGAAGTGGGCAAAAATATAATTGCTTGATGATATGGGATAAAATTAAAAATATAAGTAAGTTGTTAATTGGTTGCTTTCAATTCGTGTGTGTAGTAGTTTGATATATCTAATTGTTTACACATATGTCATGTATTAATTAGTTCATCAATGTATGTATATCCGAATTTTATTTTAAGGATAGAAAAATTATTCTATTATAATAATAAATAAAATTAAGAATATCATCCTCAAAATTATAAAATATTAATAAAATAGTATCTAAATTTGATGAAATTACAATTTTATTTTTAAATAATAATTTGTAAATATAATTTTTCCTCTTAATTGTATTATTCAATGATAAAATTATTTGTATAAATCTATACATAAAAATAAAATTATATATATGAATTATCATTTATAAACAAAATTATAATTATAATTCCTTATAATTTAGAATTTATTTAATCAGCATCTTATATTTTTAGAAATAAACTGATAATTTTCTCATAATATTATTTACCAGTATGATCATTATATGCTTCCTTTGCCTTGGTGAAGAATGCACCTAAGTGTTGGCCTGGCCTGGACTAACTTGGGTGCCCTTAATTGATGACAATTTGTGGGATTGGTTAGTTTGGCTATTTCTATTTCTGTGTGTCATTTTCATCATCCTCCTGCCGACATATCCCGCCCAGCGTTAATTCTGTCATTATAGCTGCTTTTTATTCTGATTCCATCTAATTGCATCATTAGTTCATTGGATTGGAGCATTTTTTTAAGCCCATCCTCACCTAATCTAATTATTGCCTTAAATTAATGGATTATTATGTTTTCCACTTCCATATTTAACAATGGATAAGGAACAGGTGCAGAAGCAATTCACTGAAAGGGACTAGTTGTTTTCTCCTTCTATTGTCATATTAAGATCATACACTATTTCAACTACCCAGAAAAAAAAATCATATATTTCAGGGCCATTGTCTTAAATTGGGGATGGACTCATTTGTTCATAAAATTTTTTCTGAATTTAAACTAACGATAGAACCATTTTTCTTTTTGAAAGATTTTAGTTGCATTTTAATCAATTTATAACTTTCTATATACATTTATTGATTATATTTAGGAAAATTTTACTTTATTCGGAGAAGGTATGTTTGAGTTTTACTTTACCCATTTATAATTTAGAGTATCCAAAAGAGCTAACTCATAATTACAATATTAATACTTTGTTTACTAATTTCTCCATAAAAAAATAAAATTTTCACATATTAAATTAGTAAAATATTTAACAATTTAAATCATATGTAAGTAAACTGATGAAATTCTATTAAAAAATATTAATAATACAAATCATAAATTAATTCTTTTTGACACTTTAAATTATAAATAAGTAAAATATAATCAAACAATTCCATTTGCCCTCGTATTTATATAGATTAATTTACTTTAGTCGTGTAATTATAAAGAAAAATATGAAGATAAAAGGCCTAAGCACTGGTTTAAAGTTTGAATAATGACAAAGCCTCAACAGGATGGTCAAATTTAAGGGGGAATGCGACAGTGCTTACCAGAAATGCTGACTTGATTGCGCTTTAGGTAGAGTTAATAGTTTTCTTTTTCTAAATGACCTATCATTATCATTTATCACTAAAAGGGTTTAAAGTTTGTTGAAAGAATAATCTAATTCTTTTTTTGTGGGGCCACTCCACGATGCAGACATTGCAGTGTGTTCTTCACTGAATTATGATGAAATCTCACCGGTGGCAAGCTTTCATTTACCTGAAACCACAGCACCATAACGTATCCACAACACCTAACGTGATGTTTGATTATTATATATTTCTAAAAATTATAATATTTTTGAAAACATGATTTTTAAAAATGTAATTTGAGCATGCCATTTTACCACATCTAATTAATTAAAAATATTTTTTAAAATGTCATAATAATATACTTTAATTATTATATTTTTTAAAAAAATATTATTAAATTATTAAAAATATTCTCATCGATAATAAAATGTTCATTTACATGGATAATAGCGAGCAATGGTCAATCACAACAAGTTTAATAACAATGATTGATCATGATTAATAACTATAGATATCAATGATGAGCGATAACAAACAATAATAATTAATAACGATGAGTATTGATTAACAATAGTGGAAGACATTGGATAATGGTAAGCAATGGCCAATTGCAACAAGGTTAATAATAGTGATTGATTATGGTCAACAGTTATAGATGTCAATGATGGGCAATGGCAAGCGTTAATAGTCAATAACGACAAGTATTGGTTAATGATATTGAACAGTAGCAACAAATAATGGTTAACAATGAAGTTGGTGGGCAACGTTTGTGCGTGTTAGTGAGCGATGGTTAATGGCAATAAAAATTGGTCAATAGTGTTGTTTGATTATTATATATTTTTAAAAATTACAATATTTTTGAAAACATGATTTTTAAAAATTTAATTCATAAGCATGTCATTTTATCACATTTAACAAATTAAAAAGATTTTTAAAAATGTTATAATATTATACTTTAATTATTATATTTTAAAAATATTATTAAATTATTAAAAATATTCTCGTCAATAATAAAATGATTAATTACATTGAAAAATAGTAAGAAATGGTCAATTGTGACAAAGTTAATAATAGTAATTGGTCATGATTAACAGTTATAGATGTCAATGGTGGGTGATGGCAAGCAATAATAGTCAATAACAATGAGTATTAATTAATAATAATGGATAGTGGTAGCAAACAATGGTTAACGATGAAGCTATTGGTCAACACTTGTGGGTGTTAGCGAACAATGATTAATAGCAGTGGAAGTTGATTAATGGTGATAGGTAATAATCAACAATACTGAGTAATAGGCCAATGGTAATGGTATTTAACAATAATGGGTGGTAGTGAATAATGATCAATAATAGTTAGTTGTAATCAATGATAGTGGGTAGTGGTCAACGATGGTGAATAACATTTAATAACAATAGGTTTTGGCTAATGGTAGTGGATGATAGCAATGGACGTTGGTCAACAATAGTGTATAATAATAAAATGAGACAGTAAAGTTTAAAAAAGTGGGTACAATAATCATTTTATATCATTAGAACATTTCCATGCTTAGTAATAAAATGTGAAATTTTTAGGATTTTGATTGATTAAAGACAAGAGATGACAAATCTAACCTCTGAAATCCTTCTTCACATTGGATGAGTGAATATTTTAGCTTTATGTATAAGATTAAGATGATTTTGCTTAGTTTGAGTTGAATTTTAAGTTTTCGTTTTCATTTGAATGTAGGTGGAAATGTGATAATTTATAGTGTTTGATTGTAGTTGATGTTAAAAATGACTTAAAAAGTTCATCTTCGATATATATTGTTACAACCCAAATTTTAAATCATCATGACTGATGTAAAGATATTAACTGAATATTTTTACAAACCTTCTTAAAACTAATCCAACTTTTAAATTTGATTATTTTAAAAAAACATACATGATACAAAAACATAAAATTGAAAATTTTATTAAGTTTTTTTTATTATTATGTTAGAAATCAATCATGCATAATTAATAAAGTGCAATATTTTAAACATAATTTTTTTTAAAATAGTTGTAAAACTATCAAAGAAATCCTCTTTTTTTCATTATGAAGGAAAAATCAAGAATCAAATATATAATAATTTCCTTTAAACTTAAAATTTAAGTCAAGTAAAAAGAGTTTTCATTTTTTATTAGGAAACAGTTGAAATATAATGACTTTTGGAAGACAAAAAAAATACTAATGAAGTGATTTTAAGAAAATATTAGAAAGGATTTTAAAACACAAACTTAGGAAATTTGTTTGAATGACATTTTCTCAAAATTTTCGTAAGAAATCAAAAAGATATTTCTAAAGAAAAATTTTTGAAAAATAAATAATAGATTTAGTTAAAAGTTCAAATCATGGAATGAACATAATAAAATTTTAGAAGTTCAAATTATGTAACAAACACAATAGGATAGGATTAGGATGAAAGGACTTGAAAAAAATTAGAAGATCCTATTCTAATTTAAAATACTTTAGAGATAACATCAAACTTATGAAGTAAATTAGAAAACTTAATAGGTATTATTTAAGGAAATACTTAGGAAAAGATTTGTATTTACCTTTGACATGGATGAAAAGATTTATTCTTTCTTTTTTCCTTTGTAAAACCATAAATTTTCCTCTATAAATCATTAAACAAATCTTTTAGTAGAACTTGAAATAATTAAGGTAAATAATAGATGATATGCATCTAACTTAAAATAAGCATTGCATAATTAATTAAACATATATAATTGGGTTGTATCATAACCTGACAATTATAATTATGCAAGTACTCTGAAGGTTAGATGATAATAATAGTACAAATAATTAAAATAGATAAATCATGACAGTTATCATGGAAATGGTATTCATATCAGGTTCAGATTTATTGGTTGCCTAGGTGGCTCATTTATTATTACTACTAGGCTACTACAAACTTTGCTATATAGTCATTCATAAGCAATTTCCCATATTTGCCACTATATCTCAACAATTTAATAAGTGCCATTAGAAGCTAGAGTACTTGGAAAAAATATATCTAAAAATAGAGTGAGTAATAAAATTACTTAGTGAGATAACTATTATATAAACTTTCTCATAAGTTTTAATCCATAAAATATTTACATAGAATGCATTTACTAAAGCTCATTTTCTTACTAGAAAATATTTCTTATTAAACCATTTTGCATACTATATTAGTAACACCTAAACAAAACATAATTCAGTTATAAACATAACAAAGGCATTTTAATAACCATTAAATGGCATAGAGGTATAAAAAGGTTCCTTCTTGTTACTCTGTGCTAACCTTGACCATGCGTATCTTATCTTTATGTCCTTTTCTTACCTCATGTCATTTTGTATGACTCATAATAGAGAGCACTAGGCCAATCTCTATAACTCTTCATAGGGACTCATAATTGCATAATCATGTTATAATATCACATATGACATTCAAGTTAGTAATGTCATGAATGGCATTTAAGCCATTTCATACAAAGCTTTCACTAGCTTTTTATTTACATAGGGTACTCATAGGCCTATTTTTACATATAACAAGGTTAGATCAAAATGACATCCATTAGCCATAACTAAAATATAACATAAAGTATAATCTAGCAAAATAGATTTTATAGTTATTTCGTCATATTTTTAGTGACCACAAGAAATATAAATGCTTCTATTTTGTATGTTAGATTATTATATCACTTTTAAGAGCTCATTAACATAGAGCTTCAAATACTTTCACATACAAACACATTAATGCAAATATAATGCATGTCATAAAGTAATTCATATGAATATTTATGCACTAATCTTGCAATAGACTTGTGGTCTTACCATGAAGCCTATGGAGCAGTGTTTTTTTTTTTAACAAGATTTCTATTATCATTCTAACATACTTTTAACAAATTAATATGCTATTAGATAAGCAAAATATTATTTTAATATAATCACTAAACTCACGATTTCTTTAGCAAAAGCATAGAGTTCTCAACTTGGTTCCAAGTTCTATAATTTTTGTTTTTAAATAGATTTAATCCTTTAACTTATGTATTATTTTAATAAGTAAGAAAATTATTTTTCCTTACTTAATAAGTAAAAAAATTATTTTTCCTTACTTAATCAAACATAATTGCTAGTTGTCTAGTAGGACAAAATTACATTATATCACCATATATTAATATTCAAAAGTTAAGAAAATAGTTACAAACTCACACTAAGTTTTAGCAAACATTCTTTTACTTAGAAATTCTATTTAAAAGAGTAAAATTTATTAAATTTTTTCCAAAATTTCTAGATTTGATATTTGAACATTTAATAACATTTTTTAAAACTTTTTTCTTGTTTAAAAAAGGTAATACAAGATACTTGTGTGATCAACTATTAAAACAACTCAAAATTAGTACTTTTAACTTTGAAATTCCATTGATAAACTAAATGTCAATGGAATTTTGTAAAAATTTTTAGAATTATATTTTAAACATAAAATAAAAATTTTCAATCATTTTTAGTCATAAAACAAGTTGCAAAGTCACCTAAATAACTTCTAATCAAAATAGTTTATAAGGAAGCTTTTATTACTTGAAAATCATTGTTTTAAAAATAGTTTTCAGCACTTTTTCAAAAGTTTTTTAAGATGGTTTTAAACATATTCATGTTACACACTCTTTGTATAATTGTTTATATTTTTTGAATAGTTTGGAATATAGTGTAGCAAGTTTTTTTTATAAAAATAAAATTTTCTCTAAAGAAAATATCAAGGAATCCAAAAGCTTATAAAACTTAATTTAGGTAATTTTTGCTTAAAAACTTTTGATGTAACCATTCTAAAACATCCATATGTAGGTGTAATTTAGTATTTACTTGATTTTATTATGAAAACAAAAATTTTTTGTTTAGAAAGCAAGAAAACTTGAGAGTTTGTCATGCTCTCTCATAATTTTTTTTTTCATTTTCATGTGAAACTATATTTCCAATGCTTGCTATTTGAAAGGATCATTTTTAAAATCATCTTCAATTTCTTATCATAAAACTTTTGAGAAGATTCTTTTCATACTAATTCATTATAATAGTCATAATTTCTACATATTATCAACTATAGGACACAAATATAATAGATAATCCACCACGAATAATCTTAATTTTAGCACACCAACAATTATGGAACATAAATATATATATTTTATATATAATAATCTTCTTAAAGGAAAACTAAAGAGAAAAAGTGTGGATCTCTATTTATTCAAATATGCTTGATTCCTTTACCTAAAATCTAAAGTGTAGCATCTAAAATAACATAAAATTAGTGAAGAATTTAAAAAAAGAATTATGGAAAGAAGACAAATTTATGGATGATTGTGAACTTTTACCTTCACCAAGAGACTAAAATAGTTTCCAACTCCCCCTAATTCTCAAAGTACAAATGGAAAATCATTAGAATTTGGTAAGAATACTCAAAATAATACTTTCTCTCCCTATATTCTCTCTCTAGTTATGCATACATTTGGTATAGGAGGAGTTAAACTACACTTGTTTATGACATCATTATATTTACATCATCAAGATAATATCATCTCTTGCATTATCTTAAAGAATATTCCTTTGTACTTTCTTTCCCTCCAAGTTTAGCTACTAAATCTTCCATTAAGGTTTTAATTACTAATAAATCTTAAACTAATAAAAAATTGCTCTAGTGTTCCAAAGTTAAGCCATATTATCCTAATACCCTTAAATTATACCAAATTCTTCCTTTTGCTTATCAAAATTGTGCACTCTTGCTAGTGCATGTCAAGAACTACAATTTTGCTGCCTTGAATTTATTTTAAGGTACTTTTAAGTAAGTACATTAATTTATTTCTAAATCTTATCAACCTTCAATCTTGAATACTTTTAATTTTTGTAAATTTTCTTAAGTAACTCCTAATAAAATTTTCTTCTATTAAAACTAATAAATACTTCTACATGTATTAATGAGTATTTCTACTAATTACCTATTAATAAATACTATTTGGTTTAATTTTATCAATCTTTGACTACTGGGTTTTTATTGGATGTTTTATGTATTCATAATTTGGTATGGATTAGTTAGGAAATAAAAGCATTGGAAGGGTTTTAACCATGGATGAACAATGACAATTATGGAAGATTTTTGTAGAATCCTAATATAACAGTAGACTATTGGTTTGGAAATTGGATAAATTTTCTTCTAATAGCAAATAATCAACTGTTGCTTTTATAATGGTTGATCATTGTCCACTGTATGACAAAACCACTTTTAAAGGTCGTAAAGGTTGGTTAACTTGTGTTATTCCCTTATTTCTATTTACATCTTATAACAAAAAAGGACATTTACTTAAAATATAAGTGTAAATAAGGAAATACCTCCTTATTTAAGTTCAAATAAAATACGAAAAAAATGAAAATTTTAAAGAATAAAAATATAAATTTTAGGTTCTAATTCAAAATAATATTTTTTATTTTATCTCTTTAAAGAGCTATTAAAAACTTTCAAAAATTTATTAAAAATCATGATTTGATTAAGCTTTGTTAAAATGACCAGGATTGGGATTTTTTCCTTCCTAAATTATATGTATTTTATATAGTTTCCTATATAGGGGCTGTAGATTTGGAAAATTTTCAAAAAATCTTGGATGATGGGCTAGATAAAAGCATGACATTAGATTTTATACTCATAATAAATGGAAGCTTAAACAATCTATTTAGACAGATAAGTTAATGAAAACCTTATTTACATAAGATCATGTGATTATTATTTTTATTAAGTCAAATTTGATGTTATGTTTACTATTTATGTGGTATATGATGGTAAAAATAATATATGTAGCTATAAGGGAGCTATGATAGTGTTATGACATCTATGTTATTAAATTTACTATCTATATGATGAAAGATGATGAGAATAAGATGTGTGACCAAGCAATAAGACATGAAATGATTGTATATTGATATGTGATATGTGATGCATATTTGTGATCTTTGGACCTATAGGGTGTGTACCTGTTGATGAGGAGATGATGTAATATGTGATTTACATTTATGGTTTTTGGGACTTATAGGGTGTGTCTATATTGATAAGAGGATAATATGATGTGAAATATACATTTGTGGTTTATGGGACCTATAGGGCATGTATCTATTGATGAGAGAATGATGTGATATATGAATACTAGATCTTGTAATAGTTTGTGAAGGGTATAAAACTGACTCTAAGAGGATAAAGATGAGTTTATAAAAGATATAAAATTTATTAGGAATTATAAGGAGGTTTATTTATTTATTTTATCTTGTTATTATGTGTATGACATGGTGAGATTATGGTATGAATAATTGTTTATGTATAAATGATGGCATTAATGAGTGTGGATGATTTAATGAATACGTTACTATTAATGGAATTTATTATAAACAAGAAACTATTTACAATTTTACATATAATTGGTAATGAATTTTAATGAGAATAAGATTGACCTTTTTGCGTGCCTATAATGTAGTAATTGCTTAAAAAGATCTTAGTTGAGATTTAGGAATGTGTGTACACGTATTGTATCTTATGATAGACATGTTAAATTATTGCAAACTCCTTTCCCTTTCTTGGCAAAGATATGTGAGTATGATTATTTATCTTGGATACGAAACTAAGGTCTTCTCTGAGAACCTAAATTAAATTCTTCATATTTTGGTACTAATATTTAAATTTATTAATTCCTTGTTGATTAATTTTTACTCATTGAGTTTGAAGAAAACTCTTTCTTTTCCTTTCTTTATTTATTTTTCTTAGGAATCTTCTTCTTAAGTGTCCAATAACTGTTGGATAGGATGAAAGTAGGTCCACTCGAAAATTTTGACACCAAAGTAAGCATTGGGATAGCTAGAATAATTGTAAAATAATTTGTTAATACATTTGAATTTAAATCTTCAAAATCACACACTTTTTGAAGGCATGTCATGCTTATATATGATATGTTACATTAGATATGTTGTAGGAAAGGCTAATATATTATTGCTTATAGCAAATGTCTACATTGATCACATACCTTGAGAATGAGTTATGATAAATGACTAATAAAATAGCACTAGCCATTAATGTTTATTATCTTATTGTAATGGCCTTCAAAAATTAAAGTGAAGTTAGTCATATTTCGATTTATCACATCAAGCCTTTTGTATCTAAAAATTAACCAATAACTAAAATTATCTATCCTTTTTATTCATCACTAGCCAATTGTTAGTGTTAGTTCATTTTTATTTCTACTTTTCAAACTTGGATGAGTGGTTTAGGTTGGTTGATAATTTTTTGCGCACCCTTTACTATTATTAAGGAAGGTAAGTTTATGGAGAGTTTCATTTATTTGAAGATTAAGATTTTAATCATTGAATTGAGTTTTTTCAAATTTTAAAGTAGATAAATTAAATAAAATTCATAAATCTCAATTTTAACAGAATAATTTAATGATAAAAATATTCAACTTTTTGAAAAGCATATTTGAAGATTTAAGATTTTCTCACATTTTAGGTTATTAGGGTAGTTTAAGTACTTTAACATTAATAGTTGCTGATTTTTCATATGGGTTGTAAATGGATCTAACGGATCAAATTGGATTAAAACCCCTATGAGTTAGGTTCATTTAGGTTTAGTCTTTTAAGGTTTACATTTTAAATGGATCTATTTTAACTTGTTTGGTCTTTATAAAAGCTTGCAAGGTTCTCAGGCTTTGCCTTATAAATAGGATTGGCCTATAGGGCCATGTCCATTTAGGCCCCCCTTTTTTTGCAGACTTATATTTTTAACAAGCTTAGTTCGTAAAAAATCCACTAATTGGTTCACCAAATTTGTAAATCGCGGGCCCATTTAGCACTCTTAATTTTTTATCATTTTTAGGAATAGATATGTGGATGTTCATTTGACGCACATGCTAGCTGATGAAAAAATACATACAAGATAAATTCGGAAGTACATGAGTATTCAAAGGTTATAGTAAATAAGCAATATTGTTACAATCCTTTTTTAATTTTCACCATGTTGTTTACTATTCTATACCTATAATCCTGTATCTTCTAGCAAGAAATATGAAAAAATCCAAAATCCTTTCTACTTAAGTAACTTTCAGTATTATTTTAAGATTTTGTATCAACTTTTACTTTTATTTTTATAAATTTATAAGCATTTAATAATTTAATTAAACATTTACTTAAGGAAGATGATTTTTTTATATATTAAACTTATTCATATAATGAATACTTAATAATTTATATTAAATTTTATATTTTTAAATAAAAAATATTTAATTTAATACTTTATGATTCATTGATAAAAATAATTAAATTTTATTTGGTCTAAGTAAAACAATTTTGTAGATAAAGATCGAGAGAGAAAGAGAATGGAAAAAGTAAATAATAATAAATTAAAGGGAATTTACTCCTTTACACAAACGAAAGCATGTAATATGAAAGTTTTTGTTAGAAACCTCTCGACACACCTAAACCCTCATTATCGACTTCAAAATTTTCACTCTACCATTTAGATCTATTCATGATTTCTACCTCCTCCTCATCTATACTCCTTAAATCTTTATCAACATGTTTCATATCAGGGAGATAAGCTGGTCTAAAAATTCATCTAACTCATAGCATAGAAATGAGGAAACTCTGGAACACTTGCAGGATTATGTTCCTTTTCGGACATGTCGTGGTCTCATCCTTCACTTCAACCCAGAGGTGGTTCAATCTAGCTAAGATAAATGGAAATTTTATTTTCTTTTTTATACTATCTGGATAAAAGATACTTTTCTATTACTTCACTAGACAGAAGCATACAACTTGCCTAGAGAATTTGAGGCCTCTTCAAAGTAATGGGTCATGTAGGTAAAACTTATATTATTTAGTTTGAAAGAGAAGATAATAGAGATTATGTTTTTCAAAATGGGCCATGATTGGTCAAAGATGTATTATTTGTACTAGATAAATGGGAACCTAACATCAGACTTGATTGAGTTTATGTTGATATTTTTCCAACATGGGTTTAAGTTTAAGGCTTACCTCTTGAATATCAAATTATTAACTTTGCAGAATATATGGGCCAAATGATAGGAGAAATAAACTGGATTCATTAGCCTTTAGGCTATCCTCAAAATTTAAGATTTATTAGAATGTAGATTCAAATTAAAGCTTATGATCCTCTTTTTATGGGCTTCCATTTACATTTAGATGATGACTTCTTCACTTGGACCTGATATAAATATGAGTGCCTCTTTAACATATGCTTTACATGCAGCAGAATTGGCCATTCCTTTGAATAATGCATTCACACCTCTAAAGAGATTACTATTGATATTGAGAGACAAATGAATCATATACTTAAAGCCGTCCATGTTATCACTAGAATCACCTTAGATAGGACCCATTTTATTGTAGATGTTAGGGCATTTAGGACTAGCCCTAGGAGATTATCATACAAAATTCAATTAAGATTTAAAATAACTAGCTTATGTTATTATCTTGTTGATGTTGGTTATGCATATACAAATACCAACATGAATAAATTATCTTATTTGATTATCTCTAACACACATAGTTTGATGATTCAACCATAGAAGCAGAGCAATTTGAACAATGACCTTAAGAAATTGATATCAATTTGGATAATCCAACACAGTTGATTAATAATAATACATAACTCCATGAGCCAAGCTAGATGATAACTAGGTCATTTAATTAATCAATGGAAGAGAGGCCAGACTCTAATTTAATGCATAATTCAACCACTTTAAAGTAACTAATGAATTCTATCCCTCGCATCCCTCCTTTTCGATAGTTTATGCTCTCACAAATGATGATTTTCAACTAGCACAATAACAAACTCTACACAAATTGATTCTCACCAAAGGTTTACTATTCTTCACTAATTCCTGATACATCCACTCATATTCTAATGAAGGTAAATCTAGATCTACAACAGCCATATGAGCAAATTTATTTAGTTTTACCATAGAGATTGATTATCATAACATCACAATTAATACCTTACCAATGTTCAATGAACTTTAATCTTATCTAATAACTATTTCATCAAGTGCTCACCAATCACTTGGCTTCATAAGAAATATAAGAAGAAGACTTCATCATTAGCAAACTTGTAAACTAATTGCTTACCTCTGAAGTCGCACACATTCTTCTCTCTCAATGCCAATAAGAAGCCTTAAATTACTTATAATTTAGGAAACTAAAGATGAGTATGATCAAATGCATGCTAATAACATGTTTCAATCAAATTTTACTCACCTCAACTTATTAGCCGTAATGCTCAATATGAATGAATACCCATATATTCATAGTTATAAAAATCACTCAAATTTGCTCCATCGAATATCTTTCCTTACTAGCTAGTACTTGCTTGGGCTTGTAAATGCTGCAAATGAGTATGCATAATTCAACAAAATTGAAGTGTCATGTAAACATCTCTATGACTCTCATGAAAACATGATGAATAAGCGAGGAGTTATCATCTAAGAAATCACAGATGAGGAATTCAAAACCTTTCAATCATAATAATTTGAAACTTCTGGATCATTAACTTAAGTATTGGAGATGCCTCAAATGTTAGAGCATCCTTTGGTCATTTCAAGTTCCTACCTCACATAGGATAATTCCAAACTAGTAGCATATAACTAAGCCTTGATTCCTGCGGCTAGTGCTCTTCCATTCCCATACACAATGGTTGAAATACATCATAAAAGGAAACATGAAGATCCATTTGACAATAATTGTAACAAAAGACATATGAGTCAAATAGATATGCACGAAGCAAAAACATCCTTTCAATAAACAATACATGTAGATATGCCAAATGAACATTTAGATATATGGATTAATGACTTGTATGAAAACTTTGCATCTATGATATAGGTTCCAAGGGGCTATCCTACATTAGCCTCTTCAACAGAAATGAAGTTTCTAGCATGGAATTGCAGAGGTTTAAGTTGTACCTTTACAATTTGAAGATTTCAATAGCTCATGAACTAGCACTCACTATATTTTATCTTTTTAATAGAAACACTGCTGCCTTTTGATAACACTAATATAATACTAAATCATATGGTTTTAATCATATTATTGGGTTAGATGTAAAAAGGCAAAATAGAGGTATCCTTGGTGGTTGGAATGACTCCCTATTGGTTAAGCCACTTCAAGTTACTTTTCAATGTGTACACTTGAAAATGGATCATCCATCTTTTGGTTTAACTTTTATTACAAGTATTTATGGACCTCTAAGATTGTAGAATAATCATCTATTATGGACCTTTTTATATCAAATGTTTAATTAACTCCAATAACCATGGCTGTTAGTAAGAGATTTTAACTAGGTAATGTATCCATTAAACAAATTAAGTTTTAGTTCTAACATGGGAAGTACTTCATCTTTTCAAGAAGCTATGTATCAAACTGGACTAATAGAATTGAAAAGTAAAGATGTATAGTACATATGAACTAACAATAGGTTAAGTTTTGATTCTATATGGCAAAGCTTGATAGAAGCTTTTGTAATGAAAAATAGTTAACTTCTTTCCTTTACACTACATGCCTTCCCCATAGTTGCATTTAACTACTCTTCTATTATAATTTATACATATCAGCAACATTGGTGTCAAAATCATGTTTTCAAATTTCAAAACATGTGGATATAGCATCCTCAATGCAAATACATAATAAATAATTCTTAGCTCAAAGAATAACAAGGTTCATTAGCATTTCAATTAACCTAAAAATTGGAAGAAACATGTAAAGCCTTGATTAGATGGGATAAAATTTCTTTTGGTCATATCAATCTCAAAATCCAAGCATTACATGAATAATTACTTATCTTTCAATAGAATTGATGTGTTGACATCCTATGATATAGAAAAAGTAACTAGACAACAATTAGAATTTTATCCATAATTGTAATAGATTAAATTAGCTTAATGATCCTGATAGCAATGGTTGATCAATGGTGACAACAACACCAAATACTTCCACCTAGCAGTTAATAGCAGATGTAATAAAAGGAAAATTGAAGCTTTACAAGATGATTATGGTTATTAGCACATATACTAACATGAACTTAAAAATTAGTGATGGAATACTTCTCCAAGCTTTATAAATAAACTATTACTGGTTAAAGCATAAATCTCCAACGAATCTAGTTACTTATATTAGAAAATAAGCATATAGCCATACTCAATGCTTTTTTCACTACTACTGAAGTACACGACGTGCTATTTAAAATGAATCCACATAAAGTGATAGGCATTGATAGTTTCATCATTAGATTCTATTAACAATATTGGGAAATTATTGGCCTTTTGGTACAACATATGACTTTATCTTTTTTAATGAGAGGATATCTACTAAAATTCTTAAATAGAACTCTCTTATGTCTTATTCTAAAAGGCAAGGAATAAAAAACAATGGTAGACTTTTGGCTTATTAGCTTATGCAATGTGGCTTACAAAATCATATCTAAAGTCTTGGTCAATTACCTACAACAAATTCTGGATGGCATTATCTTCCCATAACAAAATACTTTCATTAAAGGCATACTTATTTCTGATAATACCCTAATGGCTACTGAAATAACAAATATTATAAGAAAGATAAAGAGTTGAAAACACTATTAGGTAACATTAAATGTAGACTTCCATAAAGCTTATGATAAACTAAATTGGCAAGCTATCTAACAAGTATTACAATACATGAATTTTCCCAAAAAATGGATTCAATGCCTAATGAAATGTATTACAATAGTAACCTATCAGATCACTTTCAATGGAGATAAGACTAAACTAGTAATTCTGTATAGAGGCCTCTGTCAACATGACCCTATTTCTCCTTATATCTTTCTATTATGTGCCAATGTGCCCTCAACTATGATTTTTAATGAAGAGGCAAATCACAACATACAAGGTATCAAGCCTTTTAAACTCTAAACTTTAAACATGCTCCATCTATCAACCACTTATTTTATGTGAATGATTTAATCATATTCTTCAAAGCTAATCTACACATATGCATTACAATTAGTTAGATACTCTCTTAATTTGGAGAATGGTTAGGTTTTAGCGTTAAAGTCTAAAATTTAGTTTAATTTACACACTCCTTTGCCAATTCAAGAATTAGTAGCACAATTTCTTGGTGTGAAGTTGGCAACACAAATTGGTCAATACTTGGGTTCATGGATTGACAACTTAATAGATAAAGATTTGATTGCCAAAAACATTTTAGAAAAGATACAAAGGAAGTTACAAGAATAGAAAGCCTGCCTTTTATCATAAGTAGGAAGGTAAGTCCTTTGTAAAACTATAATTGAAGCAACCGCTTCTTACCATATGGCAACCACAAGATTTAAACATAAAGATATTGAAAAAATTGAAGTTGTAATAAGAAATTTTTGATGGGAAGGACAACATCAATATACCAAACTTCACACTATTCCATGGGAAAAATTGAAACAACCTTTACATTTTGGTAGACCTAGATTCCTTGACTTGAAAGGCTTTAATGAAGCTTTACTAGCTAAACGAATGTGGCGTATTATCCATTATCCCTCTCTTTTAATAAGTAAACTCTATGTACAAGGCTTTGCAAGAGGTAAAATCGAGGACCTTGATAAACCAATAAGTATAGGCTTTTAGAGATAGAAAGATATACAACATGTAGAAAACTTAATAACAACTAACTTATGGTGGCAAATAGGAAAAGATAACAAGGTTCAAGTGGGAAATAGTTTTTGGTGGCCAAGTGCAAGTCTAATTGAACAACATATTAATTATGTAAAAGGCCTGAAATCAACTCAGACTTTACAATGGAGAAAAATAAAGTACAAGTAAATTTCCATCCATAGTATTAGGAAAAAGTCTTTCATACACCATTGTATATGTTAGAAGTTGATGACTAGCTAGCTTGGATCCGTTCTAATAATGGACACTATACTGTTAAACAAGGATACCACATATGAACCTCCTAGCATCACCAAAATTCCCAACAAGAAGCAATACTATGGAAAATAGTTTGGAAGCTTCCACTTCTAGGTAGAGTCTTACTATTTCTTTGGGAAGTTTGTTTAGAAGCTTTTCCAACTAAAAACCTCCTAATTCAATGATACATTCCACAAGATGCTACTTGTGTCCTATGCAATTTTGATGCAGAGACATCAACGTACCTTTTTCTCCAATGCCTTTTCACTAGAGCAATATGGTTCGGTTTTGACTTAGATGTATGCATACATGAAATTCACCATACAGAGCTCAAATCATGGATATTTTATATTATACTAGACACAAACATAGTAGAAGACATTTAGACTTCTCTATTGTTCAAAATTGCTATAATTCTCTATACAATTTGGTTTGCTTGAAATTAAGTAATATTCAATCACAACAACCCAATTATTATACACATCAAGTAGACCATAAAACAATGGATTATAGAGCACACTCAAGCTATTCATCAGGACCTATAGACAAGAAAAGTTTGTACTTTACTTGCCAATCAATGCCGCACTACAACTAAGATTCACTCATCCTTTGTGTTGGACGCAAAAGTCTAAATATTTTTGAAATTCCAAAAAATAAAATCAATAGGACACAAAACATGGATTGCAAAATATATTCCAATTATCAACAATGATTGCAAAATTGAAGGATTATTTTAATTTCACAAAAATGAACCTACAATCCAAGATACATTCCTTATCACTTGTGATCTCCTCTTTCTCTTTCATAGTATAAACAATAAAACCATCTCAATAGTAACTAACAGCAAGCTCATCAAAAGAAATTTCTCCACTATTTCTTGCCCGGTTCCATCCTACGCATGCAATCTCATCCAAGAGATAAACCAATTTAAATCATCATTTGAAGTGTTTATGGTGCTCTATCAAAGGTTGTTGTTGGTACTGCCCACTCCTGGTTTCCACCACTCTCGGTATGCTATTCCGACATTTCGGTATAATAGGTTCTTTATATTTTAAACATTGGTGTTTTGAGAAATAGAAAAAAAATAAATTAAAGGAGAAAGATAAAACAGGTACTATCTTTGCTTTGCTTGAAGTTTCACGGCTTCTACTGCTTTAGTTTCTACTTCTACTGTCATTTGTACTTTTACCTTACAATCCAACCCAAAAATAAAAAAGAGGGAATGCATCGAATCTTCGAGATCGGAAGGTCATCGTTGTCATTTCCTGCGTCCTCGTGCAAGCTCGGATAAACATGGCATATTAAGAATCACACAGATGCGAACACACACTCCCACCCAGAAACGGGCACGGTCGAATCCCTTTTTTCTGTTGTTCTTTTTTCAATGCTCAAAACTGAAACTTGTGGGAAACTGAAGATTGAGGAGGATTAATCATTCTTGTCCAGGGCAGGAACTGTAGCATTATTTCCTCAGTGTCTGAGCAATTTAATCTGAGCTCCGATTTTTATTCTCTTCGCTGTCTTTGCTGGTTGGTAAATTATTGGTGACTAACAATGGAGAGGACGACTCCGGTGAGGAAGCCTTACACTTCCACAGCAGATCTGCTTACTTGGTCGGAAACTCCGCCGTCTGATTCCCCAGCTCCGGCTTCTGCCCCCCGTTCCCACCAGGTATCCATATCGTCCTAATTGCTACAAATCCAGCTCCTTTTAGCTATTGCAGTATTTAGACCTTCATTTTTGGTTTGTTGAGGAATTTATTCAATCAGGGTGATTGAAAAGTTGTCTTTTTTTCCCTATGTTTGGACGGAATGCTAGCCATCTGATGGGATCAGGAAAGTGGTGTTTGGGGGTCAGGTGACGGATGAAGAGGTCGAGAGCTTAAACAAACGGTGAGATCTACTGTTCCTCCTCTTATCTAAAGGAAAATTTAGAATATTTTCCTTTTTATATGAAAATTAGCAGAGTCATTAATGGAGCTGGTGTCTCATCCTCAATAACCTCGAAATCATCTTCCTTTAGTTTCTGTTTAATTAGTGTTCTGGCTGCGGATTTTTCCTTTTCGAAATTTGCAAATTTTCGTGAATTTCCTTATTTAGGTTGACTTGAATTATTCATTCTGAAAATGTAAATTTTTTTTATAATTCGTCCCTTTCCCTATCTCTTTAGAAGTTCAATTTTTCTTCTTAGTCTGTAATCAATATTTATATTTGAATTATGAACATTGCTTAATATATCAAATTTTTTTAATAATTCCCCTTTCCATCTTTAGTCTTTTCTTCATTAACCTTCCTTTTACGGAACTTTAGTGTTTGAATTTGTCCAACGAATTGCATGAGTGGTCTGACATGAATATGCTTATCAATGATTCTTGTTACTTCATTGGAACTGATTATCCTCTCATCATTCACAATTTTCCAAGTTCTTGCAGTGAACTTAAGCCATGTGTATTTTTTTCATTTTAGGAAGAGCAGAGTTACTTTGAACAAAGTGCGATTCATGTAACTGACCTCACTTATAAGTGACAAGGCTTTGTTATTGTTAAAGAGCAAAGTTACTTTGAACTAATTGTTAGTCTTAGGCTCGGTTTGTTTTGGTTTCGTTGGAGTACAAGATATCAAGATGTTAGGAAATGTTCTATATGTTCAATATTAAACAAAGGAAGTCTGGTGGTGGAAGATAATTTCTTCTCTTTGAAAGAGGAAGTTGTTTTCTTTCACTAATATGGTTGTATGTATCAATTTTTTTTTTTAATTACAAGCTATATAGAGGTGATACAGCATTTCTTCATCTATATTCAAGCAAACAAGGTTTTCCAATTAAAAAAAAATGTCTTCTATAGACAAAACAAATGTAGCCTTAATATTTGAATGGGCTTGGATGTAGTAGTATCAGGAGATCTAGATGTCTCCTTTCTATTTGTGACGACCTTTGGTATTCATGGAATGGCATGTTGGCTTCTCACTTCCAAGTGCATGTTGATTAAATCTGTGATATCTCCGACTTCTTTATCTCCTGTCTCCCTAATGACCCTTAGGGAAGGGAATGGGTTGCTATGTTCTGTCTGACAGCACAAAACAAAAGTAGATCTAGGTGCTAGTTGGGCAAATGGAGATTTGTGAAGCTTGTTTCATTTTATCATCTGTTATCAAATGTCATGTTGTACAACTATGTTTCTGTAATCTGTAGAAATATATAGATATGTAGTAGTAAGATAGGGAATGAATAGAAAAACCATTTTTAATCAAAATATGAATACAAACTTTTGAATTTTACTTATCAAGTTAGATCAACAGGTTTGAGAATTTGAACTCTATGGCATCTGAAAGTTGATTTGCTTTGGAATTTCCAGGAAGCCATGTTCAAAGTATAAAATGAAGGAGATCACTGGTAGTGGGATCTTTGTAGCCAATGGAGAAGAAGACACACTAGAATCTGGCAGTGCCAATCCTCCTTCAAATAAAACAGGAGTGCGCATGTACCAGGTATTTTTGGTATCCTGGGGTTTGTTTTTATATGGGCTTGCGTCTCTCTATATTTCTGTAGATGACGATTAGGGAATGATGGCTGCTAATTTGCATTTTCATTGTTTGACAATGACAGCAAGCAATTGCTGGAATCAGTCATATCTCATTTGGTGAGGAAGAGGGTGTTTCTCCAAAAAAGCCTACTACTTTGCCGGAGGTGGCCAAGCAGCGGGAGCTGAGTGGAACTTGGGAGAGTGAATCAGACTTGAAAAAGAAACAGCTTTCTGATGCAAAGTGCAAGGAGCTTAGCGGTCAGGACATATTTGCTGCCCCCCCTGAAATTAAGCCCCGGCCAATAACCCCTCGTGTATTGGATCTCAGAGGAAGCATAGGCATTGCAGAATCTGCTCCGCATGTATGCACCCCTATAATTTGCTAACCTGAATTATATGGCTGAATACCTTTCATATTTTGATATATATGTGAGATTTTTAGATAATCCTCGACTCTTCATTGCCAATAGACAACATTGAGCAAATACGTTGGGTTCTATAATTTGGAAACCTTGAGTTGCACAGGAAATTGTTATTGCTAGGACGCTTTTTGTGCTTCATGCATATGGGAATGTGTTAATGTAGCTAATCTATGCCTAATCTTCATTAAAATTTGACAATTGCTTGTGACCTGGCTTTACAGGCTGACGGAGATCAAGTTAATGCCAAGTCTAGTGAGGAACCAGTTATGAAAACAGCAAAGAAGATTTATAATCAGAAATTTAGCGAACTTTCTGGCAATGACATATTCAAGGGCGATGCACCACCATCATCTGCAGAGAAACCACTGAGTGTAGCCAAATTGCGAGAGATTAGTGGCAGTAACATCTTCGCTGATGGGAAGGTAGAATCTAGAGACTACTTAGGTGGCGTACGGAAGCCACCGGGTGGTGAGAGCAGTATTGCTTTGGTATAACCTCTTAGGTCTAACCGATTTGTTCTCATACTTTCTTGTTTTGTTTAGACATCGGTGGGTATGTGTTGTTATATTATTTGACCATGTATTCTGGGATTTGGGATTTTAAGTTTTAGGTTTTCTAAAGTTCTTGTCCGAAAAGGACCATCTACTAATTGGGTTGTATGTCCATATACTTGTGTTTTTCTGTGTTTGCCTTAATGAAGTGATTTGGGCTGCTTACCTGATTTAGCAACTTCTCTAAATTACTTTCATTGTTGATGTTTATTAAGTTAGAAGCCAATCAGATGAAAACAACGTTCTATGATGGTAGTTGTTGCGGCATGTTCTTTTCCCTTGCGATGGGGAAGGGGGAAGAATGCCTTATGGACAGGGATTCCTGGGTAGACGCCTTTTTCCATTACTTAAGCCAATAATTAAATGTGTAGTCATCAAAAGCAGATCTAAAAATTCTAGCGCTATTGTTCCAGAAATTCTTGTCCGCTTGTCCTTTTTCTTGCTTTTAATCAAAGAAGTCGATTACAATTTTCAGTACATTGAAAAATGAAAATACAATTTTACATGGATGTAAGGTTGATAAGATTGATAATTGGTTTTTTCTCAAAGTAAGGATGTATGTTATAATTGGTGTATATAAGAGTTTTGTTAAATAATTAGTTGATTCAATTATCAACTAATTAGTAATTTATTGTATTAATTGATCTAATTTGATAATATTATTTATTTGAATAAATATGTCTAAAAAATTTTGTTATTTATTATTAGCTATTTATATATAAAATAATGTATAAAATATGATTATATTTTATAATTTATTTGAGCTATTTGTTTATATTAATAATAATTTTAATTCAATACATCATTTAATAAATTAAATTTTGTTAAAAGATATATTATTGTAATTTGTTGTTTTATTAAATTATTATGAAAAATAATTATTATAATTTATTATGTTTATAATTTTTTTAAGAAATAAATATACTTAGATGTCTATTCTTACTTTTATGTTATTTTATATCAAAATTTTAACATATTATTTATATATATTATAATGGTTATACTATTTTTATGTTATGTATATCTTCTTTATCAAGAGCATAATTTGATCAAAAATAATTTTTTTATAATGCTTCGTGTGTTGCATGATTTTTTTTTGTTTAAGTGATATTTAGAAATTGCATTAGATGATAAATTGAAAAAAATTATTGTGTGTGTGTATATATATTATATGTGTACAATTTATTTTATTAGTTTTTACTTTTAATGTGAAAAGAATTTAAATTTATTAAATTAAATAATCATATAATGCAACTTTTAACATATTATAATATTAATTTTATTATATAAATTTAATTAATATAAAGCTAACTAATTATTTATTATTTATGAAGAATTATTATATTTTAATATATATTTAATTGGTATATATATAAATAAAAATAATTAGTGGTATAATAATTAAGTTTCTACTTATATACCTTATGGTTTTGTGTTCAATTTTTTAAATATAATTTTAAATAAAATGATACATGTATATAATAATTTAATTTAGGGGTAATTTTTATCTTATATATATATTTTATGAATGAATTAATTAAAAATATTAAGTTTCCAACTTTTTTAAATTGGTTAATAAGGGCAATCAACTATTTATTAAACACCAAAATAATTATTTAATTTGATTAACCAGTTAAGATTCTTCAAATCAATTAAAAGTTTATGAAATCACTGATTGTTAAACATTCAAGAATTTTTTTTTTTGACAAAATTGACATTGAGTTTTCCTTATTCAACATGGATAACTAATATTGGTTACTGTCAACATAAATAAGAATCCTCTTACTCTAAAATGTTCAATTTAAGTATTATAGCTACTATTTGGAAGGTAAATTCATCGCTATAATCCACTAAAGCATTAATAATTTGAGAAATTCTTTATCTATTAATAACAAATTGATGTCACATTTTAATATCAAGATTATGACCTTTTAATATCAAGTTTATGTTCTTTAAAATAAAGTAATATAGTAAAATTAGATTATAATAATGAATGATAAGCCGATTCTTCTATTTTATTATGCACCGAGTAAAATTTAATATATGAATGAATTAATTTTGTTGATGAATTATGAGTTATTAGATTAAAAAATTTTTTGCTCCAAAAAAATATTCAATAGTAAATAATCAATACATGAATGAATTTGGCATATAAAAAAACATACCGATTGATAATCCTGCTTGGAAGTCTTGATGGTGAATAATAACATTTTCCTCCCCCAAATGGATAAATTTACAATATCCAATCAATCCGTCCAAAGTGAGGTCTCTCGAAGCACAGATTACTCTTCTACTGTGTCCAACATAGCACGAAACAAAAACAGCAAAGGGACTAATGAAGGTGGGATCTACTTGCCAGACAGACAGAATTTGCAGCGGCATAGCTGACTGCGCGCATCAGCAATAACCGTTGCGCTCAGTATTATTGCCCTCTGCATTACCGTTTCCACCTCTTCTTGATCTTGACCATACTATAAATAATACTCTTACAGTCATTTCGCTTAATTATAGCAAGTAATGCGCTTCTTAACTTCTCATTTTGACTTGTTAAAAAATGCTGTTGGTAAGGAAAATAAAATTTAAGATTAATTTTTAAATATTTTATGTTTATTCAATTGAATTTTATGAATTTAACTTATTATTTTATATTTATTGACAAATCTTAATTTACGTTTGAAATTCAATATTGAAATTCATTTTTGTTATAGATAATATTGTTGTTTATTCATGCAGGATATTTTGTGAATGTCACGTGTACGTATTTCTGTCTCATCGTAAAGTATTTTAGAGTGTAAATAAAAAAAATGCTATAGAATTATTATTCTCAAATACAGAATTAGTTTCTCTATTCCACTTTATCTATTCACAAGAGTTAAGGAGGCTGATACATAGGTTAATCTTAGGAAAAAGAAAAAAAGAGTTGTATTTTACTAATTTATCTCTAATTAAAAATCAGTTAGTGTGTGAAAGGGTTAGGTATTTATTAGGATAATATGGGAGAATATAAAGAAAAGATAATAAATATATATTCTTATTTTTTTTAAATGACATACAAATGAATGAATATATATATTTTTTAATAACAATAAGAGTAATTAAATTACTAAATTTACTATACATGCAAGGAATAGATAAGGATGTAAACAAGTTAAATTATTTATGAGTGATTCAAATTCAATTCACCAAAAGTTTGATTCAAGTTCAATTTTAAATGAGTTAAGTTCAAGTAACATGCAAGCCAAGTTTGAGTTTCGTACCATTTAACTCAAATTATTTGCAAGCCTAATAATAACAAATATTTTTTATACTTTATAAATAATATAATACATAAAAAAATTCAATCCTATTATTAATTGATGAGATTATACGAAGAAGTAAGATATTTTAGTTAAAATAATTAAGTTTCTAGTATATGTTATATTTACAAAATGTAATTATTGATATTATGTTATAATTGTGTTGATATTTATAATAGATTTAATGATTATAAAAAATTTTATATTGATAATTAAAATAAGATAAAAATTATAGTTTCGATTTATTTGTAAAAAAATAAATTTTTATATGTTCAAATTCCTATGAAATTATAAACTATTTGAATAACATTATTTAAATTTGAATTGAAATTCAAATACTTTAAGTTTGATTAGAAATTAATACATGACAATATATTATTTAAATAAATTCATATAAACTCATTTAAATTTGTGTTTGAATCTGGTTCAAGTTTTAATTTGAGTTATTCAAACTTAATAATATTATGCTCAAATTTGAATTTATTTATTTTTAATAAGTTTAAATTTGAGTATATAAGTATTTAGATTGACTCGATTTATTTGCATCCTTAAAAATAAATATCAAAGCCAATATAAGGAGAACTATATAAAATTTTTAAAAAATATCAAATATCATTTAAACTAATGCCTCTCGGCAACAATAGAATGCTTCTAAATCTTTTATTTAGAAGCATTGCAGTAAAACGTTTATTTTACATGTCGTCTCCTACTTACATTAGAAACAAGTAACTGATTTAAAAAGATTTTATTTCGAAATATTGTCGGTTATGTTTTATTATATTTAGTTAAGAAATCCACATCCATTTCTAACCGCCACTTCAGTTGCTTACAAGAAAAAAAAAAAATGCCACTCAAAATAAACTGATCAGATAATGGCCATTGTTTATTTTATCTCACCATGTTAATAGTTGAAGTGTTTCGATTTATAAAAAATTGCATATTATGCTTAATTTGAAGCATTCAGCTGACTCTTTATATACTCAACCGAAGATTCAAGATCATGTGAAATCGGTAAATAAAGAGTTTAAATTTTATTCATTTTTAATATTAATTATTTTATACTATTAATGAATGATAAATAAATATATTATTAAAAAATTAATTGTAATTAAAATTTTTTAATAATAATATGTAAGTTTAACACTTTTTTATTAATATAGTAATATATAAACTAACAATGAATCAAATTTAAATAAATAAATATATAGGTTTAATATGAATAAATTTGTTATATTAAATGTATTTTTCATATTTCTGAACACGATAAATAGGTATAATATGAATAATTGTCATATTAAATGTATTATTCATATTTCTTGAGCAGCAAGGATAACGCATAATCAACAATACGGAAAACTAAAGCATGTACTGTATAAGATCTAATAATGGCCAACTCTACGGTTTACGATGCCTACCCGCAATTTACATTGAACTGGTCAGTCCAATATTCAATGTTCTATTTTTATTTTTTTTATAAAAAAACCGATTTATTTCTTTCATTGAAGATAAAATTTCGAAGTTTGTTACAAAGTTTGTTTGTACTGAAAATTAAAGTCTGCACTTTTAGTGCTCTTGAGTAGTGGTCTTTGTGCGTAAAGCGGGCGCATCTTCGTTCTTCAATTTGGGGGCTTGGGGCGTGAACCTTGACAGGCCGTACACGTACGCTCCGCGCTGATAAATCAAAACCCCATTCTCTCTCTCTGTCACTCTGATATTCCTTCGTCTTCACAAATCCCATTGCTGAATCAAGCCAAATTTCACACTCCGATGGATACTTGAGATCACTGCCTGCTCTGCTTGTTTCGCTTTCTTCCTTCACTCCCTCTACTTTTCAATTTCGTATTACAGTTTTGGAAGTATCTGAGAGAAACTAGATGTACTCTGAGAACGTGAAGCGAGATGAAGGGCTGGAAATGTGGTTCAACGGGAATGGGATTTCTAATGCACCATTTTTCAATCTTCACCATCGTCGTCAACCTGAGCCTGTCACGTTTGGGAGGGACTCTCTGACGTCATACTCTTCGTCAAGTTTTCTCTCTAAAGCCGATAATTCCCCGCATTCAGCTCCACTTCAGAATATTAAGCATCAACCGCCAAACAATTATTACTCCCCAAATGGCACTGTTTCATCGGATTTTCTTGTTGGGAAGAACAACAGTTGCAACTGGGTGGATGATCTGGGACTCTGTCGGGATTTTTATAGGATGAATATTATAGATGGACAGGAAAATGTTGCCAAAACCAAGATACGTGAAATGGGTTCAAATGGGTATGCTTATGACAAAAGTTCTTTGGATGCAGGTATTACCTGCTTTGCCGGAAGAGGCAGCCAACATGAAGGTACTTATGGCGTTTCTACAAGATTAATGGATGATATGAAATGGTCGTTGCCTTCTTTGGGGAAAGGATACACTTTTGGTACCGCTGTGGAGTCTTCTCTAGCTCATGATCAACCCAGCGCTTTGTATTTGGGCTCCAACTGGAATAGCAACCAATCATGTTCTAATCTAATGGAGCAGAGGAGGAAACAGGGAAGCACTGGCTTTGATGGAGAAGTTCAATTGCAGAAGCAATCCAATAGTACACCTTACTTTTCTGATGGTTTTATGGGCTCACTGCTTAGTGAAGTGGATCATGAAGGAGGCAGAAGTGTTAAAAATCACACAAGATGCTTTCAGTTGATGCACCCCGAGCTTGCTTTCAATGTAGATAATCCATCTTATTGTAGTCCAACAATAAAAGAAGGGACAAGGGCCAACGCCTACAGTCAACCTCCCCAATCTCTCTCTACCAAGGGAGTTGATGGCGACACCTTGGCCTTTAGATTGGATAATAGTTATATTATACAAGGAAAAGATGTAAAGTATTGCATCGATGATAGTTGCAATTCTTTGAGAGCTTGTAAAAGCAATTTTCACAAGGATAATGCAATTCCAATTGAGGGAGACGAAATCTTTAAACACAATTCTCATACTACTGGTGTTCAGATTTGTGAAAATGATGGTAGTCTTGCTGGTGATTTCCCATTGCCTTTGCTGATATATTTTTATTCTGTGGCCGAGGTCCCAGGTGGCATATACAATTTAGCAAAGGATCAGAACGGTTGTCGCTTCCTACAAGGGATTGTTGATAAGGGAACCTGTGAAGATATGCAAATTGTGTTTGAGGGAATCATAGATAATGTTGTTGAACTTATGATGGACCAATTTGGCAATTATCTTGTGCAGAAGTTGCTGGAAGTATGTAGAGAAGAGCAGAAATTGCAGATTGTGTTGATGATGACTAAAGAACCAGGGCAACTTGTAAAAATCTCTTTAAACACACACGGGTACATCGACCATTCTAACTAAAATTTTCTTTTGCGGATAGCTTGTATTGCATATTATTGTCTTTTGGCAACTGGACTTACAATATCAATGTATCAGGACACGCGCGGTACAGAAGTTGATTGAGACTCTGAACACTAGGAAACAAATTTCTCTAGTTAAGTCAGCCCTTCAGCCAGGTTTTCTTGATCTTATTAAGGATCTAAGTGGAAATCATGTTATACAACGGTGCTTACAATGCCTTAGCTGCCAAGATAATGAGGTATAACAGCTTTTCTCTGCTTCTTCTATTTCTAGCCTTGAAATTTTGTAGTCTGTTTTATGCTTCAGATATAAATCTGTTTCTAGTTACCTATCTCGCTTTATGTTTTGCTATTTTCTTGTAAGACGTTGTCATACGTTCATGATGTCAAGCTAAAATTGACAATGTCTAACAATGATTTAGTCATGTGTCTTCTTACCCCAGTAGCTTTTGTACAATTTTATTTTAATAATGATTTATTACATTACATCAGTTTATTATCTCGTGGTTGGAGTATGATTTTACCTCTTGCTTCTACTGGTTCTGTGCTAACCCGCTAAATTCAGATTGTTGGAAAGGTTTCTCAAGTCTTTACCTGTTGAACCTATTACCAGTCTCCGATGCAGATGATACATTCAACTCAAAATGATCACAACTTTTAACGCCTCTGTCAAATTTCAAATTCCAATATATTGTTCTCTTTTTTGCAATCTGATTTAAGTTTCTTTCTGGGATTTTTAATTTTTGAAGCTATCTGTCTTGTCCTTTTGAAATGATGCAAAGTCATGCCAGCTTTCGGACAAAGTTCGCTATTTAATAGGTTTTCTCGTGATTGTTTGCATAAGAAGATATAACTGGAGAATATGAAGAAAATGCATAAATGAAAATCCTACATTGAGAGAAGTGGTTGCCAGAAATTTAATATGCGAAAGATAACATCATCAATAATTCAAAGAAGATATATTTTTAAACCATTTTCATCCCAATTATCATGCTCTTACGTGGAGGTTATTGCATGCAGTATAGAAAGTTTTCAAACCTATTGATATGGACTCATGTTTGGTCCATTTTGTTTTCTATTGGACCTGGTCAGTTTCAATTTAAAAAAATTCTGAATTTGACTAATTATTGTTTCTCTGTATTCATGGTAGTTTATTTTTTATGCTGCCGCAAAGTTTTGCGTTGACATAGCAACTCATCGACATGGATGTTGTGTACTGCAACGTTGTATTGATCATGCGATGGGAAAATATCGAGATAAGCTGGTCACAGAAATATGTAGACACAGCCTTCTCCTTGCTCAAGATCCTTTTGGGTAATTTGTCTGACATTTCAACCATATTTGTTGGTTTATGTTTCTGTCCAAATTAAGATATGTCATACCTTTAATACTTGTGGGGACACTGCTCTTTTAATAACGCCAAAATTTAAGAATCAATAAAAATATTTTTGATTGATATTGAGATTGTTAAACATGTAAATATAGCACTTTTGAGATGCATCCTGTCGTACTTATCATTGGGAATTGAGTTTTTCTTTTTTTGTCTGTTTGTCGTGAAGTATGTGCAGCATATATATATTTATATATATATGGTCATATTTTAATTGAAGTGATTGCTTTGAGTAACCGTGCGTCTTTTTATGAGCCTTCACGCCTATGCTTTACTCTCACCCTCTTACCTTAGACATGAGAAAGAACATTAGCTATGTTTCTTCCTAAGATATCTCACTTCCGAAGAATAAATTAGACTTGCGGCAATAATTCATATAACTGATAATACTGATTCAGGAAGGATCGTTGTCACACACAGGGTTTCCTCAAAATTAAAGTAATTCCATGCGCAAGCAGAACAAAGAGAAAGTTGTAATAAGTGCCAGCAAGACCCTAACAGAAAAAAAGACAGTAATTATATTCTCTGTTTGTTCATGATTTGCTGCGAGGTTTATTTTGCTTGCATAAGTTGCTTTCTATATTGATTCTTTTCTTGTCCTTCATCTATGACAACAATTCTCGGGGAGCATTAATGGAAAAACCGTGTATTGACCTGAAACAATATGTGAAGATAGTTGTTTTTACCGCTAAGCACAGCTTGTTTTTTAGAAAATGAATCTATGCTAGGTGGTCATAGAGTTTATTGTCTATCAATCGAATTGCCTTTTAGCTTATAAACTAGTAGTGACACTAAATAAAACTTGCAATCATTATCTGGCAGAAATTACGTTGTTCAGTATATTATAGAGATGAAGATTCCTACTGCATCTGTCAAACTAATCTCCCAGTTCAAAGGGAACTACGTGAATCTCTCATCCCAGAAGTTCAGCAGTCACGTGGTTGAAAAGTGCCTTAAGCATGTTGGAGAGAGCAGACCAAGGATCGTCCGAGAACTGCTCTCTGTACCTAACTTTGAACAACTGTTGCAGGACCCATATGCCAACTATGTCATTCAGTCTGCTCTTGCAGTTACCAAGGTTTGTAAAGATTTATACAGCTTAAGCTCAATCCTGATTTGGTATTAATTCTAAAATGAAAAAAAATGCCATTTGTATGCATAAAGATTACATGCTATTTTTTTTTTGTACACTTGATGAATCAAACTAGTTTCACCCAGTTTAAACAAATGGGACCGACTAGTTTAATCCAGATTGCAATGTGCACAAATACGGAGAACAGAGTGTACAGTTAACATAACTCTTATGAAGAGAATGCTGATATATACATATCTATCCTACTCGCTTGAGGTTCATGCTTAAAAACAACACGTGGCCCACATTTAAGTGGGGACCCTACACTCTCTCTAGGTATTAGGCTAACATGCATAGCAGAAAAGAAATTTAAAAATGCTCCAAAGAGTAAGAAGAGATCCTTATTCTCCTTGCTTCCCATGATACGGATAAATGCAAGTGTAGAACCCACAATCATGTGACCCGGCCAATTTGGGATTCACATGTACTACTGTGTCTCTTTCTCTGGTCCGTGGAGTGAGGATTTCTCCTTACTCATATTGCACCTTTGAATTTAGGGCAGAAGTGTGTGTGTCAAGCATTATTCTTCTAGAATTATGGGGCATTGTTTCATCATTCCTTCTTCTTGTCTCCAATTGTGTGATGCAGGGCCCTCTTCGAGCATCATTGGTTGAAGCAGTTCGCCCTTACAAAATCTTGCGCACCAGTCCTTACTGCAAGCGGATTTTCTCAGGAAATCTCCTCAAGAAGTGATGTCTAACTGCAAGACAAGAATGTTGTTGTGACAAGATTACTACAATTCTCCTCAATTAAAAGTATTTTTATCCCCGTAGGAAGTAATATATGTCGTGTATATTTGTCAGAATCTTTGTCTGATGTGCTGGAAAGGAAGTTTGCAACCTAAGCCAGTAGTGCAATCTACAGAGTCTAAAAATTGCTAAGCGGCAAGTCTGTTTCCAGACGGTTACGATGCATTTGCATTTTGTAATATTTTGTTGTCCTGTTTGTTGTCCAATGGATATGTGATGCATGGTACATCCTTGATGGCAGGTTTTGTCCGGAGATCAGAATTATGTATTTCTTGGATGTTTCTTTTCTGAAACTGGGTATGGCCCATTATTACTTGCATCTTCTTGTACTCTTTTCCATATTTTGCAGAAACCTGATTTCTGCTCTTTGTATCTGCGAATATGTCTAATCAATTGGAGATAGATTTTTTAATTGAAATTGTTAGTGCCAAACCCAATCATTTTCATCTTTTCTGTACTTCGCTCCCACTTTATCAATTTCAAGTAGATGGAGCAGTTTAAAACGAGTTGGTGATGCTAGAGAGATGACAAATGATAAAACGACATTTTCAGGATGTCTCCCAACAATCTATGTCTATATCTATGCCTAACTACTAAAATAAGCCTTTTCTTCTCCTTTTTGGGACAAGTTTCAATGTTACAAGAAATTTTTTCCTCCGAAACTTCCCATTTTTCTTTTTCTAATAATTCCCCTTTTATAACTACTTTTGCTATTACAATTTAGCTACCCTTTTGTAAAATTTTTCGGACTTTGTTTTAACTCTTGATGTAAGTTTATGTATCTTTATATTTTATTTTTTTCTCATTTCATGCACTTATTTTTTATTTTATAAATTTAAATTATATTTTTACTTTACATCTCATATCCTATTTCTCTTTTTTATGTATAGTCAATTGCATGCTTGCTTTTAATTTCATTTTTAACTTCTTTATTATTTTATAACTAGCATATTAATTTTTGTCAACTTTATTATATTTTTACATTCACTTTTACTATTTATAATCTAATTATATATTTTATTTTTAACTCTTATAATACTTTATAACTCATTTATTATTTCTATTCTTTTTATTAATTTATTTTATTGGATGTTTGGCTTTTTTCTCTTGTTTTTTTTATGTGAATCACTATTATTTATAACTTAGATACTAATATTACAAAGTAATATAGATATTGCATAATATATTTAATTTCATTATAACATATTTTAAATAATTTAAAATTTTAATATAAAAGTACTATTGAAATCATGAATCACATAAATAATTTAATAAAAATATTTAAAACTTAAAATTAAATTTATTTATTCAAAATTTACAAATATTTTCTTGATATTAATTTTTAAATGCAATATTCTAAATTAAATATATATTAAATTGAGATTTTGTCTAAGCAATAAACTCACACTACTTTACTTTTTTTTATACTTTATTATATACATTTTTCAAAGTTTCATTTCTATTATTTGTAATTTAAATACTAATATCATTAATTAGTATAAATATAATATGATAATTTTTTTATTATAAAATAATTTAAATAATTTAAAAATTTATTTTAATTGAATTATTTAATCTTATATTCTATTTTTAATTTTAATATTACTTAACATGAAAATTACATACTCTTATTTTTATTTGTTCTAATACATATTTTGCTTCTTTTATTTTTATATTATTAATGGTTTAGATACCAATATCAATCAAAATTGTACCTACAATATAATATATTTTTATTTTTATTGAAATAAATTAAAATTTTAATTCAATTGAATTATATTATATTTTCTAATTTTAACTCTTATATTAATATATAATTCACTTATTGCCTCTCTTCTTTATATGTATGTATTCTATTGCATACCTTTCTTTTTTATGTATATTACTATTGTTTATCACTTAAACCCTAATATCACAAAGAATTGTAGATATAAAATAATAAATTTAAATTGTTTATAAAAATATTTCAAATAATTTTAAAATTTAATAAAAATTTAGTTGAAATAATTAATTACATATTCTATTATTTAATAAAATATTTAAAAATTAAAATAAATTTATTTATTTAAAATTTACTAATATATATTATCTTGATATTATTTTGATATATTAAAAAAATAATTGATATTTTATTAAGATTTTACAACTTTCACACTTTTTCACTTTCTATTATTATCTTTTTCAATTTAAAAAAATTAAAATTTTAATTTAATTGAATTATACTATATTTTCTAATTCTAACCCTTATATTACTGTATGTTTCACTTATTGCCTCTTTTCTTTATATATATATATATATATATATATATATATATATATATATATATATATATATATATATATATATATATATATTCTATTGTATATTTTTTTATGTCTATTATTTAGATGCTAATATTTGAAAGTGTTATAGATATACAATAATAAATTTAATTTTTTATAAAAATATTTCAAATAAGTTTGAAATTCAATAAAGAAATTTTTAATTGAAATAAGTAATTACCTATTCTATTATTTAATAAAATATACAAAAATTAAAATAAATTCATTTACTTAAAATTTATTAATATATATTATCTTGATATTATTTTAATATTTTTAAATTATATAAAATATAATTGAGATTTTATCAAGATTTTACAATTTATACATTGTTTCACTTTTTGTTTTTTCAACTTAGAAATTAATTTAATTAATTATATATTATAACTTTAACTCATATATTACTTAATATTAGAAGCACATCATCTTTATTTTATTTGTTCCATTGCATCTTCTTTTCTTTTTTTAATGCCATCATGTTATTTGTAATTCACACGTTAATATCATTAAGAAGTGTAGATATAAAATGATATATTTTATTTTTTTATTAATTTTGTTTTAAATAATTTAAAATTTTAATTTATTGGAATTATTTAATTATTTATTACAATTTTAACTTTTAAATTTACAACTCACATATTATTTTTCTTCTTTTTATTGTGACATTGTATTTTTTTTCTTTTCCATGTTCATTTCTATTATTTACAATTAAATACTAATATCACTAAATGTTATGTATGTATGTATGTATGTATGTATGTATGTATGTACAATATAATATATTTAATTTTATTATAAAAATAGTTTAAACAACTTAGAATTTTAATTATATAGTATATATCAAATTATATAATTAAATATTTAATTTTTGATAGAAAATTAATAAATTAAAATAAATTTATCAATATTTTCTTTATATCAAATTTTAAATATTATATTTTAAATTGGATATATATTTTTATTCATATACTATTATTATTCCTTTTATCTTCTTAATTAAATAAATTATTTTTTTATTTGTTATTCATGACTATTCATTATAATTTATGAATATCACTGAATAATATAAATGTAATGTAATTTTTTTCATAAAAATACTAATTTAAAAATATAATCGAATCAAATTACTTAACTGTATATCACAACTAGTTTTTAAGCCCATGCTAAGCGTGGGTCAATATTTATAAAAAATAATAATTTTTTGAAAGATATAATAATTTATTTATCTATTAAAATATATTATTTAATATATAAAAATAAATTTCAAAAAATAGATTAGGTGATTTTATTATTTAAAATTTTAATGCACATAATTTAATTATATAAATATACAATAACAAAAGTAGAGATAAACATAAATAAAATTTATATCATATTTTATATAATGATGAAAATAAGAGTGAGAAAAAGAATAAGAATAAAATAGAAAATCTTCTTATAGAATTCAATATTTAATGATGATAATATTTTTTCATATTATAAAGTAATAAAAATTAAAAATAAAACATGTAGTAAATTAATTCAATTATATAAAATAGATAAGTTATTAAAAATTTTATCATAAAAATAAATAAATTATATTATATCTATATTATTCAATATATTGTATTTAAACTTTAAATAGAAGAAATGAATATGAAAAAAAAGAAGAAAAACATATAATAGAGTAAAAGCAATGTGGAAAAGCAGAGTGTAAATTGAAAATGATAAAATCTTAATTAGTTTATTTTTTATTTAAAATATAATACTTAAAATTTATAATCAATAAAAATAAAATTTAAATAAAAACATCTAATTTAACATTTGAATTTTATTTTAAAAGTAAAATATGCAATTAATTAATTTTATTAATAATATTAATATTAATTTTTAATTTATTTAGTATATTTATATAAGTTAAGAATAGAATGAAATATATTATATTATATTATTTATTAATATCTATAGTTAAATTATAAATAATAGAAGTATACATATAAAAAAGAGAAAAACATATAGTGAAACAAATAAAAATATGATAAAAATAATAGATGAGGAGAAAAGTAATGAGAAAATAAAATATATAATAAATTAATTAAATAAATAAAATTTTCACCTAGTTAAAATATTCTATAATAAAAAATTAAATTTAATATTAAAAATATAATGTACAATTAAATGAATCAATTAATAATTTTTATAACAAAATATTAATTTAATTAAAATATTTATAAAATTAAAATATAAAATATATAGTTTGTATTTATATTACTCAATGGTATTAATATCTGAGTTATAACCAAAATAAATGCATACAAAAAATGAAAAAAAAAACATAAAATGGGGTAAATAAGAAGAAGAGAAACAATGTTTAAGTTATCAAATAATTAGAGTTAAAAGTAAAATATATAATAAAAAAAATTAATTTAATTGAATAAAATTCTAACATAATTAAAATGTTTTTATAATAAAAAATTCTATTATATTAAATTTATATTACTTAATAGTGTTTGAGTTGTAAATAATATAAGTAAAAATACAAAAATGTGAAATAGTACATGAAGTATAAAATTTTGATAAAATGCCAATTGATATTATTTAATTTGACATGCAAACATAGTGCTTAAAAATGATATAAAAGAATCATTGATAAAATATAAATAAATAATTTTAATTTTAATTTCCAAATATTGTGAATAAAAAATAGAATATGTAATTAATTAATTAATGCAAGTGATAATTTTATGCTAAAATTTAAATTTATTTTAAATATTTATAAAAAATAAAAATAAAATAAATAAAATATTTGACTTATTAGAAATAATTTCATAACAAAAATAAAATAAATTATATTATATCTATGCTATTCAATATATTACATTTGAACTTTAAAAAGAAGAAGTGAACATAAAAAAATATATATAATGAAGTTCGTAAAATGAGGAAAAATAGTTGTGAATTGTAAATTCTTGATAAAATCTCAATTGATGTGTTTTTAATTTAAAATATTATAAAAATAAAATAATTTAAATAAGTAATATTTGAAGCATATTTAAATATTATTTTTAAAAATGAAATATGCAATTAATTAGTTTATATTTAATTTTTATATTAAAGTGCTAATTTATTTAAAATATTTAAATGAGTTAAAAATAAAACATATTATATTATATTTATACTACTTAATAATATTGATGTTTAAATTATAAAAAATTGGAGTGCATATAAGAAAAGAATAAATGAAAAGATGAGATATATATATGAAGTATAAAGTAATAAGAAAAATTGGGTATATAATAAATTAACTAAAATTCTTAACTTATTTAAAATATTTTTATAATAAAAATATATCATGATATATCTATATTACTTAGAAATATTAATATTTTAATTTTAAATATCATGAATAATACAAAAAGAATAAGAAAAATATACAATGAGGTAGATAAAATTAAGAGAAATAATGCATGAAATATAAGGAACAAAAATATATAATGAAGTAAATGAAATTAGAAAAAATAATACATAAGTTGTAAGCTCTTGATAAAATTTTAATTGATATATTTTTAATTTAAAATATAATATTTGAGAATTGTAACAAAAAATAAGAAAATAGTAATAAATAAAATTTTAAACATCTTTAAACATTGTTTTTTAAAAAATGTAATATGGTATATGTAAATTTTGTTAATAATTTTTATATCAAAGTTTCAATTTATTTAAAATATAAAAAAATATAAAAATAAAATATATCATATTATATTATATTAATAATATTAGTGATTAAATTGTAAATAACAAAAATGTACATTAAAAAATAGAAAAACATGTAACAAAGCAAATAAAAAGATAAAAAATAATTTTTGAAGTATAAATTAATAAGGAAAGTAGATATGTAGCTAATTAATTAATTAATTAATTACAATCCTTAACTTATTAAAATATTTTTTACTAAAAAATATAATATGACATTTCTGTACTACTTAAAAATATTGGCATTTAAGCTTTAAATATTATGAGTGAATAAAAAAATAAAAAAAATAAAGCAGATAAAATAAAAAAAAGAAATATCAAGCCTTTCCAAAATCCTCACAATTAATATATATTTATTTTTATATATAGTACCTAAAAATTGATAAAATATAAATACATAAAATTAATTTTAATAATCAACTATCGTTAATAACAAATATAATGTACAATTGTTGATAAAAGGAAGAGAATAAATTTTATAACAAAATCTTGATTTATTTAAAATGTTTATAAAATCTTAAAATAAAATATATAGTGTTATATCTATAATATTCAATGATAAAAATATGTAAGTTATAAATAATATAAATTAACATGAAAAATAAAAAAACACAAAATGAAGCAAATAAAAAAATAATAATTGAACTAATAAAAAATAAGATGTTAAAAATAAAATATATGATAAGGTCAATTAATTCAGTGAAGTGAAATCTTTAATTTATCTAAAATATTTTTATTGTAAAAAAATACTATGATAAATTTATATTATTCAATAGTATTTGAGTTATAAATAATATAAGTAAAAAATGAATATACAATATATGAAGCATAAAGTTTTGACAAAATCTTAATTGATATGTTTATAAAATTTAAATATATAGAATACATAATGTTATTTACATAAACTATTTAGTAATTTTAATATATGAGTTATAACAACAAAAGCAAACATAAAAAATTGGAAAACATGAAATAGAATAAATAAAAGATAAAAATACAATACTAAAGTCATAAAATAATCAAAGTTAAAAATAAGATATATAAAAAATAAATTAATTTAATTAAATAAAAATTTAAACTTATAAAATATTTTTATCATAAAAATAAATTTTGTTGCATTAAATTTACATTATTTAATAATATTTGAATTATAAATAATATAAGTGAAAAAAATAAAAAAATGAAATAGTGTATAAGAAGGTATAAAACTTTTTTAAGAAAAATCTTAGTTGATATATATTTAATTTGATATGTAGTGCTCAAAAATTGATCTAATTAAATAAAAAATTAATTATTTAAAATATTTTTATCCTAAAAATTTAATGTAATTTTAAATTTGTAACATTCAATAGTATTTAAATTATAAATAAATATTATAACTAAAAAGTTAAAAAAAAAAGATGGAACATTGTTAAGTAGGAAAATTTTTTCTACCAACTTAACATGTGTCCCAAAAAAAGAAAGCACTGCACCCTTTAAAAAACCGTCGATTAGTAATAGGATATAGATTAATTTTTTGGCCCATGCGATACATAAATATTTATTATTTTTTTATTTAAGAATAAAAATAATAAATATATAATAAAATTTATAAATATGATTTATATTATTTATTTAAAATTATATATTCAAATTTATAAATAACAAATTTTTGAAATATAATATAAGAGTTAAAAATTATAATATTTAGTTAAGTAATTTGATTCAATTAAATTTTTATAATAAAAAATTTGTTACATTCATATTATTTAGTAATATTTATATAATAAATAGTAGTGAATACGAAAATATAAAAAAAAGTATACAATTAAGAAGATGAAAGAAATAGTAATAGTAATAGAACGGTAAAAAATCATATATATAGTACTTGAAAATTGATAAAAAATATTTATAAAATTTATTTTAATTTATAAATATTTTTATTTAAAATTAAAATATTTAATTTTGTAATTCAATTTGTACTTTTCAAATTAAAATTTTAAGCTTTTTAAAATATTTTTATAATATATTTAAATATATATACACACACATACATATATACATACCATTTTGTAATATTAATATTTAAATTATAGATAATAAAAATAGACATGAAAAAATAAAAATACAATACAAAAAATAAAAAAAATAATGTATGTGCTGTAAAAATAATTTAAAAGTTAAAATTAAAATAATTAGCTAAGTAAGTCAAATACATTAAAATTTTAAATTATTTAAAATGAAAAGAATAAAATATATCATTTTATACTTCTGAATGATATTAATATATGAATTAAAATAACATGATAGTATTCAAAAAAGAAAAGAAGACACAATGGAACAAGAAAAAAAAAGATGACATGACTCTAATATCAAGTAATTAATGAGTTAAATATATAATATATCGTTAAATAAATCAATTTATAAGTTATAAAGTCTTGATAAAATTTGAATTATATTTTATTTAATTTAAAATATATCAAAATAATATCAAGGTAATACATATTTATAAATTTTAAATAAATAAATAAATTTTAATTTTTAAATATTTTATTAAATAATAGAATATATAATTAATTGTTTCAAATAAATTTTTTTATTAAATTTTAAAATTATTTTAAAAATTTAAATAAAAAAATAAATTTATCATTTTATATCTATAATATTTTATAATATTAACATTTAATTAATAAACAACAGTAGCAGATTTAAAAAAAAATCTACAATGGAATATATATATATATATATATATATATATATATATATATATATATATAAGAAGAGGGATAATAGATAAATTATACAATAATATAGGAGTTAAAATAATAAAATATAATATAATTCAATTAAGTTAAAATTTAAATTATTTAAGTTAAAGAAAGATAATAATAGAAAGTGAAATAGTAAGTAAGTCGTAAAATTTTAGTAAAATCTCAAATATATCTTATGTAATTTAAAATCTACCAAAATAATATATATGAATAAATTTAAAAAATAAATTTATTTTTTAAATATTTTAATAAATAATAGAATATATAATTAATTATTTTAACTAAATTTTTTATTAAATTTTAAACTGATTTGAAATATTTTTATAAAAAATTAAAATTTATTATTTTAGATCTATAATGGGTTTAAGTGATAAACAATAGTAATATTTACAAAAAATATATATAATAGAATATACATGTAAAGAAGAGACACAAGAAGTGAATTATATCGTAGCATAATAGCTAAAATTAGAAAATATAATATAATTCAATTGAATTAAAATTTTAATTCATTAAAAATAAAAATTAAATATATCATATTGTATGTACAATTTTTATTAATTGATATTAGTTTCTAAACTATAATAACAGAATTGATAATATGAAAACAAATTAAAGAAGCAAAATATGTATTATAGCAAATAAAAATAAGAGTGTATAATTTTTATATTAAGCAATATAAGAGTTAACTATAGAATATAAGATTAATTAATTCAATTAAAATAGGTTTTTAACTTATCTAAATTATTCTATAATAAATTTTTTTATCATATTATATTTATACTAACAAATGATATTAGCATTTAAATTATAAATAATATTATGAAACATTAAAAAATATATACAAAAAAGTATCTAAAAAAAGTGAAATAATATGAGTTTATAGCTTTGATAAATCTCAATTAATATATATTTAATTTGGAATGTAGTATTTGAAAATTGATATCAAGAAATATTTATAAATTTTAAATAATTAAATTTAATTTTAATTTTTAAATATTTTTATTAAATAATAATATATGTGATTAATTATTTCAATTAGTTCTTTCTACATTAAAATTTTAAATTACTTAAAATATTTTATAATAAAATTAAATATATAATGTAGTGTCTGTATTACTTTATAATATTAATATCTAAACTATAAATAATGATAATTCACATGAAAAAAGAGAATAAGGCTAACATCCAATAAAATAAATTAATAAAAAGTAGAGAAATAATAAAAGAGTTATAAAGTATTATAAGAATTAAAATAAAATATATAGTTATATTATAAATAATAAAAGTGGATAAAAAATATAATAGAGCTGATAAAAAATAATATGTGAGTTATAAAATAATAAATAAGTTAAAAATGAAATTAAAAAAATAAACATGCAATTGAGTATATAAAAAAAAGAGAGAAAAATAGTATATGAGATGTAAAGTAATACAATACTTAAAAATATAATTTAAATTTATAAAATAAAAATAAGGGCATGAAATGAGAAAAAAAATATAAAGATACAAAAATTTGCACCAAGAGTTAAAACAAAGTCCATAAAAATTTACCAAAAAGGTAGCAAGATTATAATAAAAAAAAGTAATTATAAAACGGGTATTATTGGAAAAGGAAGAATAAAAAGTTTTGGAGGGAAAAATTGCCTATAAAATTGACACTTGTCCCAAAAAATGATAAAAATGGAGAAGAAAAAGATTATTTTAGTAGATAGATATTGAGATATAAATAAATACTCCCAAACGGCAAAGAGATGCAGCGTTCCTGACGAAGAAGCAGCACTGCCATGGCCATTTTTTCTACCCGGGCTGTGCAAGAATCAGGGGACGATAGTAGGGCTATTGTTTTTGCTAGAAACTGGGCCGTTTGCCTGGGAGGTAGAGGCCCGTTAACAACAGCAGATAGCTGACAAGCAGTGCGAGAGGTCAGAGAGTTTACGCGGGAAACGAAAAAAACGGAGGCTTAAGAGCCCGACATGTCAGTAGGAAATATTATTATAAAAAGAAAAGGAGAAAGTTTGTATTCTATATATACTAGTTTTGAGCCCATGCACGAGATTATTAAATTAGCCAATAACATAATTGAATATATTTGATATAAGTTATAAGAAAAATATATAAAACAAACACTAATTTAGTACTATGCATCATAAAAAAGAAATAACACATTTGGATAGATAAAAAGTTCATTATTTGAGTTGGAGCAACTTGAACGAAATAAATATGAAAATTTGAAACTTAGAGAGATAAAAAATATTAAAAAATAAGATTCATAAATAATATTTTTATTATCGGTTCACTATATATTAATCTTAGTTTCTAGGAGCCAAGTATAAATTTTATAATAACTCTTAAAGATCATTCTATTAAAATATTCATTATTATTAATAAAAGAATGCTTAGATAAGGAGAGAGAATAAGGGAGAGGACAAACCAAGTGTGTCTAATAAAATAAAGTTGTACCTTTAAAAGGTAATTATTTATAAAAATATCTGTTGGTTGTAATAATATATATATATTTTCAGTAACTTGTAATAATATATTTTTGACAGACGACAAATTTTCATTTATCAAGTTACATCGTTGATGTAAAATTTTAACCAAATTTGTTAACTCATATTATATTGCATGTATAGCGTGATTTGATTTAAGAACTAGCTAATTTTTGACATAAGATTTTTAAGTCGACGTAATCCTTTATCCTTTATGCTTGGCTTAATTTTATGGGATGAAAATTAAATATACTAAAATTTAATTGTACTAATAACAACATGCATTATTACCTTTGGAAACTGTCCATGTTTTACAGAAAATATATAAGACAAAAGCTAGGTAAAGTTTGTTAAATGTTTAGTATAAAGTTCTCCGTACAAATTATAATATGTGTAGTAATTGTCCAATTAATAATTATAACTTAAATAATTATAATAATCATCAACCAAAATTTAAATCTAAAAATTATTTTCTTCAAATTGTTCTTCTTTTTTTAATGTCTTACATGACAGATTTGTTATAGCAAACTTATTATTAGAAAAATTTCAAACTATAAAAAATAAGAGGACAGAGAAAAATATAATTATATAATATAAAAGAATATACAATATTTAACTAAAAAAAGAAGAGCAATTTGAAGAAAGCAATTTTTTTTAATTTAATTTTTAATTGATGATTATTATAACAATAATGTTATGTATACTAGGAATGATATCTAAAATTAGGTTTTGAATACAAATTATGAACTATCATTAAATATAATTAATGTAAATACTAGTCTTGACATATTATTGCTATTCTAATTTACAATAATATTCAACTAAAGACATTTAAGAATAATATTAACTATTTTAGGGATAATTACTATATTTACTTTTATAAAAAAAAACGTAATATAATATACATTAATACAATTATTCTATGATTGGCTTCTAGAGTATATACTAACAATAGGTTGATGCTCCACCATCACTACAATTAGGATTGATTCTTTGGGACTTTTACTTATTCAAGTAAGGCATATGGATATCTTTGGATTGTAAATAGATGTGTAATTTTTAAATATTTTCCTAGTGGACCTTAATTTGTAAGGAATGGTTATAGGGGTAAATATAACAAGCATTAGATATTTCTGATTAAGGGTGCTAGTTATATCAACTTATTTTGAAAATTGTTAAGGATTAAGTATGTTTATTTTGAAAATTGTTAAGAATTAAGTATGTTTTAACTCCCCTCTTACATAAGAATTGACCATGATGGTATTTTGTAAAGTTTTGTAGTATTTTGTAGTATCAATTTCATAACAAAACTACCTAAATCTTTTGTTTTCAAATATTTAAGTAGAGTTTAGGTACTATATACTAGTGGAAACTATTAGGTCGATTCCATGTCTATCATGGCCAAAGAAGGGTCGTGACAAGCAACTACACATAAAAATTCATACTTGCTTAAAGTTAAATTCTATTGACTTAAATACAAAACATTTAAGTGTTCTAATGTTTTTAATTGGTCATAAAATAAAGGACCTTCATTATCTTATTTAAAAGGTTTAACAATATTTGAAAGGATGAAAACACCACACTCTTTCTTGGGTTGAACACATGACTCTCATAAATTTAGTTATGCAAGCCCTTTTGATTTGTACCATGTCTATGTTAAAAATTCTAAAAGAAGTTTTTCAGACATTGGATACATTATCGTGTTTGTTTTGGTGGCAAGTGGCTGATCATAGGAAGAATTATTTTGCTCTAATTACATGGGATTCACTGTATGTACTAAAGAAATATAAGGTTTTAGGTTTTGAAAATTTTGAAAAGATAAATTTGGTTCTCTTAACTAAGTTGGCATGTCAGTTAAAATGCATGATGGACAAATTATAGGTTTAAAATTTTTGGTGTAAATATCTTTGTGGGGGGAAATTATTATCAAATGTAGGTCCATATCATGAGAGACACAATATGTATGCTATAGCAAAGATCGTAAAGGATCAAGCCTTACTTTTAGATTTTAAGCATTATGTAAACTACCCATTATCTACTAATATTGTGTAAAGTAGTTTAACAAGAAGGGAAATGATTTTTCAACTTACAAGATCATGGGCTTAACTTAGATTTTTGGTCTATGCCGATTCCTTTTATTATAGAATGTGGTACATAATTTTTAGTAGGGGATTACCTCTTGCTAATGACCTACCATGGCTTTCATATAAGCTGTGTTATCATCCTTTTCTTAAGCCATATGTTATGTTATCTATAAATTACTAAATAGCAAACCTATAGATTATTGGCACCAAGCGGTGGAATGAAACTATATTTTGTAATATCTTTATTGAAGAAGATATTGATCATATTATCCAACTCAAGATCCCAACCTTTAGTAAGGATGAATTACGTTGAATTTTGGAAAGTTTGAGAAAATTTTCAATTAGCTTAGTCTATTATACAAGAAATAAAGTGCATTAGTCAAAAGAAGATGCACATTTAACATTGGTAGAAGCTATAGAAATCTTCAATTCATTATCATTTTAAAGTACTTTTTGGAAGTTTATGAAAAAGAGTTATTCTAACTCAAGTTCAAACTTAAAGCTTTACAAATATCCATGATATACAGTATCCTTTATGAAAATTAGAGTTTAAAGATGAGCTACTCATCATGGCATGCTATGAAATTACAAGGCTAGCCATTGTGGGTTTAGATCCTCGGTATTCATATTCATAATACATCAATTCCTAACTCTTTAAGCTTTTTGGACTTTACTTTGCAAATTAATGATCACATTATCCTGTCTTAAACCTACTAGAATTTATGAAGGAAATAGCTATTAGTGTAGTTATTATCACTTAACAAGTATGTGAAGCTCAAAATGATCTTGTTACACCTACTAAGATTTTGTTTAGTATTTTGATGATTCATTTTGTAATTTAAGGAGAGGAGAATAGCAAAGTATTGAAATTTACAATATTAGAAATGTTAAAACAATGTGTTAGAAACTTGGATGAAGTTTGTTAAAATTTATGTAGTCATTATTACATAAGGTGTTTTAAAAGAAGAAGAATTCATGAGTAATTTTAATTATAAATAATTATTTATCATGACTCCATTTGAATTGTGATCGGTGTATGATGTTGGCACTGGCAACCACATATTAGCCTTACTAATGCACAATAATATACTTAATCATTATAATGCCATGTTTTGTGTGTGAAGGCCTTTGAGGCTTATTTCAAGCTTGTTATCATGCAAATAATGCAAATACCTAGTCTAACTGCTTGTTACTTATCAATATGTCATAAGAACTTTTATCACAAGCCTACCTTTAGCTTATTCAAACGAAAATTAGGTACCTAGGGATGGAATCCTAAAGGAGAAAAAGAGAAAGAGAAAGTGAGCTTACTTGAAACTTGATGAGTAATCATTCTAATAGATTATAATTCAAATTCACAAGTTAAATTATTTACACTTAAAATTTTAAAGGAGCCTAACTTTGCCTTACCTTAAAAAAAGAGGGGGATTTTGTATCTTTATAAGGAAAGATTTAATATTTCATAAGAAAAGTCAACCTTACCTATCAACCTTTCAAGGATGCCATGAGTGGATACATATATGAAGCAAATTGTTTACTCATGATTGGATATCAAAATAAAGGTACTACTTCAAGGAGTTAACCATTGCATTCATAATTTTAATAACAAATATAAGATGGTTTAAACAATTAGTGAAATATCTAAACATAATGATTGAATAAAGCTATTATGATTCGTTTTGATCTTATTCTTCACTATCCTAACCTTGCCTTCTTAGGGTAAGCCTTATCCACTCATAAATAGAAATATAGATTTTGTGAATAAATCATAAAATAAGTATTAATGGAGTTGACATCAACAAGGTTAGGTTTGTAAAAGGATAATGATGACCAAAAGTGATATGGAGGGTTATTTCTTCATGTTTCAATAAATGATATCTTTATAAATACATTGTGCTAACACCTTTTGGTAGCTTTTGGTGCTATAATTGTAAACTAGATTGTATTTTCTATAAAACCTATGCATGTAGCTTGTTTAATCATCTTTTTGTAAGTCTACACAGGAGATTACTTATCTTATAATTGAGTTAATCTTATTGCTCACTTTTTACTTTATGAATTTATTTGTTTAGGTTGAATGTTAACTCACTAAGCTCTTATACTTTTTTTTAGTGGTTTTGCAATTTTTGATCCCAAGGATGATGTACCACTACCTTCATCTTATTATATAAGTTTATTCCTCAAAGAGTTTTTCATTGTTTTAGGAGCTAGCTGGCATTTAAATTGTAATCATTTTGTAATTATAGAAAATTCGTAAACTTGCTAGCTAAGGGCTATAGCCATAGCTAATAGGGTTTAGCAACATGTTAACATAGATTACATGGAAAATACTTGATATGGAGTTTAGTTGGGTCAACTTATTCCTTATGCAAGTGTAGATATAAAAGTTAGTCTAACTTCTTTTTCAAAGTAGCTATTTTGTATTTAGAATATTTTATACTTAATGGATTATGAATATCAAGTCTATTTACTTATTTCTTAGTAATTGTTGATTAACTAGGATATTTGCTTTCTAGTTTAATGTATGCACTAGTGTTAATCTTAGATTAGCTTGGAAGAATTATGATTAATGATTTCGTGTTAGTCACAATCATAAAAGAGTCATGACATATGTTAAATTGTTAATGCTAATTATTTTAAGATAATGGTATGTTAGGCTAGTGATATGATTGCATTAATGATATTAGGGTTTAAAGTCATGTGATTTACTTTGTACATGTATACATATATCATATGAAGTTTAAATTACATTTGAATCAATATGCTAAGTGAGGCATTTGTTTATTGCATAGATGTTAATGTTATTATGGTAATAAGATTGAAGTGCTAGTGAGACACTTGTTTATATTTGATGAAGGGTGTGTTGATATTATTAATGTGGCTTTATGCATTGGATTTGGGTGCTTGCTTATGAGGGATAAAGTTAACCTAGAGAGATAAGGATGAAATTGTAAATGATAAGGATAAATAGGAGTTAAAATGAGATTCCTTTTCTGTTATTTGTTTATTTGCTTGTAATGGATTTTTAAGTGAAATTCTTTATAATGAAATGATAAGTTAATGAGTTAATGAACTCAAATGGGATATTAATTCAAATATGCTAACTAACTTTTGTCTATAAGACATAGAGTACTATTTTGTATGTTTTAATTTCCTCCCCACCAAGGTATGTGAATATGCCTTACCTCTTTGCTGTAACATGGTTAGTTTTCCTTGAGTTCAATTATAAGGTGTATATAAATATAACCTTAATTATTATCTTTCTTTTGATTAGTCATTCACTAAGTTCCTTGGAACTTATTCTATTTTTTTCTTTTTCTTTTGTTTAGGGATTTTTCTCCTTAAGTGCTCAACTGTTGTCAAATGGGTTGGTGTTAAGCTTGCATGAAAACTTTAGCATTAAGGTAAGCTATGAGATAGTTGAAATAGATGTCCACAAATGTAAGCTATTGCATGAATGAAAGTAACTCCCTCGTATTTAAATTTAATCACGATAATTTGATTAGATTTGTATAATTGCATGTAGAATATTGCATCAAGTACCTATAGGTAAAGGAAGTGGAATATGTTACGAAAAATTTAGTCTTTGATATAACCTTATTGAATGTGGAAGCCTTTGCAATCCATATTGAAAATAACTTGAAAATGGAGCTTTGTAAGATGCAAGGCCTTATGCGATGCCAATAACTCATGCTCACATATAGATGAATGTTGATACTACTTGAAAGGATGGAATGACAACCATTATGGTATCAGCTTAAGATGATTGGCTCAAGTGGAAGGAGTGTGGTTTGAGAAATCATGTAGTAGTTTTCTAAAAGAAAGCCAAAGAAAAGTACAATTTTGAAAGCTTGTCAAATTGCTTAAGATTTACATTATCATAAGATAATTATAGAAGTGAACGTAAGATAGTTGTAGATGCCATTTTAGGTGTTATTCAATGTGAAGTTACTTAGTACAGTAGAAGATATTAGATTTTTTTTACTTGATTTAATAATTTTATTCGCCATTTAGATTAGTTGAAAGGTTAATGTTGCAACTCATGAACATGCTAAATAAGTTTTGAATGCAATAAAGAATCATTTAGGTTTAGTCCATGAAGTTCCTTTATTTGTGGAGATGACTTATAATAATGATTTACAAATTGCTTACTATTAATGTTAGATTTCATTTTCCTAACAAATTAAAAAATTCATTATTTTCATTTTCAAAGGGTGGATGAGTTATCTATTTTTTATATCCATATTTACTTTTTTAAGTTTAAATACGTTTAATCTAATTTCACTATCTATTGCAAGACACTAAAATATTTTATTATATGTTGCAACTACAATAACTTCAAAAAAATACAACAACTTTAAATTAGTAATACAAATAAAATTGAAATAAATAAAATAAAAACAAAAAGTTATCCTTCAATCTGTGATTCAAAAACTCTTCTTGTAGTTCTTTTCCAATATGCTTCCTCTAGAAATTTAAATGGTTTATTTCTAAGATAATTAGGCTTATATAGGGTAAAGTGAAAACAATGTCTTTTGATTTGGCTTAATGAAAAAAATCCCCACAATTTTGAATTAGTTAAATGCAATTTCTCCTCAACAAGTGTCTGGTTGCAAATTAGCAAAAATTGGAACTTAGATTTTTAATAAGACTACTCATTATAGACCTTGTAGATCTGATCCAAGTTTATTATAGGGTGTAGTCCAAGATTTGTTAGGCCTGATATGCCATGGTCTAATGAAGATGATTGAGCTTTCTTAATTGAATCATTAAGCTTAAATGATTTTTTTAGGTGATTAAAGGATTTAATTGGGGTACCAAATTAGTTAGCAGAGAAAGATATTTTAATTTTTCTTAAAATATATAAAAAAAATATAGACCATTTAATTATTTTTAAAACCTATTCTAAGTAATGAATTCAATGATACTTTAAAATTTTCAAAATTTGAGATGAGGCAATAATTTTGAAATTTATTATATTGAAATTATTTAATTACATTAAAAAAATAGACAATTATAATTAAATAATTTCAATCTAATAGTTTCAAAATTTATCATATCATTTTAGATTTTGAAATCTTTAATGCACCACGAATTACACTAACCTGCTTTTAATTGGGTATTTTTGTTACACTTTTCTTTATTTTAATATCTTTTGCCTATTAAACATAAACTTTTGCTACGTGGTTAGAAGGTATTTTTGATAAAAAAATATTAATTTCCCTCTAAATTATTATATAAGTATATGAATTTTTATTCACTCTATATGACATATACTAATTGTGATTTTATTTGTAATTGTACTAGTTTTGCATTAGATTTGTATGACATAATCTTTTGTATATCAATGTTGAAATTAATGACTTGTTATCTGTTCTTTTATAATGCATTCTGGATAATAGAAAATTAAAAAATTGGTAAAAAGAATTTAAATATAAAAACATACCTATTTGTCAAAATAAAACTTGATATACTTGATTTATTGAAATAAGTTTTTTTTTCTTAGAACACTAAAAAATTGAAAAAATGTAAAATATTTTAATATGAAAATCATTTTTAGTTAATAAAAATAATATATTGTTCTTAGTGTATTTATTATTGTTTTGAAAATTAGAATTATTTTTCATTATTTATTTTAAAAACTAAATAACTCTTTTATTTTACTTTATGATAAAATATAAATTTTAAATTTTATTAATGTTTTTTTTTTGATTTATACCTAAGTAAAATCATATCTTTTGGTATGAGACCTGTTTGGGGATGGGAACAATAAATAATAAATCCTTTTCAACAATAGGACCTTTAAGGATTGAATTTAGAACCCTTTGAGCTTGAAACACTTGGTGACTTAACTTGTTACTATTGAGTCAACCAAATTGTTGATAATGTTGTTAATGTTAAATTAGTTCAAATTTAATAATTATATATTTTAAACTCTACTTTTATTCTATCAATTATTTAATGGGTTTAAGATAACTTATGACTTTAAGGTCTCATTTAGTACACTTTATAATATTATATAAGGATTGTTAGATAGTATAGTATAGTATTATATTGTATAAAATAAGGTAATATTACAATGTTTGCTTTATAATAGTATAAGATGAAGTTTTATACAAAATTATCCTATTGTGTATTTGTTGTCAAGTTTTATAAGAATGTATAGATTTAAAAAATAATTAATTTAACAAAAATCCTCTTACACATAAAATACTAATAAAATTATTGTAAATGATTTTAAGTACATAGTTGGACCAAAATACTCTCCCATAATTAATTAATATCTTAAAAATATATGATAATATAAATTAAGTAATTTGCATTGTAATTAAAAAAATAGTAACATATGCTTTATTAGATAATATATACACATACACATGCATGTATAAGAATTTTTATTGTTTTAGGTTACCACTAATTGGATTTTTCTTATTTTTATTAAAACAAGATTAATATATATAAATTAATTTTGTAACTTGAATTATTATTAAATGATCTAATGTGTTTTAATTTATCTCTTAAGTATATTATTTTATTAAAAATGTGATAGAGCCTATTAAAGTAAAGTTGATATAAAGCCTGTTATTGAATCCATGATAAGTGGACTTAGTTAAGGTTTATTAATATAAGGTTAGATCCTCTGTCCACATATAAAGCTAGTTATAACTTACCCCATTTAAGTCGTCATGTGCTATTAAATATGAAAGAGGAAAAGACTTAAATCTCTCAGTAAGTACTCACATATTGATAATTTTTTAAGAAGATTATTGAAGTACACTAAGAGATATATAATTTAGTTCTTTTTTTAGTCTTATTTAGTTTTTTAGTGGCTCTAAATTTTATATAAAGATCTTGTTAAATACTAAAACATCTTATATATGGTATTAAAGTAAATTATATTAGATCTAGAATCCTAATTGAATTACATATTGTATGAAAATAATTGAATTATAAAAAAAAATTCAAGTTTGAAATTTTAAAATTCATTACCATTTAATATAGAGCTACTATCATCAAACTAGGGTAAAGGAACTAGGATTTTAATTATTGATTTAATCAAGCTAGATATCCTTATACAATTTATATTGTTTAATTCATTTACATGAGTCAATTATATATATTCACTTTTTATATGTTTTAGTATATTTGAACTTTTTTTATTTTGAAGTGGTTAATTTTCATTGTTTCGATGAATAAGTTTTAAATGATAAATTTAACTAATTTATTTTCTAGTTTTATCACATGAATAACCATGATTTGAAATTATTTTTCTCAATTAAGATTAATTGATTTTGGCTATATTTTATCTAAATAGTGGAGGGTTACCATTCTTTGGTAAGATATTAAAGCTCATCTTGTGCTTCAATGGCCAACGGGTTATGATTTATAGTGGAGAAAAAGAAAAATGATTCCAAATCCACTTTATATAATTTATTATGGGAAGATTTAGTTTAGTTTGCTTGGTTAAGCGGTAAAGCAATAGATTTGTGACATAGAGGTGAAGGGATCCAATCCCTCTAATTGTAAATTATTTTTTGTTTTTAATAATATCCATAAGAAGGATGTTTTTCAAATTTTATAGCCAATTGCAGTATGAAAGTGTGTAACTACACTAATGAGCGGAAGGCCTGTCGTTTGATAAATAATTTTTAATCATGTTGAATAAATATTTATATTGTTGTAGATTCTTTAATATTATTTTTAATAAAAATTATGAAAATTTCTAAACATTAAAGTGAAATGCTATGATTTGTTGATGAAAGTTCACTTTCTCTAGAATTTTTTTGGTTATATTCTTTTTAAAAAGTGAACGTAATTAAAAGTTATAATTAAATTAAATTATAAATTATGTTTAAGTATTTGTGTGACATTATTTGAAAACCAGTTGAGACATATTAAGTTTTAGAATTATTTTTTAATGGCATTTTATTCCTTAATAGAGATAGACAACATTGTAATATGAAGTTTATTTTTATCTCTCTTTTAATTAAAATAATTTTTGAAAAATATATTAGTAAACTTTTGCTAAAGTTTAATAAAATATATATGAAAAGAATTTAGGATAATAAATTATATATTTTTTAAAGTTCTCTTTTACTTTGAGAAACATAATATTGCATTTTAAAAGAAATAAATTATTTTTAAGTTAACTTGATTTACTTATTAGTGTTGATTTCATCTTAATTTGACATAACCATATCATGGACATTTATATGTGGTTTTATAAATTTGGAAATTATTAAGATAATCATGTAGATTTCTAATATGTTGCTTTAGACATTTTATCTATAAGATGCAGATCTTGAAGCATATTTATTTAAAATATCATTATGGTATGATGTGATTAAATTTTATATTAGTTAAATTTGATTAGTATTAATTCCATGATATATAATCACTTTTGTGATTTATTGCTATGTGTACTAATGGAATTTATTTTATTTTCTTATACGTTTCTTGGTGAAATATGAAACCCGAAGATAATGAGATGATCAAATTCAACCATTGACATGGGATTAAGGAAAATTCTAAAAATATTTTTAGTATGTAATTTACTATTATTTTTATATTATAATTTTTATGAATAATATGAATATTTCGGTTTATATATGAAATGTATACTTTATGAAATCACATATCAATGTACACTTATAAGATGATCCAAATAGGATTGGTTTTGTTTTACTTTGCAATATAGGGTATGATCAATCGCTTATCTAATAATTGAAATTATTGAAATTGCTTTGTTTCTTAGAAAATATATATGTTTAAAGCAGATATGAAAATAATAATTAATTATGGCCATTATTTATCTAATAGGAATTTATTAGTGAAGTGAGTAATTATCATAACCTGAACCCGATCATGACTAACGTGGAATCCCTTTTCTGGTTTCCACCAGCCTAATCCTAATTAACGAACTTGATCCTAATTTAATAACTATCATGCAATTATAAAAGGAGATAGTATTTCGAAAGAAAACATTCATTGAAATTTTTACAAAAGATAAGAAATTAGTTCTAACATCTCTTCTACCCATATTTATAACAAAATAAGGTCCAAGATATTCTATGTGCAAGAATTTATGCTACCATACTACTATTAGTGAGCTCTTATAAAATTTAGTTTTGAGGAGGTGGAGGCGGAGGTGGAGGCTCTATTTAGGAATCTATAAAATAAATCATGGAAGGGTGAGTCTAGGGCTCAGTAAGTGAATAATCTATAAGAATAATAACATTTCATATTAACTTACCCATCGAACTATCCTCCTTTAACCATTCATACCACATTTAAGCATATTAGAAATCACGAGTCAATAATAATGAAATTAACACATAATCATTTCATTTTTAAAATTTCATGTGAAAATATTCAAGGATAATCATAATCATGTCATATCTCATTTGAAGCAAAAAACAATAGATAAAATACAATCATTCACCTTTTGTCTCTTGGGTTAGCCTTATACCTTCTACAAACTTTTCATCCTTATCCCTCCAAAGTCTATCTTATATCTTTCATAAGTATGTCATCGGGAATTTTTCATCTAATATTCATAATATCACATATATCACATTTTTTATCTTTATTGCCACTCGTAACATGATTCACAGTACAATTTTAAACACTAGAGCTTAAGTTTTACCCAATATAGTCACACTTTAATTTTAATGTACATCTTATTACTTATCAATATTATTGTGCCCTCTTGTATGGCTACAAGCATTCACACATATCATAATAATCAATTCATAAAACATGTATTAATACATCTCATCCCATGAGTAATGTAATAAGTTCATTATAACACATATTATATCATATAGCTTCTACATTCTTATTATATGATTATCCAAGTCATCTACTTATCATGAACCACTTTATCTTTAATGCTTAGTGGCAAATACTTATGTTAGACCATTATAAGTCATGGAAACATAAAATAGATGGGGTATGGGTTATAATATTATCACGATATTTGTGACTTTTAGGTGATCTTTTATGAATAATTCAAAAATTAAGAATATGTTATTTATAAAAATTATTTAATTAACTTTTTATAGATAGGTCATTTGCCTAAATTGGCTAAGTTTTGAAAGAGTTATGCTTTTTTGAAGATAGACACAAAAAGTTCATTTTTCAAAATCTTAAAATTTTGAGCTTTGTCTACTTTTTGATCATATCGCAAAATAGACATAAGATATTAATTTAAAACTAATATCATTTGAAAGTAGACTCAAATTATCTTTAAAATAATAGATAATTTGCTTAAAACGAACATAAAATGAAGGAGTTATGCCCCTTCAAAGTCGATATAAAATTCTTGGCTTGGTGAATCGATTGATTAATTGATTCACCCATCCCAATTTCACCACTGGACTCTTAAAATGAATTGGTCACAAGATTTTGAAGCCCAATTTCACATCTGGACCCTCAGAATCAATTGACCACTCAATTCACACATGAAAATCTTAATTTTTTTTGCTAAAATTTCATTATTCTTTTGATCCTAAATGCCCTTTAAGCACATATTTACACACCAAATCTTGATATAATCATTAATACACCCATTTATCATATCATTTCACCTTTTCTTATTATTTATTACTTACAACACATTAAAATAAATAGGATCTAAGCAAAATCACAAATTAACTCATATTTCATAATACCATCATATAGCCATTAAATTCATAAATTTAGTTAGATTATCCATCTACCTTGTACGAAAGAGAATGAAGAGAATGTTAAAAGGCTAGTTTAAAATTTTTTTAACCTTAATCATGTCAAAATGTAGGGGTTTTAGAGTTAGAGTTTAGAATACCCAACAAAACTAAATAAATTCTAAATTTTTCATCAATCAAGAAGAAATAGGAGAGAGTCTTGATGAAAGCAATGTTCTTATTTTGATTAAATGAAAAAAATTAAGAAGATTTGAAGTCACCTTACTTGATTAGAAAGATTGTGTAGAGAAAGAGTTAAGAGAGGTAAGAGAACTAGAGAGATGAAGAGAAATGAGGGAAATAGGGCTTGATGTTGAAATAAATGGTAATAAGCCATCGAGAACATTTTTGAAAAATTTCTCATAAACCTCTTCCATACTTACATATTCACTCACATCAGTATATAACTTTATACTTTATTATTCTAATAAATTTTTTCCGTAAAAATTTGACGTAATTTATATTTCAATATTCTAAATTTTTATTGACTTTATTTTATTCCATATTTCACATATGAGATTCCTAACTCAACTAAATTTAATAGTTGCTTTAACTATTCTTTCTCATAAAATAATTTTTAATTTATTAATAATTAAATAAGGTGTAACAATACTTCTTTCTTCAAAGAATTTATCCTTGAAGTCTTAATACATGTTGTATTTTAAAGCTAGTATGAAAATATGATTATATTAAACTCACCACTCACCAAATAAATGAGGATGTCATTGTTACATCTCAAACTGTAACTTCCACGTAGCTTCTTCCATTTCATGACATTCTCGATGGACTTTCATAGAAGGATCCTTTTTAGATCTCAGCTTTCAAACTTGGCAATGTCGTTGTTATATCTCAAACTCTAACTTTCACATAGTTTCTTCCACTTCGTGATGTTCTCAATGAACTTTCATTAAAGGATCCTCTTGAGATCTCAGCTTTCGAACTTGTTGATCTAAGATCTCTATTGGTTACTCTTTATATGATAATTTAGGATCAAGTTGCAATGGTCCATCTCGAATGACATGAGACTCATTTGGCAAGTGTTTTCTAAGCATAGATATATGAAATAAATGATGGATGGCTCATAAACTATTTAGAAACTCTATTTGATAGGTTATTGCTCTAACATGCTTAAGGATTGGGAAAGGCCTAATGAAATGAGATGCTAATTTACCTTTTCTCCCAAATCTCATAACACCCTTCATGGGCAAAACTTTTAGAAAGACCACACCTCTAAATTGAAATTCTAATTCTTTCTCTCTCTTATTTGCATATGACTTTTGTTAATCTTGAGCTACCTTTAATCAATCTCATATGATTTGAACTTTTTCCAAGCCATCACTTACTAAATCTAATCCTAAGAGTTGTACCTCCCCAAGTTAGAACCATCCTACTGATGATTAATATTTTTGGCTATAAAGTGTTTCATATACTGCCATTTGAATCCTAGATTGATAGTTGTTTTTGTAAGCAAACTCTATTAGTGGCAGACACTTTTCCTAAGCTTCTTTACATTCTAATGCACAAGTTTTAAGCATATTCTCTAGTATCTAAATGATTTTTTTTTCGGATTGTCCATTAGTCTATGGATCAAAGGTGATGCTAAACTATAGTTGAGTTCCTAATGCTTGTTAAAATGATTACTAGAAGTGAGATGTGAATTGAGCACCACAATTTAACATGATAGTAATTGGGACTCCATGTAATGGCATAATTTTGTCAAGGTACACTTGAGCATATTGAGTTACAATAAAGGTAGTTTTAACAGGAAGAAAATGTGCTGACTTTGTTAACCTATCAATAATGACACAAATAGATTTGCATCTTTTTTGTGTCTTAGGTAACCTGATAAGAAGTCCATTATAATACTTTCTCATTTCTATTTTGGTATTAGGAGTAACTGGTGCATTTTGGTCGGAAATTGATGTTTTGCTTTCACTTATTAACAAGTGAGACACTTTACTACATAGTTCAATACATCCTTTTTCATCATTTTCCACCAGAAGACTCCTTTTAAATCATGGTACACTTTTACTACTCCTGAGTGTATGGTGTAAGATGAATTGTGAGCTTAATGCATTAATTCATTTCGTTTTCTTGTTGGAACCCAAATGCTTCCTTGATGGTGAGTTACTCCTTTTTTATTAATAATTAAATCAGATTTCAACTCTTTAATTGCCTTTTTCACCAAGGTTGTATAGTTTGGATCATTCTTTTATGCATTATTGATCTTTTCTACAAGAATAGACTGAATAGCCACAAAAGCTAACACCATACTTGAATCTTCAACTGGCACCTCTATTGATTTACTCGTGGATTTCCTGCTAAGTGACTTTGCTACCACATTGGCCTTACTGGGGTGATATGAGATAGAATAATCATACTTTTTGACTAACTCTATTTATCTTTTTTGTTTTAGATTAAGATCTTTTTGCTCAAAGATATATTTCAAGCTCTTATAATCCATGTAGATTTCAGTAGTTTCTCCATATAGGTAATGCCTTCATATGTTCAAAGCAAAGATTACTGTTGCCATCTTTAGATTGTGCATAGGATAGCTTTATTCATGTTTCTTTAATTATTGAGAAGTATAAGCTATCACTTTACCGTGTTGCATAGGGACGCACCTAAACTTAATTTTTAATGCATCATAATACATAACATATCCTTCAATGCTTGGAGGAAGTGCTAATACTGGTGCTAATGTCAAGTATAACTTTAATTTCTGAAAACTATTTTCATATGTATTTGTTTACTCAAATCTGACTCTTTTTTGTATCAATTTGGTTAGTGGTGTAGAGATTTTAAAGAAATCTTTAACAAACCTTTAGTAATAACTTGCTAGTTTAAGGAAACTACAAATTTTTGTAACTAATGATAACTTTGGCTAATTTTCTATTCCTTCAATTTTCTGGGGATCCACCCAAATTCCTTCCTATGTCACCATATGCCCCAAGAAAGTAACATTAATTATCCAAAACTCACACTTGGAAAACTTTATGTATAATTGATGCTTTTGTAAGGTTTACAAGACCACTTGAAGATTTTAAGTATGTTTTTCATCATTTTTTGAGTACACCAGAATATCATTTATAAAGATAATGACAAATTTATCCAAATATGATTTGAATACGTAATTAATCAAATTCATAAAAGTAGTGGGGACATTAGTTAACCCAAAAGATATCACTAGGAACTCAAAATGGCCATATTGGGTCCTAAATGCAGTCTTAGGAATATCTCCTTCATGGATTTTTAACCAATGATAACTTATATGCAAGTCAATCTTGGATATGTACCTTGATTTTTGAAGTTGATAAAAAGATAATTAATATGAGGAAAAGGATATTTATTTTTGATGGTAACCTTGTTGAGCTGATGATAGTTAATACACAATTACATAAATCTATCCTTTTTCTTCGCAAAGAAGATCAAAGCTCCTTAAGGTGAAGAATTTAGATGAATAAACCTTTTATCTATAAGATCCTACAACTGTTCCCTCAACTCTTGCAATTCTATCAAGGCTATTCGATATAGAGAAATTGAAACAGGTTTAATGCTTGACAATACATCAATGTGGAACTCAATTTCATGATCTAGGCGTAACCCAAGTAATTCCTCTAGAAACATATCAGGGAATTCTTTCACTATTAGGATAGTATTGACATTTGGGATAGGTTGATTCAAATCTTACATTAGTGCCAAGTACACTGTGCTTCCCTTCTAAATAAGCTTTTGAGCCTTAATACTCTAAATAATGACAACAAAGTTCATCAATTTGTCTCCTTCAAATTCAATAGGTGCAATGCCCTCTATGGAGAATTTCATAGATTTATCAAAATAATTTATACATGCATAGTACTTAGACAACCAATCTATCTCTAATATTACTTCATAGTCACTTAGATTAAGTAAAATCAAGTTTACCGACGTTACATGATCATGAATTCTTATGAGGCAAGCCTTCAATTAATGGGTGGCCATAAGGGATTTATAAGGGTTATTGTAATTAAAGGGGTATTTATCTCTTTGATGGGTTTACCTATGATAGTAGTAAATTTCTTTGACACAAAGGAGTAGGTACCACCAGGATTAAATAAAACTTTAGTAGTAAAAGTTTCAATAGATATAGCACCTATTACAATAGCATTTGGAGCATAATCCTCTTAATAGATAAATGCATATGCTTGAGCTTAGTTCCTACTTGCTTCTTTTCTTTGGCCTAAAACATTAGCACTTCTCAAAGGTGTCGAAAGGTTTTTAGAATGTGAAGCTGATTAAGGATTTGGATTATTTTGTTGAAATACGGAATAACTCACACCTTAGCTTGCAATATTTTCAAGGAAATCCATTGCTTTATACCCAACTGTTCCACACTTGAAACATTGTCCTTTAAAATGATTATAAGAACTATCACGGTGAAGTGACATTGAAAGCACCAAGGTCTTCCACTACCTTACTTTGAAGGTTAATTTTGTTAACTTGGAGGATTAGAATGAATTCTTTGTCTTTCAGGGTTATTTCTTAAAGAATATCCATCACGAGTGCCTTGAAAAGATGGTGTCCCCCAAGTAGAACTATTTCCTCGATGCTTAGAAAGAGCTTAAGGAGGTATCCCCCTTGAAGAATGTATTTGACTTGGCCTTTTAGATCAACTTCTCTTCCTGCTCCTCTCTTGAGTTTGCCTTTCTTTTCTCTCATTAACTCTTGTTTCAAGTGCTAATACTTAGTCCACCACTTTTTATAAGTGGCATCACGATCAACATGGATTCTTTCAAAGTAAAAATCTTTAAGGCCATGTATAAACCTCTTAATTTTAACCTTTTTTTTGTAGAAATCAAATGTAGAGTATATTAGGAAAACCAAGTAAACTAAGCATTATACTAAGTAATAGATAAGCCCTATTATTTTAAGGTTTCAAATTCCTGAACTCTTTTTTGAGCAATATTTGGTGGCAAGAAGCAATCCTTGAATAGTTCTTGAAAAACCTTCCAAGTTAAAGGCTTTAATCATGGATTTTGATTGGTTATTATGTTGGTGAACCAATAATAGGCCATATCATTTAGTTAGTAACCCAACAATTAAATCAACAAAAGGCAGGGCTTTGTAACATCTTACCTAACCTTGCATTATGCTTAAGGAATTGATGTGGATCTATAGTTAGATCAAGATTGAAATATTTAGGTGGATTTAGCTAAAGGAACTCATATATGATTTTAAACCTATCCTTTATTCCTCTTGCAGAAAGGGTATGATCAAGCTCACTTTCTTTTCTTTGATCATGACTTTTATCATGATCACTATGGTTATTTGAAGGCTCACTTTGATCCTTTAAGGCATCATGCCCTAACCATTAGGTAAATATCACATTAACTCAATTAAGGACATGTTCTAGAAAGGGTGTAGTCCAAGGTGGAAATTGTTGATTAATTTCTTCACTACTTTTTTGCCTATTATTATGAGCTTGAGGAGCCCTAGATGATTTTTCATCCATAGGATGATTAGCTCGTGCTTGGCTTCATGTATTAACCATTTCTTAATTATCCACCAATTTTCTTAAACAATTATATTACAATTCAAACAATCAATAGATAATTCATCAATCACATCATCAAATAGCTCATAGTACACTATGTCACATGTAAACTCTATCATCCATTACCATAGTATGATAAGGTCCATGACAATGGTACTAGTGGTATGTGATCTTGAGTGCACGCATACTATTGGCATAGTCTCGACTAACACCTATCATGGTAGCACATAGATATAACCAAAGGGCCTTATCCCATTAGGAATGTAAACCATGCTCTGATACCATCTTTGTCATAACTTTAACTTGATCGTAGTCGACGCGGGACCCTTTTTCCAGTTTTCACCTACCTAATATTAATTAACTTAATCGATCTTGATTTAACAAGTATTATGTAGTTATAAAAGAAAATATTATTTCAAAAAGAAAACACTCATTAAAGTTTTTATAAAAGATGAGGAATTAGTTCAAACATTTCCTTTACCTATATCTATGATAAAAAATGCCTAAGACATTTTATGTACAAGAATTTGTACTACTATACTATCATGAATGAGCTTTTATAGAATTTACCTCTGAGAAGGTGGAAGTGGAGGCTCTACTTGGGTGTAATATCCACAAAATAAATAATAAAATTTAAATTAAATTTATTAGGTGTTATTATGAATTAATAAATTTGAAAAAATTATATAAAGACCCCATTGAAAAATTTCAGTGTTGATAGGTTAAGAATTAACATTCAAAGTTCAAAATTTTAATATTCTAATTCAAACTATTTATTTTTGATTTGAATTGATTTTGTTCAATTTTTAGAAGCATATTTCTAATTTTTATGTGATTGAGTTCAAAAAAAGAAATTCAAAAGGAAATATTAAATTGAAAACTTCCTAAGTAGTTGATCGAATAATGTATTTAGGTGAGATTTGGGCATATTATTGAAGAAATTGGGGGTTTGTTCCTGACTAAAATTTTTATGATAAATTCATTAGGTATTAATATGAATAAAAAAGAGTTAAAAATAATAAAAAGAACCATTAGAAAATAATTTATTATATTTTTGGTCCGGTAGGTTGAAAACTCGCTCTTTTGAGCCTAAAATTGAGATATATTTGAATCAAGTAATTTTATTTTATTATGAATTCATTAAGATTGATTTTTGAAAGCCCAAATGGACTTTTAAAAGGCCCACATGTGTAGCGAGCTTCCAAAGAAAGTTAGGATATAAATGTTATTAAATTAAAAGTCAATGGCATTTTTGGAAAGAGGAGCAAAAATTGTAATTTGTGTAAATTTAATTAGTTTAAAAGTGATAAAAGGGTAGAAGGGATATAAAGCACACCAACTGTCCTCCTTCCAGCCATATTTATTATTTATTTTGATTAAAATTAAAAAAGGATACATTTGGCAAAAATTGATTACTTAGAAAGTTATATAAAAAGAATTTAGCCAAAAATATTCATATTTTCTCAAAGAGCAGCTGTGGATATGGAGAGCTAAAGAGAGGAATTTTTATACTTAAATTAAGTGAACAAATATTGAAAAAAATTTGTAAATTTTTTTTTTGCATCTTTGCAAGTGACTGTCGTCCTTGGAAGTGAAGATAAGAGAGCAAAAAGAGAAGGTTGGTGGAAATCCTTCTTCATGTTTGAAAAATTTGATTTTAAGTAATTTTAGGTTGTTTATAGTGTTATATTATGATATGGAGTTTGTGAAATTTTTTGAAAAGTTTTAGTTATTTTTAAGATGATTATTCATAAAAATAGGTGAATTGAGCTCAAAATAAGGGACTAGGTTCCACTCCTTCTGTTTCTGGGAATTTTGACCAACTAATTGATGGTTAAAAATTATGAAAAAAATATGTTTTGGATACCTTAAGATGTTATAAAACTCATGGCATAATTTTCATCAAAATCAGAGTTGTTTTGGATACCAAAAAGTCCAATTCTGAAGGTAGCTCTAATGCTATTAGATAATGGTAGCACTGGATGGATGAATTTTTATGACCAAGATGATCAAGATATTTTGATGGAATATAATTTTTATTTGATTAAATAATATGTTGTTAACCTCATATATTTATTTGATAAGTTTTTTAAGATTGTTTGAATATTTTAAAAATTCATCTTTTTAAAAACTGCTAGTTTTGCCTTATTTTATTTACTGTGGATTGAGGCTGCATGAATAATCCCTAGGAAGCTCGAATTTGTATCAAATAATTGATATTTTGCAAAATATATATGTTAGATATATTGTTGCCCATTTTGGGTATTTATGGAAATGGTTGAATACTTGAAAGAAATTTATTGGAAAAATTGGCAGCTTAGTAGGATAGTAGTTTGTCAAATCTTCTATACTGTTGAGTATATGTGTTGAATTATGTAGAATTATGTATGTTATTGATTGTTGTCATATTTGAAAAGACACAAGTTTTGTATCTTAAAGTGTGTGGCTTTTAGAAAGTATCCAAAAATGAGAGAGACTCTATTTGTTTTTCCATAAAAATTTTAAAATAAATTTTCAAGTCCCTTTGGAATTTGGAAAGTCTCATTAAATAGAAATATTCAAAATAGTTAAGGTTAGTGGAAACTAGTAACAAGATCTGTATCAATCATGGTCAGAGTTAGGTCATGACATTAGGAATTTATAAAATAAATCATAGAAAAGTGAGTTAGGAGCTCAATGAGTGAATAATCTATAAGAATAATAATATTTCAAATTAACTTATCCATCAAACTATCCTCCTTTAACCATTCATATCACATTTAAGTATATTAGAAATCAAGAGAAAATAATAATGAAATTAACATATAATAATTTCATTTTCAAAATCTCATGTGAAAATATTCAAGGATTACCATAATCAAGTTATACCTCATTTGAAGTAATAAACAATAAATAAAATATAATCATTCACCTTTTGTCTTTTAGGTTAGCCTTACACCTTTCACAAACTTTCCATCTTTGTCCCTCTAAGGTTTGTCTTATACCTTCCATAAGTATGTCATCAGGAATTTTCTATCCCATATTCACAAGAATACTTCTATAACATTTCTTATCTTTATTGCCACTTGTAGCATGATTCACAGCACAATTTTAAACACTATAGTATAAGCTTTACCCAATACAGTCACACTTCAATTTTAATGTACATCTTATTACTTATTAACATTATTGTGCCCTCTTGTATGACTACAAGCATTCATATATATCATAATAATCAATTCATAAAACATGTCTTAATACATCTCATCCTATAAGTAATGTAATAAGTTCATTATAACACATATTATATCATGCAGCTTCTACATTTTCATTGTATGATTATTCAAGTCATATACTTATCTTATACTTATCATGAACCTCTTTATCTTTAATGCTTAGTGACAAAATACTTATGTTAAGCCATTATAAGTCATGAAAATATAAAATAGATGGGGTATGGGTTACTATATTGTCACCTTATTTGTGACCTTTGGGTGTTCTTTTATAAATAACTCAAGAATTAAGCATATATTATTTATGAAACTTATTTCATGTGAAAATTGACTTAATTAGCTTTTAAAGATAGGTCATTTGCCTAAATCAGCTAAGTTTTGAAAGAGCTATATCTTTTTTAAGATAGATACAAAAAGTTAATTTTTTGAAATGTTGAGCTCTTGACCTTTGTCCACTTTTTGATCATATCAAAAAAAATATATAGGATATTAATTTGAAACTAATTTCATTTGAAAGTAGACTTAATTATATTTAAAAAAATAGGTAGTTTTAAAATGGACATAAGATGAAGGAGTTATGTCTCTTTAAAGTTAGCATAAAATTTTGGGCTGGTGAATTGATTTATCCATCCTAATTTCACTTTTGGACCTTTGGAATTGATTGACCACTCAATTATGAAGCCTAGTTTCACATGTGGACCCTTAGAATCAATTGATCACTCATTTCACACATGAAAATATCAAATTTCTACTAAAATTTTACTATTTATCCGATCCTAAATGGCCTCTAAGCATATATTTACATATCAAATTTTGATACAATCATTAATATACCTACTTATCATATCATATCACCTTTTCTCATTATTTATCACTTCCGACACATCAAAACAAACAAGATTCGAGCAAAATTGCAAATTAACTCATATTTTATTAATACCATCATATAACTATAAAATTCATAAATTTAGATAGATTATCCATTCACCTTGTATGGAAGAGGATGCTAAAAAGATAATTTGAAGATCTTTTAACCCTAATCATGTTAAAATCCATGGGTTTAGAGTTAGGGCTTAAAATACCTAACAAAACCAAACAAATTCTAAATTCTTCATCAATCTAGAAGAAATATAAGAGATTCTTGATGAAAGTAATATTCTAAGCTTGAATAGATGAAGGAAGTAAGAAAATTTGAAGTCCTCTTACTTGATTAGAGAGATTATGTATATATATATATATATATATATATATATATATATATATATATATATATATATATATATATATATATAGAGAGAGAGAGAGAGAGAGAGAGAGAGAGAGAGAGAGAGTTGAGAGAACTAGATAGATGAAAAGAAATGAGGAAAATAAGGCTTGAGATTGCAATGAGAGGTAATAAGGTCTCAGAGGCTTTTTTGAAAAATTATTCCTAAACTTCTTCCATAGTTACACATTCACTTACATCAATATATAACTTTATACTTTATGATTTCAATAAATTTTTCCTATTAAAATTTCACCCATTCATATTCCTATATTCTAAAGTTTTATTAACTCTATTTCATTCAATATTTCACTCATAAGATTTCTAACTCAACTGAATTTAACGGTTGCCTTAATTATTCTTTCTCATAAAATAATTTCTAATTTATTAATAATTAAAGAGGGTGTGATAATAATTATCACACAATGGCTTACTTACTTAAGTGATACATTCCTGTTATATTTTTTTGAGATATGACACTTGATTATTATCTATTGGTTGTCCCGTGAGATTTTATTGATAATGTAAGTGTCTACCACCACAGTGGGTTACTTATTGATCTAGTAGAATTTTATTAAAATATTTTTAGGATATAATAATTTGTCATGAGCTATCTCGTGAGAATTTATTTGGTATTAATAAATATTTCTCATTACAATAATCGTGTATTAAGCCAAAATGTTTCTGTTAAATTTTATGAGATGTTCTTGTTATTTTAATTAATTTATATTATAACTTACTTATAGGGAGTTATTGTATGAACTAGTGAAGTGAAATATAGATTTTTGGATAATTTTATATACTGAAAATCTATTTACCCATATGTATTAAATTTTTTGTTTCTCCTAAGAAAAGTAATCTTTTTGTCCATAGGTGCTGGATTTGTTTTTCTCAGAAAAAAGTGTTTTATTATTTTTTACTTATAAGAAAGTTTGCAATAATACACCTAAAACTCCTAATGCTATAATAGTTATTACTATTTGTTTCCTATGTGTGAAATAATAATTGTGCAATGATAGCATATTTTATTTAAATAGTAATTCAGTTCCCATAAGTGAATTTTGACTTTGTTTATATAAAAAAATAATTATGATTTTGATTTTAAATACTCTATAAATATCCATAAAGATATGCTTGCTTTTTGAATATCTGCGAGGATATGCAATTTGTCATTTATAAAATATTTTATGATTATGTGTATATATTATTAAAGTTATTATTATTAAAAATAGTTTTATTCCAATTTTGTTACTTTCATAATTTATAAGAAATGTTGTCATAGCAGATTATTAATGATATTATGCAATTTATATTTTTATTGGAATTATGTAAAAATTGAATAATTGTACATATATTTTTTTTAATGTCAAGTAAATTTTTATAGTTCATGGTATTTGTTGAGTTATGTGGGAGTTCTTGTATATGTTAGATATTTTTCCTGTAAAAGATTGTATAGTATATACTTGAAATTTTGTGAAATTTATTAATCATATTTTGAAATTATTTTTTCTAATTTTATAATTAATTTTGTCAATCATTTGTGAATATTGCCCATAAAGGTTTAGAAAAATATAAACCATTTCATTTTTATATTAATTCATGAATTTCTCAATGAAAGTTTTAATATGAGAATTCATGTAAAGAAATAATAAGTACTATGAGTTTATATCTTAGCATGTGCTTAACATTTTTTTTTATATATAATTTTATGTATTGGAAATTCTTCTATGATGTTTATGGTAAAATTTGACAAGAATTTACTTGTTTCTAATAATTGATATTTTTAATTAATTAAAGTTCAAATATTTTAAATTGATTAGTAAAAAATTTACTTATATATGCTAGATATTTTGTCTGTAAAAGATTGTATAGTATATACTTGAAATTTTGTGAAATTTATTAATCATATTTTGAAATTATTTTTTATAATTTTATAATTAATTTTGTCAATCATTTGTGAATATTTCCCATAAAGGTTTAGAAAAATATAAACTATTTCATTTTTATATTAATTCATGAATTACTCAATGAAAGTTTTAATATGAGAATTCATGTAAAGAAATAATAAGTACTGTGAGTTTATATCTTAGCATGTGCTTAACATTTTTTTTATATATAATTTTATGTATTCGAAATTCTTCTATGATGTTTATGGTAAAATTTGACAAGAATTTACTTATTTCTAATAATTGATATTTTTAATTAATTAAAGTTCAAATATTTTAAATTGATTAGTAAAAAATTTACTTGTATATGCTAGATATTTTGCTTGTAAAAGATTGTATAGTATATACTTGAAATTTTGTAAAATTTATTAATCATATTTTAAAATTATTTTTTCTAATTTTATAATTAATTTTTGTCAATCATTTGTGAATATTGCCCATAAAAGTTTAGAAAAATATAAACTATTTCATTTTTATATTCATTCATGAATTTCTCAATGAAAATTTTAATATGAGAATTCATGTAAGGAAATAATGACCATTATGAGTTTATATCTTAGCATGTGCTTAACATTTTTTTATATATAATTTTATGTATCGGAAGTTCTTGTATAATATTTATGGTAAATTTTGACAAGTAATTTACTTGTTTCTAATAATTGGCATTTTAATTAATTAAAATTAACATATTTTAAATTGATTAGTAAGAAAATTTGACATCAATGGGAGTATTATTATATTAAATGTAATCATTCTTATTGGATTTTGATATTATTCTCTAATATTATTATTATAATTTTAAAGTTATGATATCATAATATAATTGAAAAGTTCTATTTCAAGGTTTCATTTATATATATATATATATATATATATATATATATATATATATATATATATATATATATCTATATAGTTTTTTTGATGATCATAAAAGGATTAAGTATGCTCATATGCAAGATATAAATTTTATAAGCATTTTGCCTATTTTTTTTAATTATATATATATATATATATATATATTCATTATTGTATTTTTATAGTTCCTAGTACAATTACAATAATGTACTTAAGAATAATTAACATATTTCAATATATATATATATATATATATATATATATATATATATATATATATATATATATATATTAAATGTATAATAAGTATAAACATTTGATCAATTTTTGAGTTTTAGACTATGATATAAAATGTTGTAAGATATAATAATTTTATACTAAACTTTTGATCAATTTTTAAGTTTTAGACTATGATATAAAATGTTGTAAGATATAATAATTTTACACTAGGATATTAATGATTCTATGATGAATTAATATACCATTTAAATGTTATATTAATTTTGATAGTAATTGCTTTACTTGTTAATATATATGCGTTCAAAGGAAAATGAAATTAAGTTTTTTAATATTCATATTTGCCTCATTTAGATAATATCAGCATTTTTTTAGTCTTAATTAATATTCTAGTAGGTATTTTAACATTAAAGTTTGATAAGTTAAATAATGGGCTTAAAAAATTTAAGAGTATCTTTTTAGGATATGTTTGATACATTAAGCATAATTTAAAGATTTTATTTATTAAGAGAATATTTTGTGAGAAGTTGTGAAATTAACAAAAATTTATAAGGATTATATTATCCTTAATTGTTTATATTCTTTAAAATGGTGTATTCTTAAGGTAAGCTTATCATTGATGATAATATTAATCATATATTTTAAACTTAATATTTTCATTTAATTTAAGTTATTAATGTATTAATTTTAAAAACATTCAAGTAAAGTTTAATAATTTTCTCTTTACTTTATGAATTGCATTATGTTATAGGCTTAATGATTAACAAGTTAAATAAATTCATTTGTTATCTTAAAATATTTATTGTAGGATATTGTGTAAATTAGCAATTATTATTATTTGCATGCTATAAGAAATATTAAATATCTTATTTTCAAAATAATTTTTTTAAAAGTTTGGTATTTTTATCATAAATATCAATATTCAAGTTTTGAAAATTTCTTAAGAAATATTTTTTTTTGATCAATTACATGAGGAATAAATTTCATTTTATTTCTTGTAATTATTAATGTGATTAATTAGTGGGAGTTAATGTATATTTGCACAAGTAATTATACCTTAATACTTCCATTGGATAATGTAATTGCACAAGTAATTATGTCTCATTGATTAACTTGTCACAACATTAGTACCATTGACATATCTTGAGATATAGTTATTTTCTTGGTGAAATAATGTCATTTTAATAAAAGTTATTATAGTTGTCTCTTTATGGAGATGTTAATTGAGATCTCACTATAAATGTAACTATAGATCACAATGAGGATGTTAAATTATTTTGTTAGAAACTTAGATAATCCTTTTAAAAAGGTATAATAATTTTTGTGAGAAAAATTACATTGAGAATCTTTACACAATAGTATAGGAAGATCACTTGATCATACTATGAGTGTAACTACACATTCATATTTTTATGATTATGTTAATGAAGTAATTAACTTATGTAATTATATATGTACTATATTCTTATATAATATATCATCGTCTATAGTTCTAAGTTTAACACTTTATTAAACCCAATCATATTATGAAATAAATTTATTAGGTTATGATGTTTTGTGACCACTAAAGTTATTATTGATTTTATAGTCATATTGTTTAAATTATTTTCAAAATTAATAAAATCTAATTAATATTACCCAAGTGGAAGAATGTAAGAACTTTTATTATTTTGAACTATCATTAATTGGATTTTCTTATTTTTATTAAAATTACATTAATATATATAGCTCAATTTTGTAACCTGAATTATTAATAAGTGATCCAAAGAGTTTTAATTTATCTTTTAGGTATATTATTTTATTAAGAATGTGATGGGATTTATTAAGGTAAAATTAGTGTAAAGCCTATTATTGAACACATGATAGGTGAACTTAGTTAAGATTTATTAATGTAAGATTAGGTCTCTTTTCCACAGATAAGACTACTGATAGCTTACCCTATCTGAGCCATCATATGTTGTCAAATGTGAAAGAGAAAAAAAAATCTAAATCTCTCAGTAAGCACTTATATATTGATCATGATCAAAGTAAATCAAGAGATATATAATCTTAATTCTCTTTCAAGTTTTATTTATCTTCTGAGTGGATTTAGATTTGATATAAAGATCTTCTTAAATACTAAAATATCTTACAATATGTGTATATGTAACACATTCATGAAATAGCTATAATACATTAATAATTCAAGCATAAAAATTTAACAAGAAACAAGTCTGAAGTTTTAAAAAATATAAATTAATGAACAATATAAATATAGTTTCGCACCATAGCTAATTAGGCTAGTAAAAGATAATTTTATGATTGCACAGAGAGAGAGAGATGAGTAAGTGGGAGATGGCTTTTTAGTTGAATATAGACTAGATGATTTTCCTTTTATGTAAATTTGGAGTAAGGTGTTTTAATGCAAGACAAAAGATGTAAAAGAGAAATAAAAAGAATTTTTTTATAGATAAGAGAAATAATATTTTTCTAATAAATAAGGATGATAAGTGCATAAAGGAAATTTTTAAATTTTAACAAATTAATATTTATTTTAATATTTTACTATCGACCCTTGTCACTTTCTCTAAAGAGTGGATAGTTTTATACGAAACTGGAAGTATTAAAGAAAAATTTTGAATAAGTTATACAACCTATTCGTAATTCCCAAATGCTTCGTAAGTTCTAATTGTATAATCTATCTTATATTATCAAGTTTTACATGATGCACCAAGTAAGCCTAAATAAAAGGAAATTATTGTCATCATGTAGTTGAAATAAAAAATAATTTTAAATTAAAACGCATCCGGGGAATATTTCTAGTGAATGTGTCAAAATGGACTAATGCATAAGTTATGAAAATTGTAAGAGAAGTTGACGTAGTTTTTCAATACTTCAAGTAAAGGAAGGTTAAAGTATTTTTGTTTAACAACCATCCACTACTCTTCCAAAGTAATTCATTACGCATTTTTTAATTTCTTTCACACTCGAACTAACTAAAGCATGCGTTGTTTTTGGAAAATGGCGTGTGCTCTACAAATCGTGCTTCAGTTCAGGGAAAGAAAGACTGCGGGAAAGAAGGGGGGCTGGAGTTACCTTTACAACCAGTTCTTAATTTTATGTTTCTTTTTTGTGGTTACAACCACCACTTCTGGAAGTCGGACTTTGATGCACTTATAAAAGTCTTAGACATGTGATTTTACGTGCATATAGGTTCTTTTTAATTTAATTAAGTAACTAAAAAAATATGTTATTTATTTAGAAAGATAGAAAAGTTGATTACTTGGATCCGTTTCTTTCGAGAAATTAAATTATTTTTGGAAGTAACTAAAATTTATGGAAATTACTTTCCTAAGAAAATGATGTTTTTAAAAAATTATTTAATTTTCTCTTCATTTGGAAAGATAATAAATTTTTATTTTCGTTTGATTCATAAAAATTATTTTTTATTAAAAAGAACATTATATATATAAATTTTATCATTAAGATTAAGCCGTATAATAATTATTTTATTATTGAAATGTTATTAAGATAGAAGTCAACAAATATTTAATAATAAAAATAAAAAAATAAATGTATTTTATTTTAAAAATAACATAAAAAAGAATATTTAAATATTTTTTCCACCTTCATTATTTCTTTTATAAAATTAATTCATATTCATTTCATTTTATTCAATATTTAGTAATCATATTTATTGACTCTCATAATTATCTAGATATTTTTATAACATAATTTTCAATTAACAAATGAATAGAGAGTGAACAAAAAGAAAACACAAGAGGGAGAGTAAAATTTATAATATAAAATAATTAAAAAAAGAATTCCTTTAATTAAAATGAGAAATTAACTTCTTTCGAATGCACTATCTTTCTTTCCTGATTATAACCTTCAACCATATCAAAATTTAGAAAATAGGTTTAAGAAAAAAATATTTTTCCTTAGAAACAGACGGACCTTTAGACTAAAACACGCGGGGATCCTTCTTCCCAGTGGATAAAGATGAGTTCTTCTAGTAACTTGAGTTGCTAAACATCCGATTCTCTGTATTATTACATGGTGGGCTATGCTTTTGCGTAATCTTGTATTTTTTTTTCCTTTTAAAGAAATCAATAGCTTAGTCAGAATTTTTTATATGTGGAAGGCAAGTATCAAAATTGTTTAGAGGTGGAACAGCTCTTATATACTTTCTTTTTAATGTAAAATATCAGATATTAGATTGGGTGAAACTCAAAGGGTAAAGCAGACAGCATATGTTTTTGGGCAAAAAATACAAATAACACCTTCCAAGTAGCAGCTGTTATCACATAATTTCTTTAAAATTTTAAAATCTATAAATAACGTCCTAAAGTTTCCAATTAAAGAAAATAGGAAGCGAAAACTTGTTATGATTTTTAAAATTTTTTCTTGATACAGTAAAATTAAAGAAATAATTAAAAAAAAAGACACATATATCATACTTCTCCAAATGCAGTTAGTTAATTTTTAAAAATAATTTACTTAAAATACTTATTTTTAATAATATCATAAATGCATTACATAATCAATTATATTGTTAATAATTTATTGTAGAAGAAATCTAGGTTAAAAAATAGTTAAATAATTTATATTGAAAATAATTGAAAATAGTTATATGTGAATGATTTACATATTTTTTATATTTTTTTTAAATTGAATTGTCAATATTTTTACTTTTTTTAAAATTTTAAAAAAGTTATATATGAGTTTCGAAACTTCTGAAAAAAAAAATTATGTGCACTAAATCATAAAGAAATTATTTATATTTTCTGGTATGTTTTTATCAGCTTCTGGTCTTAAATGATGAATTTATTAAAGAGGTCAAGACTCCGCGATAAAAAGCTCCTTACATGCGTTACGGTTGTTCTCCGAATGCGTTTCTTTCACAATTTTTTAAGAACTAAGTTAACCTTATTTACATTTTAATTTTTTGTGGGCCACCAACAAGACGTAGTAATTACTCACATGCATATTTATCAAAAAAGAAAGAAAGAAAGATATTCCTTCTTATTTAGTACACACGCAACTTACCTACCTGAGCCACTAAAAATAAAAAAAATACATAAAATAAAATAATAAAAATAATTATTTTATTATTTTTTAAAATAATAATGAAGTGATAGTTTTTTAGTTACTTAGCATATACAAATTACGTACCACTGGATAAGAATTTTCTTTTTCTTAAAAAAGACAAAATTATTCACATGCATGTCAGTCAGCGTCTCACGTTTTATTTAAATTTTATTGTAATATATATTTAATTCTTCTTTTGACCATCTTTTCCAGGCAGAAATTTACTTTACAACTCATGGGTTTAAGACCTTAAGTCTCCCGTAATAAATAAATTAATCTATAATTTAATAATTTAATATAAATTATAAATTAATTAATAAATTATAATTTAATTTTTAAAAATATTTTTTATATTAATTTATAAAAAATAAATTTTAATTTAATAAGTTATCTAAAATAATTTATAATTTATAAGTTATCATTTTTTCATATTTTTTTAAATTTATTCTTTTTTATTGATTTATAACTTATATTCTTTATAATATAGGTTTACTTTTTTATGAAATATAATTAATTTACTTTTAATATAATTATATCTTAATTTTAAATTATAAATATATAAAAATATATATGTGAATAAATAATATTATAAAATATAATTAATTATATTTTAAGTAATTATAATTTTATTATAAATAATAAAATAAAAATTATGTAAATAAATAAATATATAGGTTTATAAAATATAATTAATTAAATATTAAATATTATATTTTTATTTTAAACTCTTAATATTATTTTAATTATATATATTTTTATTAATATATCCCTTTATATTCTTTTGTAATTTAACTAGTTCAACTTTTAATTTTACGAAATATTTTAACTAATTTATCAGTTATTAAGTAACAATTATAAGTGATAAACTATTAATTATCTTATTAATTACTGACTAACATATTAACTATTATCTATCTTATCAGTTACTTGTACAAAATAATGCATAAATCTTCGACTTGCTATACATTAGTAATAGTAAAATTTCATTGGCTTCGATCAATATTTTATATTTAATTTATATGAATTAATAAATACTTGATATTTATCAATTACTAACTAATATATGAGCTATTAGCTATCTTATCAATCACTTGCACAAAATACCTAAATCTTCAACTTGCTATACATTAGTAACAACAAAATTTCATTGGCTTCGATAAATATTTTATATTTAATTTATATGAATTAATAAATACTTGATATTTACATTTCATCATTAAATTTAAATTGTATATAAAATGAGAATTTTTATAGTTTAATATATATAGAAAAGGAAAAATTACAAGATTAGAATTAAAAAATTTGACAAATTAAAATTAGAGAGAGTATGTGCGATTAAATGAACCACAACCATTAATAGAGAACAAACTAGAAAAAAATGTAAGAAGAACTAAAATATAATTTGTAAAATTTTTTATAAAAACAATTTGATTTTTGGGAGAGTTAAGTATGAATTTCCTTTAAAAAAATATATAAAATGTAAGAAAGATCTTGTAATCTTTCCAAAGCATATGGACGCTCCTTCCCTAACTACTAGTTCTCCGACATTGCTATATTGAATTGAATGTTTTATATACATAAAAAATTTTAGACCCATAAACAGTGTATACCAAATCTTGATTCTCAGGAAAATTAAATAAGAAATTGTCAGAGTTTTTGAATCATGAATTATATTTCCAACGCGAATGACTAATCGAAGTAATTTTCAAAGGGTTAATGTGTATGATTAAAGTTATAATTGTCCAAAACAGAAGTTATCATTTGAATGAATTTAACATCTCATTTTTTTAATGGTTGTTAATTTTGTGTAAATTAATAAATATTTCTATAAAAGATAAAACTTATGAAATATTTCTTTTTATCTTTTTTAACATTAAAAATTTGTACGAAAAGAGAATATATGAGAATTACAACTTTATCAATGACGCTTATAATTAACTACAAAATCATTTTTTATAAAATGAATAAAATTAAGACTAACCAATATATATATATATATATATACGCGCGCGCGCACAATTTTCTAGTGAGAATTACAAAATACGTTTACATATCATTTCATTTGTTTCTCTCATGTATGTTAAAAGAAAAAACACTTAATTTTTTATGATAACAATCATATGTGATGGAAGGGCAAAGATGATGTATTGTTGTTGGTCCCAAAGTTGAAGTCATTTAACGACTTTGTAAATTTTTTTAAAGAACTTTATAAATTTTTTATGGTTTTATGTAAAGGCTGTGAATCATTTTGTAATTTTTTTTAAAAAACAACTTTATACACGATGACGATGTAACAAGATGAAAAATTTTACAAATACAATCAATCTTGTGACAGCAGTTTTCATAATTTTTATTTGTTGTTAAAGTTAAAACAAGATGTATAGAACTCATAAAAAGTTATCGATATTTTGTTCTCAAAATTTAAAACATGTATTTTTACGATTTAATTGCATGTATATGAAAGCAATTACCACCCATGAAGCAGATCTGCAGATGCACTTTGTAACATATTCAAGGATATATTATGTACCATAGAAATTGTTTCTTATTTGAAAACAGGTATGGCCCATTATTCATTGCAACTTGTTATATTTTTCAGATTTTGCTGCATTATTACCAAATTATAGTTAAAAAGCCTCCTTTCCTCTCTATGTGAAGTGGCAATTGAGCATATGTTTCTATGGATTTTTCTATTAGGATGTTATTAAACACGACGTTTGCATGCATATTTTCTTGGGACATCTAAAACATGAACTATCATTGCATCCTCCATTAAAAATAAAAGGTAGATATATCAGAAAACTGAGTATTATTCTGCATTTCACTGCCCCTAACTCGGACCTGATGCAACCACACCAGCACACATACATGGTATATAGTTAAGTCGCTGCCCATCGGCCAAACTGGATTTGGCATTAATTTTTGAGTGAGTCTTTAACGGCAGTTCCAATATATCATTGGCACCCTACATGATGAAATTAAGAAACCTAAATTCCTAACATTTTTTATTTAAAAAAAAAAGGAAAAAAAATGAAATGAGACCAAACACCAAATTCAAGGACACAAAAAAAGAAACCCAGCAAACGTGCACACTACAAAGGAAATTAATTAAAGCCATATTCAGCGGTTGTATTGGAGCTGCCCAAGTGTGATTGTGTTGAAGTTGAATTGATCCAATAAAGCTGAGTCTGGCATCTCGAGCTCATTAGACACTTGCTCCATGGCGGGACGACAATTTGGGTCTTGACTCAAGCAAGCAAACGCCACCATTGTGATGGAGATCACCTCCCTAGCAACTCCTCCCGTGGGATGAGGAAGCCGTTGGTCCAACGCATCTTTCAATAGAAAACTCTCGACTGTTGATCCCGCAGAGGATTCCGTCAAAGAAGAAATAAAATCTCTCGAACATTTTCCTGTAATTATTTCCAGACAAAGTACTCCAAAACTATAAACATCACATTTTTCATTCACTCTCGTGGTGAAAGCAAGCTCTGCAACAAATTAAAATTCAAGTTACATCATCAAAAATCCAATGGAAGCTAGAGTATAGTACTTATAAAGTACATAGAGAAGAGTCTAACCTGGAGCCATGTATCCGGGGGTGCCAGCAATTGAATGCTCGTCTGATGAATCAGGATTCAAAAACTTTGCTATTCCAAAGTCTGAGATGTGAGCTTCATATTCTGAATCCAGCAGCACATTTTTACTTGATATGTCACGATGAACTATTGGAGTTGAGCCGCCACAATGCATATAGAATAAAGCACTAGCCACGCCTTTCACAACATTCACTCTTTTGTTCCAATCGAACGCTTCTGATTGCAGCTCGTTCTTCAGGATCTCTTCCAAGCTACCTCCTTCCAGAAACTCATAAACTAAGAAGGAGATTTGGGAATGACGGCAAAATCCATAGAGCTTCACAATGTTGCGATGCCTGATTTCAGTCAAGGCTTGAACCTCTCTTTTGAAAGCTTTTAGGGTGGCCATTTCCTCTTCTGGTGGAAAGTCAAATTTCTTTACAGCAACTATGCTACCACCGGGCAACTTAGCTTTATAAACACTCCCTTGCGCTCCCTTCCCAACGATATATCTCTCGTTAAAATTCTCTGTGGCTTCAATAATACTTTCATATGCTATTTTCCCATCATAGCCCAATATGTCAAATACAAATTGAGTTTGTTTTCCTGTAAGTTGGGTTTGGTTTCTTTTTCTGCTATTTCGGCGGAGTACGCAGACAACTCCGATGACTAGAAGTGCTACTGATGGAATACCCAAACCGATGGATAAAGCTAATAGCATGCGGTAATTCTTTTGACGGTAACGTTTGAAAGCTACCCTTGGACAAGCCCTCAAACCAGAGACATTACCACACAAGCCTTTATTCCCTTCTAATTCTTCGATTGTAGCGTTGAGAAAGGCTTCCCGGTTGGGAAGGGGACCCTCTAATTGATTGTACGATATATCAACAGATCCCAAACCTGACATGCCATCTTCAAAACTAGATGGAATGGTACCAGATAGATTATTATGGGAAAGGTTCAATACTGCCAAGCTTCGCAAATTTCCAAGTGTTGCTGGTATATTTCCAACCAACAAATTACCAGAAAGATCAAGATAATTAAGACCATTTAATTTACCCAACTCATCAGGAATGGTTTTATCGAAAGTGTTTTTGCTTAAATTCAAGTGAGTTAACCCCACAAGCCACCCAATTTCTTTTGGTATTGAGCCACTGAAATTATTTGCTGCCAAATCCATTTTCTGGAGGCTGCCTAACAATCCCACCTCCACGGGAATGTTTCCTGAAAGTTTATTGTTGCTCACATTAACATCGATCAAGGTCAACTTCCACAATTCTTTTGGGATTTTTCCGTTGAGATGATTTGAAGAGAGATCAAGAATTTGTAGCTTGGTTGCCTCACCTAGTTCTGGCGGTATGCCACCCGAAAGATTGTTATTGGAGATCTGAAGGGTTGTGAGATTATGGCACATGCCCCAATTAGGTGAGAGCTGGCCAAAAAATCTGTTGCCACTCAGTTCAATATATGACAAATGGGGATAGACACCGAAATCGTTGCCTATATTCCCCATCAGATGGTTGCCTTGTAGCCTAACTCTACAAAGGCTACTACAATTCTTCAAAGTTCTTGAAATTGGACCTGTGAAATGGTTATAGGCAGCACCGAAGAATTGCAGTGACACACCATCGCAGATATTTCGCGGCAAATTGCCCACGAAATTATTGTAACTTAATTGTAAGCTTTTCAAATGGGTGACGTTACCTATTTCTCTTGAAAGGCTACCATTAAGCGTGTTGTATTGCAACGCCAAGGTGGTGAGCTTTGTCAACATTCCTATAGTGGGAGGAACAGGTCCAGAAAGGTTATTTACTTGAAGACCAAGTGTATCCAAGTTGACCAAGTTCCCTATGGACATAGGAATTGATCCAGAAAACATATTTGTAGCCAGGTATAATGTGGTGAGCTTTGTCAAGTTTCCAATAATGGAAGGAATTGGTCCAGAAAATTTATTGTCATCAACCTGAAGGTTTCCCAAATTGACTAATTCTCCAATGGAAATCGGGATTGATCCATTAAATTCATTTCCAAAGAGATAGAGTTTAGACAAATTAGTCAAGTTCCATAAAGACAGTGGGATGAGGCCATAGAGCCTATTAGTAGATAGAAAAAGTTGCTGGAGAAAGTAGAATCTTCCCACTTGCTCGGGAAGGAGACCAGAGACCTTGTTGTTATTAAGGTGAAGAACGTTTAACTTTGTCAGGTTTCCAATTGTACCAGGGATAGTACCAGAGAGATCATTCAAGGAAAAATCAAGCATAACAAGATTCCTCAATGCCCCTATCTCTTGCGGGATGGAGCCAATTAAGGAATTACCACTCATGTTTAAATTAGCAAGGTTGGTGAGGTTGGTGATTTCAGAAGGAATTGATCCGGTCAGGTCATTGGAACTAAGAATCAGATCGGAGAGACTGGACAAGGTTCCAATTTGGTGGGGAATATATCCATGAATGAAGTTGTCGGATGCGTGAAACTTGATGAGGTTGGGGAAGGAGGAGAAGTTAAGTGTGTGAAGTGGACCACTGAGAGCAGAGTCATTAAGTTTAATCTCAGTGATGGAATTGGACTCAGAACATGTGATTCCCAACCAAGAATTGCAAGGAGTGTTATTCTTACCAGCAGTAGTCCAGGAAGAAAGAAAAGCTTGGCTGGGGTAGTCGAGGCTGGCTTTCCATTCAAGGAGGGCATTGGCTTCGCTGTGTTCTGTGGCAGAAGCAAAAGAAGCATTATTATCATCAGCAATGGAAAAACCAGCAACAACGCGGGATGAAGAGAGAAATAAAATACGGGCACAGAATGATGAAATGGACAGTATCTGCCAAAATGCAACAAGCTGATTAGTGCATTCAGGGTTTAAAGACTCGCACGCCATTGTTTTGGATGGATTTTGGAATCTATCAGAAACCTGAGATGGATTACGGGAAAGGCTAGGACTGTTTATAAAGGAGAAAAAAGGCAGTGCATGATGACGAAGCTTGGCCTCCTTTTTATTACTATACAGCCAAAATTATTATTATTATTATTATCATTATTATTATTATTATTCTCATCAAGGATGTGAAAATCGATCTTTCTTTGCAACCAATCGTGCTACCGGTGAAATCTGTTCATTATTTTCGTTGGCATTCCAAATACAAAGCTATGAAATTATAAGCCAAATCGGAGTTGGATGCTTCATTGGATCTGATCATATGTTAAGAAAAATTGTATTAAGTTATGATTTATTTTGTAGCCATTTATATTATTGTTTGATTAGGAAGTCATTTTTTTAACTAATTTTCAAAATTGATAAAATTCAATTAATATTGCCCAAGTGGAAAAATATAAGAATTTTTGGGCTACCATTAATTGGTTTTATTTTATTTTAAATAAAATTGGATTAAGCATATGTCTCAATTATATAAAACCCGAAAGTAATAAAATGATCAAATATGTTATATATTTACATTATTTTATATGTTGTGAATGTAAAAGTAAACAATAATGTAAAGTTACACATATAATTAATATATATGTCTCAAATATGTTCATTATTTTATTTCTTTTATATAGAAGGAGAGATATCCTTGGACCCCTTAATTAAATGAGACTAAAAAATGTATAATCATGCTCAAATAGATCAATATGTGATATTAATCATTTATTTAAGTTAGTATACTCGGTATTAAAAAATATGGATTGAACATTAACGAGGATGACACATTTCATACCTTTAGTTTGATTTGGATCTTGTTATAAAAAGGATTGTGTTGCAAAGTATTGTTCACACATTAGGTGAATGTCAAATCACATACATTTTTATTACTTGGATGGCAATGATGTATTGTTAGATGCCATTCATTATTTATAGTCTATAAATGGGTTATTGCTAATGTAGTAAGAACCTATAAAGTCATACAAAAAAGGTAGGAATGAGATAGTAATTAATTAGGTTTTAATTGGACTAAAATTCTATTAATTAGGCTTGTATTTAGTGCATATATATTATCAAAGTAATAATATATATGTTTGCGTAATATATAGTATATTATATGATATTATTTGATATTAAAGTAATATCAGATAATTATATCATTTGATATTAGATAATTATATTATAAAATAATATTATTATATAATAATATTTAGTTATTAATATTAAAGTAATATTAGATAACCAACTGATAAGCCATGTCTTTCCTTACTCTCACAATGATAGGGATAAGGTATTAGTAGTTGAGTATGACTAAGATAGAGGATGTAGTTTCCTAGTAAGACTAGGAAAGAGGTATGTCTTAGATATATATAAGACCATGAAGGCGTCACTTAAGGTGATGTAAATACACACTGCCATCATTAAAACTACATAAAAACTTTAACCTTGCATGAGAGAAACGGATCTTAGAAGATTTGTGGGAGGTTGAGAGGTAGTCATTCATTCTATATGGATACCTTAAAGGCACGATTGCTTGACTATACTAATGATTTGTGGTTTGTGTTCTAAGAGGTAATCCTTGTGACATTGATTTATGTCTTTATGCATTATTCTAGGTAGGTTTCACAATTTTTGAAAATCTATTTTTCCATTGTGTTATATGTGTTAGGAATTCGGATTATCATACGTAGCGAAAATTTAAAATTTGATCCGAATTCTACCTAGGATTTATGCAAAAGACATAAATCAATTATTAGGGTTTTACTTATTGGGCACTTATGTTTTTACTAATCAAAATTTGAGAGCGGATGAAACAAACACCAGCCGGAAGGTACAGCATCTCTACGGTATCTACATGGAGTAAACAACGACCTCTCACCTACCACAAATCTGCTAGGATGCATTTTTCTCTCTAAGATTTAGGATTGGATGTTTTCTGAGTGATTTAGGATTTTATGGAAGCTTATGAGCATGTATTCAAAGTACTGCCTTCAAGCCCTTTTTTATAGAATTTAGGAAAGCCACAATCCTAGTCCTACTAGGATAATGTTTCCAAAATTTTAATCACACTAAACAACTCATCTTATCCTTATCCTAGAGATAATGAGGAGAGATAGGACTTATCTATTAATTATTTAATATTAGATAATATTATCTCATAATATAAATATCTTAATATTAGATAATTGTATATAGTTATCAAATATTAAAAAAATATTATTTCATAATATATTTATTTAATATCTGATAATGTAATTATTTAATATTATTTTAATATAAAATAATATCACATAATATTATATATATATATATTACGTGAACGACATATTATTATTTTTAATAATAATATATATGCACGAAAATAAGTTAAATTAATTATTGTCTTATTTCTACTCCTTTTGTGTGATCCTGTATGTTCTTACTACGTTGACAATGACTCATTATTGAGCCATAGACAGTGAGCGGTATCTAGTAATACATCACTGCCATTCAAGTAGTAAGAATGTCTATGATTCGACATCCACATAATACATGATCAACATTTTGCATCATAATCCCTTTTATAATAATATCCAAATTGAACTGGAGGTATGAAGAGTGTCATCCTCGTCAAAGTTCAATTTATATTTCTTGATACTGAGTAGACTTAAAAACAAAATGATCAATATCACATATTAATTCATTTGAGCATGGCTATGTATTTCTAAGTCTCACTCAATCAAGGAGCTCAAGGATATATCTCTTTTATAAGAATAACAAAATTTCATCTACATCACTCACTTCCCTCTACATGATTCGTGACACACCTAATCAACGCACTACTTGTCATCCCGATTAAAGGTGACATAGGATGACATTAAAGTGAGTAACCCCTCATGTAGGGAACTATAGTAACTTCAAGTCAAAGGACTATATGCAATTGTGATCATATGAGAACTACTAATGACACAAGTCTTATCCATGTAGTATTCTCATATTGGGTTAGTCCAGTACATCTGTTCACTAACAATGTACTCATGTATTGACTTGATATCATATATCCATGATTCATAATCATCAGTAATTATACATGCCAGTCTCGATATACTATTATTATCCCTTTCGTAATAATACTTGACTAGGGGCATTTTAGAAATAGTAAAACTATTCTAGGGATAATTATTATATTAAGTTATAAATTATGCAAAAATTAAAAATAAAATATAATAATTGCATTGTCTGAAATAAAACATAATACATTATGTATTATTTCAATCATCTATATGATTGGTTCCTAGGACACACACCAACAATATGATACATGTGAAACCTAACAGCAGTAAGTGTTTGTTTCACACTTTTCCAAGAGATAGCCTCATAGCTAAAAGAAAAACATAGCCTAAAATTAATTTCATATCATTTACATAGCCAAGAACATTTGAATTTGTATATCCAATTATTTTAAGATCATTGCCCTTTCTATAAACTAGCATATAATCCTTGGTTTTTTTTTTGTAAATACCTTATTTCCTTTTTTAATAGCAATCTAATGTTTATCACCTGGATTAGAGAGATACATACTGAGAACACTCATAACAAAAGACAAATTAGGCCTAGTATAAACTTAAGATACATTAGACTTCTTATAGCATTGGAATATGGTATATCTTTCATCAAACTTTTCTAAATTTCAATTTGAGGACATTGGTATTTACTAAATTTATTACCTTTAGATATAACAACATCTCCAAGCTTGCATTTATCCATGTTGAACATTTCAAGAACATGGTTGATGTAGGCATTTTGTGAAAGTTCCAACAAGTGTTTAGATTTATTTCTATAGATTTCAATACCTAAAACAAAAGATGCATCATAAAGGTTTTTCATGTCAGAAGATTGAGACAACATAGACTTAGCCTTATGAAGCAAATTAATATCACTACTAGCAAGTAATACATCATCCACATACAGAACAAGAATAATGAAATGACTTGTACTCACCTTAAGGTATATGCATCAATCAACCTTATTTTTAACAAAACTCATAGAACTAATAATTTTATTAAATTTCAAATATCACCGCCTAGATGCTTGTTTAAGACTATAAATTGACTTCTTCAACTTGCATACCAAATGTACATTTCCACTTTTAACAAAATCTTCTGGTTATTACATGTAGATTTCCTCACATAAATCTCTATTCAAGAAAGTAATTTTCATGTCTATCTGATGAAGTTCCATATTATAATAAGCCATTAAAACCATAATAATCCTTAAGGAATCTTTAAAAGATACAGGTGAAAAAGTTTCTTTAAAGTCTATTCCTTCCTTTTGCATATACCTTTTTGCTATTAATCTTACTTTAAATCACTTAATGTTGCTTTTTGAATCATTTAGTTTTAAATAATCATTTGCAACCAATGGGTTTGAAACCATTTGAAATTTTAACTAACACCTATATTTCATTAGAATATATAGATTGAATCTCATCATGAATTACCTTTGTCCATTTACTAGATTGTTCACAAGAAATTGCTTCATTACAACTCACTAGATCAATGATTTGCCTAATATCATAATCAACCTCACCCAGGTACACAATATAATCATTTGAGATTGGAAGCCTTCTTACTCTTTTAGAACATCTAACATAAGCATCAATAGGCACAGTAGGTTTTTCTAGTTTAGGTGGATTATTCATGACACCTTCATGATTTTGTACATCAGGCATTTTGTTAATAGGCTAATACATGATCTTTTCTTGCATAATAGTCATAGGAAAAATAATTAGTGCCTTCTTCAAAACATTATCATCATTTTGAAAGTCACTAGAATCACAAGCATTATTTTCAAGAAATTTTTCTGCTAATGCCCTAACTATCTTTATCCCATGAGTAGGACAATAGAATTTGTAACCTTTAGATCCAATGGGATACCTAATAAAATAATAGTTGGTGGTTTTAGGATTTAGCTTTGATGCCATAGGGTTATAAATTTTTACTTTAGTAGGACAACCCCACACTTGAAGATGGTTTAAGCTAGGTTTCCAACCTTTAAAAAGTTCAAAAGGTGTTTTGGGTATTGATTTGTTAAGGACTCTGTTTAGGATATATATGGTAGCTTTTAAGGCTTCACCTTAAAGAAAAATTAGTAAGTTGGTTTTGCTTATCATGGATCTTACCATGTCCATCAATGTATAATTTTATCTTTTAGCCACTCCATTTTGTTCAAAAGTCCTAGACATAGTAAATTAGGAAACTATCTTATAATCCTATAAGTATTTAGCAAAAAGTCCCATGAGCTACAAGCTAGCTCTACCATTATACTAACCACCATGGTTAGACCTCATAATTTTAATCTTTTTACCACATTACTTTTCTACCTTAACTTTAAAAATTTTAAACTTTTTAAAAGATTGTGACTTATTATTTATAAGATAGATATAGACATAATAGGATAAAGTAGACATAGCCATAACAGGAGAAGTCATCTATAAAGGTTATGAAATACTTATTCTTACATAAAGTGTTCTTAAAAGGATCACTTATATATGTATGAATTATCTCTAAGAGTTCTTTATTATGAGTAAAATCTTTATTAGATTTTCTAGTTATTTTTCCTTTAGTACAGTCAATACAATCATGATTAGAATTATCAAGACATGAAATAACATTTTCTTTTATTAACCTATTGATTCTTTCCTTTGATATATGACTTAGATGCTTATGTTATTAAAAAAAAGAATTTTTCTTAGACCAAGACCTTTTAACACCAATATTCATAACATGAAGAGAATCAAACTATACAAACCATTGGATCTTAAAAGATTGCCAATAACAATAGAATTATAAAATACCTAATAAGATCTATTATTAAAACTTAAATAAACATTTAAATCCTGAAGTTTTAATAAAGAAATCAAACTCTACCTCATGGATAGTACATATAAAGTATTTTTCAAAGATAAAATAAATCCTGAATCTAATTTTAATTCAACTATGCTTATGTATTCCATTTGCACTTGTTCTCCATATCCTACATATAGATAAACTTCATCCCTACTTGGCTTTCGCTTACTTTGGAATCCCTGTAAGGTATTAGTAACATAGATAGATACCCTAGAGTCAATCCACCAAGAATTAATAGGAACATCTATCAAATTGGATTCAAGGAAAATGAGAGCAAAAGAATTACCTAATTCATTTTTATTTTTTGGTACTTTTTATAAAAAAAATAATCCTTCTTTCTATGACCTATTTTCTTACAAAACTAATATTCATCTTTAGTTATCATAAATTTAGGACCATGGTAATTATGATCGAGTTTTCTTTTAGGACTACTTTTACCTTGGGCCTTAAAATTTATTTTATTAAAAAGTATTTTAGGATGTGACTGATAGACTAAGTTCACACTTCTTGAAACTTTATATTTCATCATTTCTTTTTCTTGAGTACAAATGCATATCAAAGTATTAATATCCCAATTTTCTTTCTAGGTATTATAAGAAGTTTTCAAGGCATTAAATTAGGAAGGCAAGGTATTTAGGGCATGGTTAACAAAAAAAAGTATCATTAACAAGGCATTTAAGCTTACCTAGTCTTGTAGAAATAGTAACCATCCATAAAATATACTCCCTAACACCATTAGTACTATTATACCTCATATTAACAAATTTCTCTCTTAATTGACCAGCCTTGACTTTATCAAAAACTACATAACTTTCCCCAATGGATGTAAAGAAGGTTTTAATATTGTTAGTAGTTGGAATAGCCTAAACTAAATTCTCAGAGATTGATCTCTTCATTACCATTAAAGCTAAATGATTAGCCCTATCCCATTTCTTATAATAAGTTTTCTGCTCTACAGTGCTTTGGGTAGCTAAATCAACGAGCTTCTTAACTCTAATTGTCATATTCACATCTATCATGGTCAAAGCTAATTTCACATCCTCCTTTTATCTTTTATAATTTCCTTCGATCAAAGTCTCAATTAGAAAAGATTGATTATTTAGGGAAAAAGTACGTGGAATTGAAAATAATGATGATAGTAAAAATTTAGTCAACATCATGGGCAATAATAATAGCTTATATTTTTTTAAAACATTGGGTACCTTAAAATATTATTACAAATCCTTCTTATATTATTACAAATTCTCTTTTAAGTGGAAAAAGTAATAAACTTTAAGATATATTTAAAATATCAAGTTAACATAATTGAAGAATCTAACATCTATGGGCATAAGGATCATCAATCTGCTTATTATTATAAAGGCTCCAAGTTATTCAAATTAATTTACATAATAACCTCTTGTGAATAGGTGATTATGAGCTAACTTAAATAACAAGCACATCCCTAATGACATAAAAGAATTTCATTGATTTGTTAAATAATCACTATGATGATAAACATTTAATTCCACTAATTCAATTCTAAATAAGGAAAAATATATCTAAATTGTCTACAAAAAAATTTCACCTCTATATAAAATTTTTCAAGGTGTGTTTCATTCTCAAAACACATCAAAATAATTTTAAAAATTGAATTTATGTCAAATTAAATGAAATAAAGTACACATATATATATATATAAAACGTCAAATATATATAAAACATCAAAATGTGAACAACATATATATATGAACAAAATCATATATATACGAATAGAGCCAAAGCATTTATATATATAAAATAGATTTCAACAATCAAGTCAACGCCAAACAGACATATATTTGAAATGAATTTCAAACATAAAATAAAATTCCATATATATATATATATATATATATATATATATATATATATATATATATATATATATATATATATATATATATATATATATACAGAATGCTAACTGTCTCTTGAATCATTTATATGACACCAAACCAACAGAATATATATATGTATATAAAAAAGAAAATGTTAGAATGCCAAATTAGTAAACGTCAAACATAAAATTCATTATATATATATTTTTATATATACGTATAGAAAGCCAAGCATGAAAGACAACGTAGAAACATATATATAAAAAAGGCTCTGATGATGCTAACCCATGTGTGTCTCTCTCTATATATAGAACGCTAAATCAACATACATATAAAAATGAATTTCAATTTATAATATAATATAAAATTATTTTTTTAATATTTCAAAGCCAAAACGCAATACTATATGATTTAAAATTTTTCTTCAATAACATCATACAAAAATAATTATTAATGAAAATTAAATTAAAATCTTAATTAATTAAATTAAGGTTCTAGTTTGATATAACCTGCTCTGATACCACGTGTAAAAATTCATAATTTTATAAATTGTATATTATGATTAGAATTACAAATAAAAGAATATTAAAAATAACAATAATACGTACTTCTTAAATCTATTCGTGATCTCTAATATTTTTACACAAATATTTATGTAAAGAACAAAATCTCTCTTTTACACCTTCTGCTATTTGTGATACTCTAATAGGGAGAATAATTGTAAATATCTAATGTGAAAAGAGGACCTAATCTTAGTAATATATATAATCTTAGTTGATTCCACTCATCATAGATTCAACAACAAGCTCTATATCAAATATGCCTAAATAAGCTCAAATCACATTCACAATATATATAATAATGAAGTAAATATATAACTAATTGGATCACTTTATTACTTTTGAGTCTCATATAATTAAATTACATACTTAATTTGATTTTATTTAAAATAAAATAAATTCAATTAATAGTAGTACAAAAATTCTTACAAATGGATCACAATGGTCTTAACTTGAATAACTATTCAGTTTTCCATGCATTAAAAAATATTTTACTTTTGTCAAAAGTGATAAGATATTTAACAATATTTACACAATATTCTAGGTTGAGTTATATTAAAAATATTCCAAATTATTTTTCTGATAAAAGTGATACTAATATAGTGTGAAAGCTTCTTAAACTAAAAAGATTAACAATTCAATTTATGTTAATTGTACTCTTTTAATTGAAAATTAATTAATTTTACAGGCAACACAAACTCTTGAAATGTTGAGTGTTCACATCATTTGATCAATTTTCACAAAGTTTATGTCAACGCAATCTACACTACATTGTGGTAAAGAAATGCCTATATGTTTTAACTATGTGTCCTTATTTTATTTAACAATTAAGGAAAAATTATCAATATTTAAAATTTTGAATGTGTTAAAAATTACGTATGCCTTCACTATAATATATATCCTTAATTTATATATCAAATAAGGGCCAATAACAATTTTATTAAGTTGAAAATAAAAAAAATTAATTTTTAATACTTGTAAGTCTACAAGCAAAAATCAGCCTTTCTTTTATTATTTTTCTCAAATTGAAATGTTCCACGTCAACATAATAATATTTGATACTTATAAAACATATAATTTAAAAGTCCCTAAATATCTTTCTTGTTGATGTATACAATATAATAAGTAAACACATAATTACAAATTTTAATTTCTGAAAAGATTTCTAATTTCAATATACCCCTCTAATTATTTAGATTACACCTATTGATGTTCTTTTATTAGTTAATTGTTAAATTCTTAAAATAAATGATAATATAAAAACTAAATTTACTTATATGGCATATTACACTTGTTTAAGTTTTTTATTAATTTATTATTTGATTTCTTAGAATAAATGATAATATAATAATTAAAATTTTTTATTATATATTAGTTGTGATATTTTATACCTTTTATGATGACAAGTGTCATTCTTATAATTTCGCATATGTCAATTTGTCATTTCTTTTCCACTTATTCATAATATTAAATTAATTTTTAATAAAAATTTAAATTTGAATCACTTTTTATCTATTATTAGAATTCATAAATATCAAATTACTCTAATCTCGTAAAAAGCTCAACAAAAAGCTCTTCAAATTATATTTATATTTTATTTTTTTCTCTTTACATCTTGCTATCCTTTTCTCTAATATGAGAACTTTTATCTTTATCTTTTTTCTCTTTTATAGAATCTTACTATTTTTAAACTTTTATTACTAGAATTCAAGTTACATTTATATTTTATTTCTTTTCTCTTTACATCTTGCTATCCTCTTCTCTAATATGAGAACTTTTATCGTCATCTTTTTTCTCTTTTATGATATCTTACTACTTTTAATATTTTATAATTACTTAGTACCATGTAAATTTTTTTAATGATTTCTTTTGCTTCTTTTTTATATTATAGTTGTTCTAATTTAATTGTTCATTTTTGGTTATGAATGCTTTGTTTGATTAGATTTTTAAAGATTTGTAACTTAATTCATTCTCATTAACTTACTAGATTTTTCATGTATAAAAATTATAAAAGCATACATTTTTTTATATGGTTTATTTCATTAAATTTCTTTGATTATTTCACATGCCATTTAACAGGAAAAGATAGTTATGTGTTTTGGAGGAAATTATAGAAAGAGCAGAACTACCATGTGAAATTGCTATTTTTAAAATTTTTTACAAATTTGCATCTAAACTTACCAAATTTGTGAATGAACTTAATACCATTTTATATTTAAAATTTGAAAGTTATTTTATCTCTATCTTTATTTAATTTCATATGAAAATTTTTTATTTTTTATTTTCATTTGATTTAAGTAGAATTTTTTTATCCTTATCTTTGTCCCATTTCAGATCCAATTTAAAATTTGTAAAATCTCATCTATAATATGCCTTTTCTTCATCTGTATTTGATAATATCTTCACTTACTTGCTTATATAAATGAATAACTCTATTTGCAACTATCAAAAAAAGTTTATATCTGGTATTAAGTTTATTTCCATTAACATTATTTTCTCTCTAAGAAAGTTTGAGTTTGGTATCTAACAATATTTTCTACTAAATAGTATAATAGTTTATCTTCATTTGATGGATTTTCATTATGGTAATTATCGATTTATTTTTTTATTTTATAATCTAATTAATTATTTTTTTGGTAATATTTTCCTAAATATTTATATTATTTTTCTAATCTTTTTTTCTTCTCCATGCTCTTAACATATTTTTTTCAACTTCAATTAAATTATTTTATATTTATAATTATATCAAAAATTTTAATTTTGCTACCTTTTTTTATGGATTTATGGGTTCATAAACATAATTGGTCATGACTTTTAAAAAAGTAGTGATCATGATATTATTGTGTATTTATATAAGGTTGTTTTTTTTCTCAAATTTTCAAAGGAGCTTTCTTTTTTAATTTTTATTATAATGCAACTTTTATAAAATACTTAAATATAAGTCCATTATTTATGTTTTCCTTTTAAAATTTATTCCTCTCTCCTATGTGAATTAAAAAATAAAAAATATCTGATGTTCAAATATTGAATTTTAGTTAAAAATAAAGATGATAAAAATATTCATATCCAATAGGTTTTACTTAAACCGATAGATATTTACTTAATGAATTTTACTCAAATTAGACATACTGCTTAATGGTTTGGGTTTGAGTTTACCCATGAAATATTTAATGGATTTTGAATCAATTTTAGGTATATATTAATATTAATTTATATAATACACAAGTCTATATCTTATAAATGTTTAATGAGTTTTGAATTTCTTTTGAGTACTATATTAAATTTATTTGAATAATATATTTTATTATTAATTAATTATTATATAAAAATTAATATTATCATATATATATATATATATATATAAATATTATAATAGTTTATTTAAGATAAATAATATTAAAAATATTTATATTCATATTACATTATAAAAAATATCTTACAATAATATTATTTTATTTTATAATATTAGTTTATATAATATAGGAATATCTAATTATATTATAAATAGACAAATAATTATTTATGAATTGACTTAATATAATCTACATTTACTGTAAAACTATTATGGATAATATGAATAGGTCAAAATAAGAATGGATATGAATAAGAAAATGAATATAATTCATAATTGCCAATTGTAATTATTATCAATGGAAATTATACAACCTATATTTATCCTAAAGTTAATGTAGATAGTATTGATGGATCAAAACAAGAATTGACATAAATGAAAAAATAGATATAATTCATAATTGTCAAGGATAATTATTATCAGTAAAAAAGAATAACTTTTTATTTTTAGTAAAAAAGTTTTAAATTATATTTATATTAATAAATCTAAATAGATATATTTTAAATATTTTAATCAAATTTTATTAGATTTTTTATGGATATGAATTTTTAATAGATCCAAAATAATGGATCTCTAATTGGGTTTTGATTAAGTTTACCAAAATTTAACTGACTGCCATACCTAGGTAGTAGTTTGTGGATTATATTTAATAAGTTATTTATAATATAAAATTATTATTTTAAAATTTTATTTTATGATGCAATAATATAGTAAATGAAAAGTTTATTGTCATTACAAAGAAAATCTATTCTTATTATAAATTATATTATTAAATATTAATATTAATGATAATAATTATCTTAAAAATGATATTTAATTCATGCAATGTTTATATTTAAAATCACTCTTTTTGGTTAAATAAATTCAAAATTAATTATTCATTTTAATGTTAAGCTAAATAAGTAGGGAGATGACTCTTTTTCCCTTAATTTCTCTCAATTTTTATTTTATCAAATATTCCACTTTTAACTATCTTCTTTCACAAATATTTTACTTTTTCTGCTATTTTTCAAGATTTTTTTCCCAAACATTTGTAATTTGCTTCTATTTTACTTTGGGTTTTTTCCCTTTTTCTTTTTCATATATTTTCTTTAGAGGTTCCATAATTATTATTTTTTATAAAATACTTATATTTTTGAAAATTTTTTATTAAATGAAATCATTGTCCATTACGAGTCTGTTGTAAAAATATGAATGAATTTTTTTTAAAGATTATACCACATATTTAGAAAAAATTGCAGTAGTTTAATTTTAGTTTAATTTATTAGTATTCAAAAACTAAAAAATTAGATTTATTTGATATGATCTAATGTATATAAAGAATTTATAAATTTAATTTTTTTATTATATTATAATATCAATTTTAATTATTTAATAATATTTACGTAATAAAATTGTAATATTTTATTTTATAAAATATTTCTTAAAGTTGTTGGTTCTATATTAATTTTCTTATCTAATTCCCTTTATAAATAATTAACATATAATTATAATATTATATTATTGAAGTAAATGTTTATCCATACAATACATGGTGACTAACTAATTTATTTATATGGCAATACAATATATAGCTATATATTTATCATTCCTACTTTAAAAATCAATTATTACACCAATAATTTTATTAATGCAAAGGTTTGATTCGATATAATTAAATAACTGAAGGATTAATTAAATTGACACTAAAATTTGATAACAATGATATAAATTAAATTAAGAAGGGATAAAAATAAGTGTTTAGTTACCATAGGCCGTGACATCACGAGTCCACCTCGTCCTCGTGCTCTTCGGCGTCCCCACGTCATTCACTTTCCATTTTTCAATTCATTTTCTGGCTTGGAAAGGGGAGAGGCCGCGCATTTTCTCTTCTTTTACAAAGTTGAAACCTATCTGCCTCATCTTTTCTTGACAGTGCGGTTGAAAGGGAAATTTGGAATTCATAAATAACAATAATTCTAGAATAGATAGCTCCCATTGACAAGCCATTGTAAGCATATTAGGTTCGGTCTTTTCGTCCAATATCGTTATTAAAACCTTTTTCTGTGGCTAAATATAATATTTGTGGTAACCATCTAGTTGCATCTCACTCTTCCGCTCTCCTTTCACTTTCTTTTCTATATTAAACAAACAAAGTAGGTAAATTAATCTCATTTTTTTACGAGTCCATAAAAAATTTTCCCCCTTATATAAATAAGAGAGTGAAAGAGTGGAAATGCAATTACTTTTAATTTAATTAAACTTGACATCTATTAATTTTTAATAATGTACACATCCTCCCATTTACTTTAACTATTTCCGTCAAGTCTTCCATTAACTTCCTCCTTTTTCACTTTTTTTTTAATTTCATTATATTAGCCATTTAATGTGTATTTAGTGAACATCAATTTTAATTAAAGATCTAAATTTTATATTTAATTATTGTACCTATTTTATGCAAATCAAATATACTTTGTATGTTTATTTTATGTGAATTAAATAACAGTTTTACACTTAAGTTTATTTTATGAGAATTAAATACACAATTTATCTGAATTTAATATATACTTTGTTCTCTTGCTTGCTTCTACTTCATTAGGAAAGGCCCTTTATTCTCTTCCTTATCATAAGGCACTCTTGAATTTTCTTAATCTAAGAAAATTAAATGTAAGAAACAAAGGAGTGTTGGATGAAGAAGAAAAGAGAGAAAGAGAGAAAGGGAAAAAGGAAAGAAGTGGTGTATAGAGGATATGTTTAATTTGGAGTGAATTATTAAGTAAAAAAATTAATTATAAGTTATTTGGAATAATTGAACATAACTTTTTTAAACATAAAAACTAATATGTCAATAATATATATTAAATAATTAAAATAATATTTTAAATATATACTATTAAATCTAAAATCTAATTTAATGAAATCAAATAAATATTAACAAAATTTTAAATAAAATAATATTTATAATATTAATAAAATCTAACAATTATTAATAATAAAGATTTCATAGTGAAACAAAAATTATTATTAAAATATCAATTTCAATGATGGAAAATTTAAAATACTATGTTACCAATTTTAGTTATTTAATGTTTTTATTAATATATATGAGATAAAATTTAAAAACCTATTTTTAGTTATTACTCTTAATTTTCATGGATTAAGAAAATTTAAGAGTATGTTATAATAAAAATTTTGTAAAAAAAATAAAGGAAAAACGAGAAAATTTTAGAAAACAGTGGGTTGTCCAAATGAAATGGAAGAAGGGGAGAGAACAAAATATACTTAATTTATATAAAGTGTATATTCAATTCTCATAAAATAAATTTAAGGAGTGCAAATCGTTTCTTTTTTTTTTGTCCCTATGAAATTTATTTATTTTTACTTCTATTTTTGTGAAATATTATATCAATTCTATCTTTGTGAAATATTAATTTGTCCAGTTTTATCTTTGGAGAGACTAATTAACATATAATGATATGATGGAAAATTTAATATTGTACTATGAAACCTATTTTAATTTTTAATGTTTTTATTAATATATACGAGGTAGAATTTAGAAACCTATTTTTAGTTATTACGCATAATTTTTATGGATTAAGAAAATTTAAGAGTATATTATAATAAAAATTCTGTAAAGAAATTAACGAAAAACTAGAAAATTTTAGCAAAGAGTGGGATTGTCCAAATGAAGTGGAAGAAAGGGAGAGAATAAAATGTACTTAGTTTATATGAAGTGTGGATTCAGTTCTCATAAAATAAATTTAAGGAGTGTAAATTCTCTTCCTCATCCCTATGAAATTTATTTATTTTTCGCTTTATCCTTATACAATATTTTGTATCAACTTAGATTCTTTGAAATATTAATTTGTCTAATTCTATCCTTAGAGAGATGAAATTCAATAGATTAATCTTTAGATAAATGCAATCAAAAAGATAAAATATTTTATAGAGATAAATTGATTCAAAATATTTCATACATATCTATATGAGGAAAAATAAATTTTACATAGAAAAAAATGGAGTTTTCTTAAATTTTAAGTGTAATAGTGTTGTTTATTTAATTCAAATGAAAAATATAAAAAGAATATTTATAGGTTAATTAATAATTTGATAATTTAGTTCTAAAATATTTAAATTTTGTATAACTACAAAATTATTCTTAATTATAATTATAAAAATTTTATGCACCACATTCTTATATATATATAAAGCATTGAATTTTAGTGCTAAATTCAATAAGTAGTAAATTAATAGTATTTGAAAAAAAATTACTCTAAATATTGAATTTAGTTAATGGTTTGAAAATTTTATCATAAAATATTAAAAATTTTGCATAGTTTCAAAATTATCCTTGTTATAATTTTAATTATAATTTTAAAAGTTCTATACCCAAAGTCCTTTAAATAATATCACATATATTATATATCTAATTATTATAGGATAAATATAAAGATAATGTTGAATATCTTGTTAAAATAGAAGTAGTTGCCAAATGTATTTAGTTAAGTAATTATTATAAAAGAAAAATATAGATAAAGTTGGATGCAATTGAATGTAATAACTAGATAATTGTTATCAAATGGATTAAAGAGGATTCTCACTAAATTTGTTATTTAATCCTAACAAATCAAACCGATAAAATATAATTTTAAGTTTAAATTTATTCAATTAATTGCTGGTAGAAGTAGGTTAGATCAACTTAGGCTGTGCCTAAAATTACTATTAAAAATTATCAAAATAAAGTCTATTATTTAACACGTTTGACTTTGATTATTCATTGATGTATATATGAATGCCATTGTATGTCTAACGTATTCAACATTGGTTCTTAAAAAAACATAAATATAATAATAACATTAGTTTTTCTTTTTTTCTCCATAAAAATCAATGTTTGGAGTTCCTGTATATTGTTGAATCATTAATATATGACATTAGTTTTATAAATGACATTAAAAACAATAAGAAGTGATGTGTTAAATAAATTATGATGTTTGTTTTTAGTTAATTAAGCCACGTGATTATTTATATTAGACATCGATTCATAAAATGCCTTTAAAAATTGATGTCCCTTCATATCTCAAATTTCATATAATACATCAATTTCTATTTTACAATTGATATGTAATGTTCAATACAGGACAAAGAGTTTTAAAATAATAGATGTGGTTTAATAATTTTTTTAGTTTAGTAGTATTCACCTAAATTCCACTACACCCAAAGTAATATCCAAACCTAATTATAAAATCCAACAACCATATACAAGTAGTATTATTGCAGACAACAACATTAAAATCCTATTTTAATGTCTCTAAGGTCAAAAATAAGTTTTTTCAAATAAAAAAACTTCTTTAAAAAATACATCTATCCAAATTTTTTCTATAAAATATTTTCTCTCTTTTAAAAAATTTCTTTATGAAAAATGATATGATATGTCAATATATAATAATGTCATAAGTAATACTTATAAAATGTTTATGAAAAAAATCCTTATGAGTTAACCTAATATGACCTTTATTTAATAAGGCCAACAATCACCTCAATGATATTCACCATAATGCTAGAGTTAGTATAAATGGGCCGAAACAAGGATAAATGTGTATGAATAAATAAATATAAGTTATAATTATTAAGTCTAATTATTATCAATGAAAAATAATTTTATATTTTTTATTAAAAATATTTCATAATTATGATATTTATTTTTTCACACACTAAGTACTTTTAAAGAAATGTAAATAATGTATTTATTTAAATATAAATTATAATAAAATTTTGACAATGTAAATATTAATATAAATTAAATAATAAAATAGGGTTAACATTGCAAATTAAATAGATAATAATCTAAAATCCTCTAATTTGGAAGAATACAAATAATCAAGAAAAATAAGTTTTGGAATGTTAGTTGTAAACTCTTATTTCCTTTCCTTCCTTACACTAAACTCTCAAGTAAAAGAAATGATATGTCATATTATTCCTTTTTCTCTCCCTCTTTTCCATTTCCTTCCATTCAAATAAACCAGGAAATAAAGTTTATGATGTGACATGAAAAAATGTTAGGAAATACTAATAAGGTTTCAGTTCATGTTGTCATAGTTGTTTTTGAAAAACCTACAAGAATGGTAAGTAGTTTGTTAATAAGAAATCTTAGCAGACATAAGTAAGTGACTTATTGTTGTCTTTGCTTACCATTTAATTCAGCAACATAATGATTAATTGTAAGCAATTGGTTAATCATTTTATGCATAAATGTTGTTAAATAGTCATATTCATGGCTTTCTTTTCATTTTTCCTATTTTTGTTGTCTCAAATTTGTCATAGTTTAACTTCTTAACTATATCATGTATTATGGTTGTTGTTCATAGAGCTTGCACATTATGAAACTTTAACATTTGCACTAGTTAAAATATATTGATTGTGCTTATATCTTATTGCTTGCATGGTAAAAATTTCTTCTATTCTATAACTTAGGTGGTTGATTAACATTTGAACTCAATATTTCTTTATTTAGAAAGGTTCACTCAATTGGCTAATGAAAAGTTTGAAAAACCATCAAGCAATAAAGGTGGAGATGAAAGTGAAAAGTGAATAAATGAAGATGACCATACAATAAGAGAAATATTTGTAATTGATTACAAAGACCTATTTTATAATGCAGTTAGTGGACTTCAAAAATAGATGTTGCACATGTTTAGTTTCAAGGGTCATGTCCTAGTTATAAAAAAATTAGGCTTATTTATTGCACCCCAGTTAACCTATCCATAACTTATAGTAGAGGATGTCATTGCTTCTTCCACTTTCAAGAATGCTTTAGAATAGATATTGGATAAATGCAACTGCTAAGCAATGGATTGTGAAGGTGAATCTAAACAACAAATGACACATTTGCAATCCTAATTATCTATTGCCTTCACTACACTAACATTTCTTGCCACCCAAAGCTCAATTGCATAAGCCTTATTACTACATATTTTCTTTTTAACATTGTGATATTGACATCAATTAATGCAAAAACTAATGTATGTAAAGGTGTGATGGTATCTTTATAAATAAGTGGAACTTATGACATTAGTTTAAATAAAAAGCCGACTTTAGAAAGCAAAATTAAAGTCAATGTTAGAAAGCAAAATTATCTTTTATGGGGTGAATAAAAGAAGATAAAAACTTTCCATGATAATTTTTTACTAAACTAATATGGAAAATAAAGGCAAACCATTATGTTTAAAAAGTAACTATAGATTAGACGTTGTTTTTTATAAATAGCAAATGTTGAAAGAGTTAAATGTAAAATATAAGACATTGATTTTAGTATCAACTAATGTGGAAATGTATAATGTTGTCTTTGTTTCTTGTAACCATAGAAAGAATCACAAACATTTATTTATTATACAACAATTGGCTATTGATTTTCTTGTACTTTTCATTCAATTAACTCTAGCATTCATTCAGTGATTATGTGCATTAACTTTTAAACTTTAATCACTATCTAATGCTATCTTTTAAAGGTATTTTCCTCATTTTAGCGATACTTTGTTAGCATTTTGTGTTTTGATTATTATTTATATTAGAGCTTAAGCATTCTCATTTACTATTAGAAAGCTTTCATTTTTATGCTTTAAATTACCATTCAATCATTGGTTATATGTTTTAGAAGCATTATTTATAATGAAGAGTTAAAATACCTAAATATATGTCATATTTTATGCTTATATTGTCTAAAATGTCATTTTTGCTTGGATACTATGTTTATGGACTAACTTTTTACATTGGTGTGACTTTGTTATTTGTATGTTATGTTTGAAAATATCATTTTGTTGTGAGAAAAGTTTTGTTTTTAGTTCAAACCAAATGTTATAACATGATTCCCACTTATTCTATTTTATTTAAGTTATTACATATATGTGCATGATTGTTTATTAGATGTTGCTTGACATATAATTTAAATATTTGTGTTAATTTGGTTAAGTTTCTTTAAATAGAACATGGATGCACTTGGGAACTCTTATAAAGGTGGTAAGAAAAGGAAAGGCCCTAGAGATCTTATAGTTAAAAGGAACTTAGTTCTTAAGAATACTAGAAGGGAAGGGAAAATAGTAAACTTTAATGAAGCAATAGGTGCATCTGAACCTAGTGGAAGTAGTTTCATTAGTTACCTTGGTTCCTTAGCATGCACCAAGATACCTATTACATTTAACCAATGGCCCCAAGTGGGGAAAGATAACAAGGATGCCATTTGAAAAGATTTATTTGTAAGGAACTACTTATTTCTATTTCAAATTTTGCATGTGCATAAGAATTGACATCCTGGATTATTAATCATGTTTGTCATTTGTTAGTTATCTTACAAGTCATGTTCAATATTTACTCGAATTATAACAAAATATGTCTTCTTATTAATAAGAAAAAGGTGGAGAGATTATAAGTATATGTTAAAGAGAGATTATGTTAGCCTAACATGGACTCCAACAGGACTTGCCCTTAAAAAATATAGCTAGATCAACCAGTAGACATGGAACAAGTTTGTGAAGATGTGTCATTCGAAGGGCTTTCACATACTTATGGCTATCTTGATACTATTGTTTTCCATTCATTATTAACAAGAAATAAAGTCTTTTTATCACTTATTTTGTTTTCTTATAAATAAGCTATTAGCACATAGAATAAAGTAAGCTAAGTTAAAAATATATACAAATATAGGTCATCCTGAGGAAGGTATAGGAAACTAAAAGAGGGTGTCTTCAAGGAAAGAACTCAAAATGTTAGGAAGATTACCACTCAATCTAGTGATCCTTGAATTAGTGACAATTATATTTCATTGCCAAATTTAGTAATGAAAACACCTTTTACATCACAAAAATTTAATGAGAAAGCTTTTAGTAAGGTGTTAACGATGAACAATGTCATCATTAAATTATAATTAGTGATAGGATTCTTGTACTGTGCAATAATATTGTGATTATTTATTAAAAAGTTTATAAGAAATCATGTAATTTTATAAAATAATTAATTCGATAAATGAAAAAGGTATTCATTTCAAGTTGTATACTTTAAGTATTTAATTTTTAAGTTTTCAAAGTTGGAAGGAACATAATCTAACAAACCTAAAATTGACTAAGGTAATAAGCATTTATTTGAAATTTATTAGGGATTAGTTTTAATAAAAATCATTAAATATGATGAAAAATTACAATTGTTTATTGTGTTTTATCTTGATATAGATTAAATTTTTTTGTGAAAGGTTAATATAAAAGTCATGAAATTTGTAAATTTTATATAATATTCTAATTTTTTTAACAAAATATTGAAAGTGTGTATGCATTTCACATGCACCACATGTACAAAAATTATAACAACTTAATCATTCAAAGTTTCACACAAAAAAATATTTGCATAAAAATTACAACTTTTAATAAAAAAATTACAAAAAGTTTTTTTTTCCACAAAACTCGTAAAAATATATGTATCCACATGAATTTTAGCTAGTATGCACAAAACACAACTCTCATTTGTTTTAAGTGAAGATGATTTTCTTTCCTTTTGGTTTTAAAAATCTCTTTTTTCAAATCTGCTTAGACATAAAATTTTGTGGAAAATTAGATGTTAAAGTCCCCCTTAATTGCAATCTTCAGGCCTTTTATTTGTATAACCCTTGTTCAACCGGCTGCCCACCTAAGGATATCAGCGGCTGTTACATTTTCATTTCACACAGACCCTTTAAAAACATTACAACTAATGTGTTGGATCTCCTACTGCAAAAAAATAAGATTTGGACCAGAGGACTTTTCTAATTAATAAAATTTGATGATAAAATTATTAAATTAGTCTCCAGAATTATTTAATATTCATAAAGTAATTAATTTTATTTCTAAATAATAATTCATACAAATAATTTTATCCCTTTATACAGATCCATATAAATAATTTTATTCTTAAGTATTTGATTTGAAGAACAAAATTATTTATATAAATTATTGCTTAGAGATAAAATTAACTATTTAGTATTATTCAAATATCATTTTACTAACATCATGAAATTAATAATTTTTTTAAAATCGGAATGTTGACAGCTGAGATGGCATGATACTTAATGGGCCACAGTGATGGGCTGGACTCAACACACTTATTCTCTTAACTTCATAAAAGAGATACAGCACAAGCTCAACCCATTTTATTTTGTTAATTTTTAATTGCCAAAGATACTCACATGACACACATATAAGTGATTGGGATATAAAATAATAAAATATTTATTAATAAAAAATAAAATTAAGAAAAATATTTAATATTTATTAAAATTTTAAAATAAAAAATAAAAAAAAAATAAAATTAATTTTTAAAAATACAAGAAATAAAAGGAAATTGAGGAAGTAAAGAACTACAGCAACACAACAGAACTCCTCACTTTGTGCTTTCCATCTGTCCACAACAACTCTCCAAACAAAACACGCGTTGCATGCCGAGGCGCATCCACAATAACCAGGAACGTCTTCTTTTGGCCACTTTCCTTAAACGTCAAGGATTTTGGATTTACTGAAATCCGAAGCCCTTCGTCCCCATCAGTTTTAGCAAAATAAGTGCCTGCAGGCCCGACATTTGTGACTGTACGAGTAATATTTACTGGATTTGTCTCCGAACGTCTCACCGTTATGGAAGGGTAGTTGAAATTTGCAAGGTCGTAAGACTTTGGACAAGCGTAAGGCTTTTGATAAGTAAACAATTGAATCACATTCTGGTCATAATTGGAAGCGCATAAGTAGTTCAAATAATCAACAGAAGTGAGATCATAAACAAGTCCAGGGTCCACTGCGAAATTAGGTTGAACATGTCCTGCACCATAGTTAAATGGAGTAGCATTTTTCCCTCGTGAATCCTGTATCCTTTTGTTTTCATTATCAAGTATGGTTGCTGGAAGGAAGTAACTTTAATTAGTTAGTAAGGAAAGCTTGTGAAATATGTAGCGTATTTCATAGAACAATGCACTTTGCAATAAGTTGGAAACACCGTTATGCTTATATACCAGTAGTCATGATGGCTGATTTGATGGCTGCTGGGCTCCAGTCAGGATGGAGTGTTTTCAGAAGACCAGCAACTCCAGCAATATGAGGGCAGGCCTGAGATGTCCCTTGCAATATATTGTAAGGAGATCCACGGAGTTCCTGTATTAGACTAGTCTGAGTTGCAGCCTGTGAGTAAGCAGCAATGATATCCACACCTGGTGCTGTTATGTCAGGCTAAAATGAAAAACAAAATTGTAATTGATTAATGAGAAAATCACTTTTATATAATGCAGTCCATGATGAGAGAAATTGTTTACCTTGAGGATTAATGGTTCGACGACACTGGGTCCCACAGATGAGAATGAAGCCATCTGTGGAGCTGGCTTTGTTCCCACACGTGTTTTTGCTCCACCCATGAAAATCTGGGGTTCCCTGCAGTATGCATTTGTATAAATGACACTGGTCTTAATTTCCCACAAAAGATCGACTTGGTGCATGTATGAGAGAGAAATATATTTACTCAAAAGTTTACCCTTCAGAAAAGCCACTATTTCTTTTGCCATCGGGAGGTTCTGTGTTAATTTGGGCAGATGTTATAGGGTGAGGTTCGGTTAGCAATGTATTCCCAGCCCTATCATCATTGACAAAAAGCAATTCCCTTGCGCCTGCACGGACAGCTTCTAGACCTTCGGCAGCTGAGCTTATAGTGGGATCTCGAGAGCAAATCAACGCCCTTCCCCTCACTTTGTTAGGATCAAGTGTTCCAGTCCGACAATATTGACTTAAAGAATAGGTGTCAGTATATTGTAACTGTAATGTAGGTGCATCGATTGAATCAAGTCTTGTTCAAATATTTGTGCTTACGCATCTATTGTCCTTGCATTTGGAAGTTTGGCATCTTCGCCTCTGATCGGAGAATAATACCTTGCAGATGGCCCCGTATTGAGGCTGGCTCCCTGATTAATGTCCAAAAGTGGATGTAAAGCAGACAAACTATTAAACACGTAGTTACCATAAACGTGGCACGGGAAGGGACGTACTTCTAAAAATTAGGAAACGTTGGGGTAGGTTTAATAATATATTTTTTAGTATAGTTGAATTATAATTTTTTTGTATAATATATTTCATATACTATTTTTTTTACATATGCTTATCTACTGATTTTATTCTTTATCTTAATAATTATGATAATAAAAAAATACTGTATATATATATCATAAGCTAAGATATTTTGTAAAATAAAATATAATTAATATAAATTATTCAAAAGCTAGTAATTAAATAATAAAAATAATAAATATATATTGGAAAGATAAGATTTAGAGAGTCGAGAAGTTATTAGTTACAGATAAGTTATAGAAAGAAGAATTTTAATGGCATTTAAATTTGTAATAAATATCTCTTTTTGATTTTTTTCCAAATAAAATATCCTTCCATCTTTCACTGATTACTCCTTTCTCCTCCTCTTTCAATCATCATGATCCTTTCTTCTCCTTTTTTTGGAGATGATTTTAGTTTTTGAATCAAAATTTTCAACACTATTAATTTCTTGTGGATTGAAGTAACAAAAAGGAGAAAAAAATTTGAAAATAGACGATTATTTACAAATACGTGAGATTTATATGTTTCAAATCGCATTCCATCACATATTGGAAAATGCACTGCGTTTGGTTGGTACCAGAACGTGGTGCATTGGGGATTCCAATGTCTCTGGTAATGCCGGTGTCAATGGTTAAGCGCATGTATAAAACAAAATGCGATTATTAAGAATTTAATTACTACCTTCACTGTCTGGCTTCTGTTACCAAATGCAACATTACTGGTGATTTGCCTGTCCATTGAGCTAGCAGCAACGGTGAACACCCAGGGTGCCACATTGCATACGGTTCTCTTGCCTGGTCCATTATTCCCAGCAGAAGCAATGACCACTATATTTTTGGCAGTTGCATGGAAGGCTCCTATTGAAACACCATCCGTAAACAACTCTTCAGCCATTGGAAGACTGCCACCGAGAGAAATCGAGATCACATCGACACCATCATGTATGGCATTATCAAAAGCGTCCAACATATCTGTGTGATAGCAGCCGCCGTTTCCTTCCCAGCACACTTTGTAGGCTGCGACGTGAGCTCTGGGGGATCCACCCTTAGCAGTACCATTACCCTGTCTCAGAATAGTTGCATTTGCAACAAAATTGCCCCCAGCAGTTGACAGCGTATGACTGCCATGCCCATGATAGTCACGCGCTGTTAGGAGCGTTCCGTTGAGCTTTTGGCCAGTGCCTTCCTGATAACCTTTGTAGAAGTATCTTGCTCCTATTAGCTTCCTAGAATTTTTGACACAAAAGGTGAGAATAAATAACCTAATTATTTATGTTAATTTCATATCAAGAGTTAAACAAGGCACAAACCGCCCCATTTCAGATTATAGGAAAGAGAAAAGAAAGTAAGACCTGTTGCAATGAAATTTGTCAAGCTGACAGATGCCGCGCCACTTTGCTGGGACAGGGCCTATTTCTTTGTCGGTGTCACTGAAACTCTCCGATTCAGGCCAAACACCTTATCAAAAAAAGGATGATTGAGTTTGGAATCTTTTATATGATTGATTAAAGTTTATAAATTTGTCCATTATATTGCATTCAATTAATAACTCTTATTTTACATTCATCACAGCACAATTTCAGAGCTTACTTTCATTACACATAGCATTGATGATAGAAAAATAGTGACACTGCTAAATCTATCTTGTTCCCTTTCGCACCAAAGAGAATATATCTATTTGGCAACAACTATCAGTGTCAATATGATTGTCACGAATATATTGTTTGCAACAAACGCACGTCTTTGGTATTATTCGTGGGTACTTAATGATTCAACTATGAAGCATACCCGTGTCGATGTTGGCGATTATTGTCTTATTACCAAATCCTGCCATCTTCCAGGCGGAGCCTGCAGCAAGCATTCCTTGTTTATCTAGTCCCAGAAACTCCCATGACCGTGTAGTGTGCAGTTTGTGCATTTTGTCCAAGAACACAGACACTACATTCGGATTATCTGCAACAATGGAAGCATCATATCAATATGTAAATAGAAAATGACTAGATATGTTCTCAATACTGAAAAATGTGCAAAAGAGAGTTGAAAACACTAAATTTAGAATTTGTTTGTAACAATGAAAACACATTCTAAATAATTCACTAACTTGCAATTTCTGCTGCTTCTTCCTCTTCAAGTTTTGCAGCAAAGCCATTGATGTGTTTATTATATGAATAGAACATGGCTTCCTTGGCCTTCTCATGGCTGTCAAAAAATATATATTTGAGATCTCACTCGTTACTTTCTTTGTGCTAGACTAGACTAGAAGTAGAGCAATTAACAGAATAAAGTTGATACATTCAGTACCTTCCTAAGACAGAGCCGAGGAAATCATAATGGGAGTTTGTGGCAGCCTCAAGATCACTGGGTGAAGGGTCAGGGCCATGGGAATGTCCTCCCAAGTACACAATGTAAGGCTGCAGGCAGCAGAACATGAAAAACAAAACAATCGGTGAAATCAAAGAGCACCCATTAACTCAATATTATGATATACTTTGAAGAGACCAACGCATTAACTAAAATGGAATCTTGGAACATATTGAACGACCAAGACAAGATGTAAATCTTACTTGCCTGTCTGATGGCATGGACAGACCCATGCAAGAAAACGAACAGAAGAAATGTTGACAAGAGAAGATGAAAAGTTGAAGAACACATCATTTTATCTCAACCAGTGTTTGAGCATCGCTGTGCCTTCCTCTCCTTATATAGCTATTGTTTGCTTCATTTTGGAGGCAAGAGATGGTTTTTCAAAATTCAAACGACAGTGACATCTTATCCTTTTTAACACTCATCCTTTGCCCATCCATTAAGCAGGAATGTCGAATCTTACTGTTAAGAATTGTTAATTTACACTCTCTTGTACAATAAATTTTCACTTGCGCATAATAAATAATGCATTGAACTAGGTATATATATATACATATAATGAAAGAATGGTTAATATATTTCCTTTAATTTTTGCTATTTTTTTTTAACAATATGATTAAGCCTACTTACGTACTTTGGCCATTATTTTAGACTTTAGTGATGTAATAACATGGGATTGGCAATTTGACACAGGGCGATAATACTTTTTCAATTTATATTTATAATTAATCTTATCATATATTATGAGTTATGTTGACTTCACATGCTTTAAAACCTGTGTAAATAATTAATTTCAGTAGAATATTCGTGTAGTTATAAAAATAATTGTAAATATAAATCACAGAAGCAACGTAATTTTCCTTTAACAAAAAGAATTACTATATTAGTGACGTAAAAACCAGTCATTTTGTTTGCATGGTGAAGGATTTTCCTTTTTCTTTTTTTGTCAAAACTACTATTTGTTTCGAATGTTGCCGAAAACACTGTTAGAGCAAGTTTGATAAAATAAAATTAATGCATTGTCTTCTCAGGATTGATCATGTGTTTGCTTGATGAAGGACGGTGAGGTAATATATAAACAAGGTTATAACAGTATGCATTTAAAAAAATTGTGGGTTTGTGAGCACTCTTAATATATTGTGTGTGATGATACTGGATTTTCAATCTTTTTAATTTTTTTTTATCATGTTTCAAGTTCAAACTAAAAACCTTACATTTGTATGTATTAAGTAATTATTCACTATAGGGTATTGCTATTAAATAAAATATATGCATAATTGAAATTGTAATTTTTTATTCTCTTAGTGATTTTTAAAAGGGAGTATACTTTTTTTTTATAATTTTTATGTTATGATTGAATCGCAAAATCAACAAACTTTATTATGTCGAGCAATACACAAAAACATTAGATTAATTGTAATTACAAAAAAAAAAAATTCTAAAAATCTAATAATTATAAAATTAAATTCTAGAAATAAAAAATTGAAACACATTATAAGAAAAAAAATCAATGAAAATTACTAGAATACTTATTAATACAAGTTTTTTCATGTGCTCATCAAAACTAGCATAACCCACTTAAAAAAAATCGAAAAACTTCATATATAAACAGCATATATATGTCGTAGTCACATCAAATTAGAACATCTGTTATATATGCTTATCAATTTAAAAACGTGAATGTGCTTACCTTCAAGCAATTAAAGCATAATAAAACATATCAAACGACGATGCAACTTTCCAAGGAGGCAAGGAATCCTCTGGACTATAAATAGGATTCAAATAAATCTCTTACGAAGCAAACTAGGAAATAAATAATAACTATATCTTTAACAAAGCAACGTTATTAATAAACAATACAACTCTCTCTTTCACAAAGCAACCACACTATGGAATAAAATGATCCGAGAGGTGGACTTTACCAAGGGTATAGCGATTGCCTTGAGACTCTTAACATTCCCCGAATCTTAGGAATGTAAATTTTGAGGAGAAATTGTGAGGTAGTTAAGCCTTTTTGGCAGAAAAAATATTTCATAAAAATATAATTATAAAATAATAAAATAGTGAAAAAATACTTTATGGATTTAATGTTAAATATGAAATATTTAATAAAAAAATAATCTTTTCAAAATGAAAGTTATTTTCTCCAACTAGATGATTTTAAATATCAATTTTTTAATTAATCATAAAGTATAAAGGTAACTTATTATTATAAATATAAGGATTTTTTATACAAAAATTATCTTTCAGAAAAATGATTAAAGATTTTATTTGTAGCAATGTCATACTAACCTATTCAATTAAATTATAAAATTTTAGAAAGTATTATTACATTATACTCAATTAATGTATATTATTTTAAAGACCTGTTCGAGTTTAAAAAAAATATTCTTATAAAAAAATTGGCTAGCTACTAAAATTTGAGTGTCCTAAGAAACAGACCAGTTAATGGTGAACACAGGAACAGCAGCCGTAAACAATAAAAGGTTATAATCAATACCAAAAACATGATCTGTAATTATAGTCAACGGTTGGAAGTAGGTGACCTCATATGGTAATGATTACGAGGTATTAATGGTGTAGACAAAATAAAATTTGGTATGATTAAAACATTCTCACATTATATAAATATATCTTCCTCTCTATAGAAATAATTTTAGTGAATATTGAGTTGGAATTAATTTCTAATATACATTTTTAGATAAATACTATTCACCATGACTAGAGTGTTGGATTTCTTTGAAAGAAACAACTTTATTTTGTGTGTTGCATGAATTAAAAGTTAAGATTTGAAATTAAAATGTTTGGTTAGGCAAAATGATTTGACATAAGAATCATGTTATATATTTATTTTGATAAAATGGCATTGGAAGAAGATAAAAAAAATCTTAAAAAATAGTAAAATAAACATAAATCCATTTAAATTGCCTTGATTTCATGTAATATGTGTGTGCATGTGGGACATATCAAGTAAAAAGAATGTTTTTATATTAGAAGTGAAAGGAGTAAATAGTATTAGTAGCTAAGATTAAAATATTAATATAGGTTATGCGACCACTTAAATTGGTTATATAATCATAAAAAAACATCATATAACTTTATATTTTAATCCTAATATTTCAATGTTAAAGTTGATGATCACAATTTATTTCTCTTACTCTAATATAAAAATATTCATCTCACTTGATATATATATATATATATATATATATATATATATATATATATATATATATATATATATATATATATATGTATGTATGTATGTATGTATGTATGTATACATGTCCTAGGGATATTTAAAAAATGGAGAAAATATGTAAGGAAAAAAAATGGAGGAAGGAAATGTTAGGCAAAGTATTTTTAAAAAAATATCTTTAAGGTAGTAATTTTTCCACTTAATTGTAGGTGGCTTCATGGAAAGTCTACTCCTATGTTGCAATGTCTAATAAAAAATAAAAGACTGTAATTCTTTCATTTTTATAGTCAAAATCAATCCAATAGAAACTTAGGGAAAAAAATCACATTTTAGTTATATTAGAAGATTATATGATCTTATTTATAGAGTTGCAAATACATTTTAATAAAAACTCATGTAAATGGTTAGACACAACTATTAAATTTTGAAAAAAGAAAAATTTTTATTTCAAAAGTTATGATTTTTCATCTCAAAAGTTATAACTTTATCTTCCAAAAGACATAATTTTTATCAATATATTTTTCTTAAATTTATTATTATATTATATAATACAAAAATTACAATAATCCCCCACTTCTTATCTAATTAATAATAGCAATACAATACTATGACATTGGAATTTTCTAAGTATTTATGTAATATATGTCTAAATTAAAAGTCACCATCATGTGAACCTTTAGATTGAATATGAATAATAAAGATAATATATTTATATTATGAAATATTCATTACTTTGCAATGGTAGTGCATTTTTTATATGGGTCTTGTGTTCATCCTAATTTAACAAGTGCATCTTAAATCTTACACCAGATGATTCTTAGGAAGTAGCTTCTCACTTCCATACTTGTAAGGATAGATTCATCAAAAGTATCCATAATCACTTTAGCATTGGACATAAGTTATGAATATATTATTAATCCTTTTCTTATTGTAAATATAAGAATGAATTAACTAGATTTGATAGGTATAAAGGACTTAACTAAAATTATTTTTATTAGTTAGTAATAGTCTCATACCTCTAATGGTCCAGCCAATTTGGGCTTAATAGAGGATGTACTAGTGGAATATTGTATCTTAACTCATAATAGATATGTAGTTATACATTTAGAAATAAGTATTATAATTTACTTTACCTAAGCACAAGATAATGTATTTATATATTCAAAGATAGGTATTGCAATTTACCTTATTTCAACCCATAATAGATTTACATTTATATATCTAGAGATAGGTATTCGAATTTTATGTTAACTCATAATAAGTATTTGTATATCTAAAGATAGATACTACAATTTACTTTATCTTAACTCAATAGGTATTTATCTTTCATTTCCATCAATAGATACTAAACTTACCTTATCTTCATGGAAAATAGGTATTTACTCATAACTTCTCTAATTTTGCATTTAAGAATACTTACCATAGTATTTGATCATTTACATTCTTTTTAATATTGGTTCAAATATCTTTAAGATTATTGTCCTTTTGCATTATCTTTAATGCTTGTTCATATGTCTTTACATTACTTTATCAAAAGAAATATTATAATCTCTATTTACATATTCATAATAAATAAATTTTTAGAATAGCATCTTACACTTGCACCAACAAGTATTATTTCACACATATTATTAAACTTAATGCATCAAAGTTAAATTTCTCACATAAGAAAAGTTTTATCTTTTTTGAAACACAAAATAATTGTATGATCGCAACACATATCATAAAATTTATGATACTCAAATATTAATTTATATAATTGATATATATATTATTTCCAATATAATAATAAGAATAATTTCATACTATTGAACTTATTTGAATTTTTTTTTCCATCTATCTACAAATATATAAGATGCTATCCACTATATTTCTTAAATAGTATAGCATATTAGTATCCTACATAATACAATACCAAATTCTCTTAATATATTTTATATCACTATAAATTAAATGATCAATTAATTATGCTCATAAGAACACATTATGATTAATTATATGCTATACTTTAAGCAATTAAAAGATGATGAAAGTGTGCACCTTTAACATAGATAATAAAATTCATTCTTTTTTTAAATCTCATGTTACAAATACATTAACAAGTTCACTTCAATTTTTTTTTAATTTTGATGGATTGTGACAAAGTCTTTCAAAAAACTTCACTTGTTATTAGTTTGAATTTCATCCTGCAAACACCTAAAATTTTTTCTTAAAATTATTCCATATTTTTACAAATCATTTAAGAAAAATAAATAAGCTTTCATTTATATATATATATATATACATATTCAAGAATCACGACATGGCAAATGACTTATAAAGTGAAACTTAGGCAATCTTGCTAATAAATCTATAGATAGAGAATGCATATTTCAATTCACTTATTTAAACTTATATAGACAATGCACAACACATCAAACAATACTTGCAGATTGTTAATTTTATTCTGATATGGGTCATTTTCAATGATAATGAAAGCTGCACTAAACTTAGTAAAACAAATTCAATTTCTCTTCACATATCGTATGCATCAAAATTTGAACAAAAACAAGAAGAGCAAATCGTATAAAAACTAAAGATGGAAAGATAGAGAAATTGCACCATTTAAATATCTTATATGGAATTTTGGTTGAATCCTTATTGCCAAATAGTGCATATACCAATTTCATTTTCAAATCAATAAGGCTTCAACAAAGTTTTTGATTGAAACTGATTTTGAACAATGCTAATGGAAACACAAAGTAAAATCCATCCTTCTTTATTTGTTTGTCAAAACTCTAATACTCATACTTTAACAATGTCATCCAATCAATATATATATAATAATTCTAGAATAAAATCAACATAAATTTCAAATGACTAAATCACCAATAAATTTAAAAATTTAAACTTATCTTGTGAAAGTTAGTTAAAAATTCAAATCTTCACACTAATTCTATTAAAAATATATGGCATCCCAATTATTGAATTTCTTCCTCTTATATTCCTTCCTCGTATTCCTTCCTCTTCTTGTGTAGTCCATTAAACTTTCTAAAATTCCTTAAAACTTATCATTTGAAAATTTCTCCATAATTTGAATTTTATTTTAGAGAAGAATTACTATCTTAAAATTATTAAGGGATATTTAAAAAATAGAGAAAATATGTAAGAAAAAAATGGAGAAAGGAAATGTTAACCAAAACATTTCCCGAAAATTATATTATAGATAGTTTCACAAAAAGTTTACCCTTGGGATATAATATCTAATAAAAAATAGAAAATTGTAATTCTCCTATTCTTATAAACAAAATCAACCCAATAAGAATGAAAAAGAAGATACATTTCAATTATAACAAAAGATAACATATTAACTCCTATTTATAGAGTTGCAAATACATTTTCATGAAAAAAATATGTAGATAGACACAATTATTAAATTTTAAAAAATAAAAATTTTCATTTAAAAAATCATGGGTTTTCATCTCAAAAATTATAACTTCACACTCCAAAAGACACAATTTTTTTAATACATTTTTTAAATAATTTATTATTTTATTAGATAATACAAAAATCACAACAATACATAATAAAAATAAAATATTATATAATATATATTATAAATTATAAAATACAATATATTTACTATTATATTTATTTGTTTGTTTGTTTATATAAGTTTAAGAAAATAATAAAAAGAATATAAAAATTAGAAAAACTTGTTTACTACATACACCCATTGCACAATGACATAGAATCATATAAAGAAAGAAAATAAGTAAAATAAAAAATAAAGAAAAATGTAGTAAATATATATATATATATATATATATATATATATATATATATATATAACTACGTAAATATAATATAATATCATTTATTTTATACTTAGAAGTTAAAATTTGAAATTAGAATATTTGATTAATAATAAAATATAGATAAAATAGTTGAATTGATGAAGTATTATTTATATATTTGTAGGCATATAAATAATAAAAAAATTAATTAAGTCTATATTCATTTGAACTTATATTTATTAAATGATTGAAATTAAGTCATTTTAGTTGGATTTACATCATATAAGTGATCCAATTCTTAACGGTTGAACTCTTAAAAACATGGGTCAAATTCCATGAAATATAAGTTAATCCATTTATATATTTAGATAATTATCCAATCTAAGAAACTTCCCCCAAAGTTTATAAGGTTGGAGGTTCACTGCAAGTGATAACTAAAAAGTTTAGAGAAACATAAGTTGCTACAAGCAAAAAGAGAAAAAAATTCTCAAGTCATTTCCTTCAGAATAGTCTACAAAAAGCTTCTATAAGCAATGAGAGTAAACTCTTGGGTGCTTCTAATGAAAAAGTCCTTTAACTTTTTTAAAAAGGGAAGAAAAGACAAATAATGTAAATTTTCTACAATTAACAAGATATAATCTTGAATACTTCTATTAGAAGTGCTTTTAACTCTTTAAGAAGTCTAATGGAGCATTTAAGAAGACATTTCCAAGTCTTCCATCACATTAAAGAAAGAGATCAAATACAAAAGTGTTCTTCTATATCAAATTAAAGACAAAAAACCCAAAATCAAAGTTAGACAAGAAGATTAAGCCCTAAAATCGTCATTTTTAATGCAAAGCTAATGAGTTAATTAGAGGATTGCAAGTAAAAGAATGCCTAAAAATTGATGATTAAAATTTATAATTTGTCTACAAATACATTACTAGAAATTTCACATTTTTTAACAGATATAGCTTGAAATAATAAATAATTTTATTAGATTGAAAAATGATTGATGAAATTTAAAGTCTTATTATTTTTTATGGATTTACTTTCATAAAAAAAAGTTAAAATTTTGGTTGAAAATTTGGCATGAACTTTATGTTAAAAAACTCACTATTATTAACAAATTTACAATGGAAAAACTGCCAAATATTTCAAACATTATGAAATAGTGCATAGAAACTTTTCTCCTCATATTTGTAATGGTCTAGGTGTACATTTATGTTTTGGAAGTTCATTGAACTCCATTCCTAAAATTTAAAGATAAAATTGAAAATTCTAAACTAATTATATTATTTATTGCATTTTATTTGCTAATTCTATTGATTAATTTTAATATTTTTTTGGTGTTTTGTGCAATTTCAACCTATGATCTCTAGACAACCTTTTCTTTCCTTTTCCTTTTTTTACTTGGACCAAAGTTAGTAGTTTATTTTTTTGCCATTTACTTACAAATGTTTATGTTTAATATATTTAGTTAACTCTAAATTCTTATTAGTTTCATTTATATGTTAATTAGAAATGCTTAGCACTATTAGAAAAAGTGTGCTTTTTTATAAAAACTTTTGATGAATTTTTCTTATTGAAAATATTAAAAAATGTTCATAAAAATTCATTAAAAAAAAGCAAAATTTAGATATGTTTGTTGTTTGATAGATTCATTTTGATTGGAAATCAACAAAAAAATTTTAAAATTTCATTAAAAATTGGTGTGATATTTCATGCAAAAAATTCTCATATTTTTCGATGATATATCCATTTGAAACACGTGTGAATTTTCATGCAAAAAAATCTCTCTATTTTCACACACGTATTTGATAGAATTCCAATGGGTTTTTTATTAAAAAAATTCAATCTCCCTATTATGCTATTGTCATCCTTCTTTCCTCTCATTTTTTCTTTCTGTTTTACTCGTTTGATAGAAAGTTGCATTGTTGTATCTATTCAAACTTCAACCTTACATATTGAAAGTATTTTTTTTTAATTTTAAGCCAATTAAATTGTTCTTGATACTTTGATTAGCAATTTTATTGATTGATTTTGATGATTATCTTCATTTTACGTTGTAGTTTTATTTTTTTTAAATTAAAAATGTCTTAAGTGTTGTTTCCATTAATCAAACTTAAACAAAAAGGTTAGTACATAATTTATGCTTGTGACTTTAGTGATTATTCAAGTATGTTTTTTGAATTATATAAGGGTAAATTAGTTTAGGTATTTCATAATTAATGAGTTGTTTGAGTGGATATTGATAATAACTTTAGTACTTATTTTTCGGTGTCTTGAATTGAATTTGAATAATTAGACAATTTGTTCTTATATTGATATTGATTAATGTTTGGAATGATATGTAATTGTTATCTTCAATTGTCAAATTTCATTATAAATTTTAAATATAGGATATGAAAATTCAATAACACTATAAATGGGTGCATGATAGACTTCTTTTAGGGTGGAAAAGGTACAATATAGACTTTCTAAAAGGGGTGGGAGAATTTATTAATTCGGTAAAAACTCAGCTTATTTACTTATGTGATGGGGAAATAAAGTTTGTGTGTTTGAAACACTAGAGTACAAAATTTTAACATCCTAAAAAGTCAAAGCTGGTTTGTAAAAGTTTGGATTTTAGCTTAATTATTAGTGATGGACTAATATGATAAGGAAATTTTGATGGAAGAAAGAGATTCTTCTACCATTATAACATTATATAGACATGAAGCAAGTAATCTATATCAAAATATTATGCTTGATGTTGAAATACCACAATTTGCAAATTATATGGAGCATATGGAAGAAGAACTAAACTAACATGCCCAACAATTTTATAAAAGGTTAAGCTATGCACATTAGCCATTATGGAAAAGGTGTACTAATCATTCTAAATTATCTGTAGTAGTAAAGATGTTAAGTGTAAAATCAAACTTCAACCTGCCACAAAATTCCTTTGATCAAATTATGTAGCTTATGTTTGAAACACACATTTCTAAAAATGTTGCTCCTCTGAATTTTCATCAAACCAAGAAGTTAGCAAGGAAGTTAGGATTAGGACATAAAAAAAAATATATTATTGTATGAACAATTATATGTTTGTTCTACAAGAATGCAAAATTTAAGAAAGAGTACAAAATCTATAATCTACCTCGATACATGGAAATGAAGGCTAGTAAGAATAATAAAAATGTACCATATAAGAAAATATAGTATCTACCATTAATTTTGAGGTTATAAAGATTGTATGTCTTGATGAAGTTGGCTTTTTATATAAGATGGTATTATGAGAATCAAAGAAGACTATCATGTTATGTCACTCTTTAGATGGAGAAGCTTGGGAATAAGTTGATCAAACTAATCTTGATTTTGAATCTAAATCTCACAATGTAATACCTAGGTTATGTTATGATGGGTTACTCATGTTAGCCACTGATAATCACTCCTTACAACTTGCCTTTAGAGATATGTATGATAATCCTATACTTGTTCTTGACTATAATAATCCTAAGCCTAGAAAATCCTATAAGTAAGATTGATGTATTCATGCATTCTTTGATTAATGAATAATTAACTTTGTGGAATGAAGGTATCCTAATATATGATATTTCAATAAAGGCAAATGAAGGTTGCACTAATGTGGACCATAAATAATTTTCTTGCATACAAAGTCATAGGATATTAATTTATTTTAGTTTTTCCATGGCAAGGTAAAACTTTTATTGCCAATTTGTTTTGTTAATGGATAAAAAATTCTTATGCATTAACATAGTCATGGGAATAGTAACATATATGTTTAAGGCATAGGGAATGTTCCAACAATGGAGGATGACTTCTATAGCATTTTGAAGGAAATAATTTAATTGGAGTATCTTAGGATACTAATTAAAAATATCATTCTTTTCCATTGTGATTGGTTTGATTCTTTGTTAAGCCATAGCACAAAAGTGCACTCTCAATATGGCATAGTTGAAATAAAAAACAATAGGTGATATAGTAAGTATGATTTGTTCATTCTTGCATAACAAGCAACATAAGTGTATTATGCACTATACTCACATACAAAAAGAGACAAATAAGGTTGGTTTGCAATAATAAAAGTGAATCCTAAAGGATTGGTGGATAGTATACACATAATACAATGTGCATACTAAGACACTTATATGTCATATGCACATCATGCAATTAAGGCTAATGACGTAATTTTTAGTTTATGTGACAAATGTGATGGCTTTAAAAAGGTTGATGATTCATTCCAAATTAAAGAATACGGAGAAGAGGATAGGGAAAAGGAAAATTACAAGAAGGTAAATGAAAAAGAGGGAAAAGATGATCTAGAAGAAGATACAGAAGACAAATCAAATGAATAATTTTGTTTCTTATTCTAAATATTGTTTTTTCATTTTTGTGTACTTTATTTTATGTTATCTATTAGATTATTAAGGTTTCTAAACTTTTTTAAGTGCTTGTATGCAAGTTAGTAGAAATTTACATATTATAAAAATTCTAAATATTGTATGCAAGTTATTAGAGATTATAAATATAACTTAGGTTGTTTTATGTAATTTTTTTAAAAAAATTCTAATGGATATAAAAATATTTTAAATAAATAAATTTTATAATTTTCAATGAATTTTTATGAATTTTTTACATAATCAATAATTGATTACCAATAAATTATATATGTTGATTGCATATTTTCCCCTTTTTTTGGTCAAAATTAGAAAAAAATTCCAATAATGATTTATTCAGTGACCAAATTTCATTAAAAATTTGAATTTTCAATAGATTTTTTATTGAAAACAATGAGATTTTTATAGTACATGTTATTTTATTTAGTTAATTGCTTATTTATACTTAATTAAGGAAACTTAGGTAATTAATTTGTTCAATTGATCTCTTACATAATTTTCAATGCATAGCTTTTATTACAAAAGCTTATTAGTTTCATCATTAAGTTAATCAAAAATTTTTACTTAATTTTATTTAGTTAATTACAACGGCTTATATCTTGATTAGTTTCATTAATAAGTTGATTAGGAACATTTAGTTAATTTTATTTATTTAATTTTTTAGTTATGTATTTACTTAATTAGAATAATTAATTTCATTAATAAGTTAATTAGAGATGAGCACTTAGAAAATTTTATTTAATTAATGACTTTTATTTCTTACATAGAATGATTTAATTTCATCAATAACTTAAGTAAAATTATTTATTTAATATTATCTAGTTAATTATTAGGAAATTTTAGCTAAATGTTGAACACATTTAGTAGTTTTAATTTTATTTAGGTGATTACATCTATTTATTGAATTTAATTTTTTGAATAGTTTATTTAAATTATATTGTTAATGATAAGTGTTTATTATAATACTTCAATATTGGGATCAGGAGCGAAATAGACATAATGGAATTAATCGATGAGGATCCATGTGAAACATTAGATCAAGATAGGGATTAGATTACCTTTTGAAAAATGCTTTCAAGGTCTGATTAGTGATCACCCTCTTTTGACTTGCTTCTAGTCAAAAGTTCTGAGGTATCCACACGAACTAGCAAATCACCAGCAAATATCTCACGTCCACTAATTGGAATTCACCTCCTCCTCTTTTGTAGTGCTAGCTATGCCCTTGAAGGGTTCAAAGGGGCTGCTAGGTTTTTCTGTGTTGGGGATGCGTAAATAATCATCTATTATTACCCAACAAGCCTATTTAAATAGGTGTATAGAAAAATCCTAACTAATTAGGCTTTGTTCCATGTATAATTATAAGCTTATTATTGGGCTTTATAATTATAACATAAAATTTTCAAATAGTAGGCCCAAATAATTTGGTCTATCAATTCCAAATCTACTAAGCTCTAAGTGTATGACTTTACAGGCTTTCATTATATTAGTAATGATCATTAATCATATTAATGATTATAAATAATGAGTGGTATCTAACAACATATTATTGTTACCAAAGTAATGAGAAAATTAGTGATTCGACTGAACCTTTACATGTGATCATCGTCTATATCTTTTTGTCCTAGACATCTAGATTAAACACGAGACATGGACCGTGTCATTCTCGTATAGCCTAATTCGAAAGTTTCTTGATTCCTAAGTAAGCTAATTGAAGTAAATATAATTGACATCCCATACCAATTTATCTGAGTATGGCCATGCATTTTCTTAACTTTACTTAATCAAGGGGTCTATAAATGTCACTCTTATTATATAGGAGGGATAAATTCTATCTTGATCACACAAATTCTTCTACATGATATATGATATATGCAATAACTACCTTTGCATTCACTCAACCATAAGTGACATAGAGTAGTATCAAAATATGAAACTCACATATAGGGAACTTTGGAGATCTCAGGTCAAAGGATCATATTAATAATGATCACTAAAAATCACTCATGACACTCATACAACGATCCATGTAGTGTTCTTAAGGTGGGTCGGTCCAATATACAAATTCTCTAACTTGTAATCATATGTAGACTTAATATCTTATTTAAGTCATCGCACATGCTAGTCTTAACATATCAAAACAACCTAATCTACAATGATATATGACTAGAAACATTTAAGAATATAATTATTCTAATGTTATTATCATAATTAAATATATTATGCAGACAATATATGTAAAATATGATAATTGGAATTGTCATTAAAATAATATGATTCAAATTTATAATCATCAATATAATTAGTTTTAGCGCATATACACTAACATTCAATAGTTAATTCTATTATATTTATATATTAATGATATATGATAAGATGAGGCATTGGATATGTTTGATTAGAATGAGATGAGGAACAAAGTAGCCTAATTCCTACTTGTGGGTCATCATCATTTGCACTTACACCTCTAGGATACATGTTAGTGCCCATGCCCCATACTACTAAAGCCTCTCATTGCCTTCACACTTTTCACTAAATGGGTTAATACAATAACAACTTCCTATTCCTGTTAAGTCCACCTCAACATTGCAACCTCCTTCAATAGCATCTAATGTATGCCTCCCCATAGCCTACTTTTATTCTTGAATGTGTCATGCTTGATTAAGATAAAAAGCCTATTCATTTTTTATTTATTTTATGTATTTAAGTTTCTTCATTAAAATAAAATAATATGTTAACTACATGTTGATTTTTGTAATAAGATCTTCCCCCCAAGAAGCTTATCACCTCACTTGCTCATATCATAAAGAGCAAGTACAAAAGTGTATAGCCTCCTTAGAAGTAGATTCTAGAACCCTCTTAAAGGATGCTTTTTGATGAGTTTAGAATACATATTTTTTAATAGTTATAATTGTTTATGCATTTAATCTATTATGATTTTTTCTCATTAGCTAAATATCCTAATTTTTTTCTTAAAATTGTAAAAATATTACACATAGAACCTTACTTTTGACCAGTAATGTAGAAAATTTTCAACCATAAAGGTTCCATAAAACTTAAGTATATTATAAATAAGGTTAGAAAGAAAAGGTCCACTAAGGCCAAGTGGGTGAGAAATGTAGAGTGGGAGGGTTTTGCAAGCATTGAGACAACTCCAAGTTTGCTCGAGAAGTCTTAGCAAGCTAAAAAGAACAAGGTTTCAAATGTAGCTAGCAGGGGTCATCTATGCTCACCAGTGGGCCCATTCTAGTAGTGAAGCACTAACTTTGTATGGTATGTAACTCATCCTATATCATACCTTTAAAATAGTATAGTTAATAGCATTAATATTTTTCTTTGTTATAAATGCATATTATCGAGACTAGGCCTAAGCCTTTTATGGATAAGTTGTTCCATAACATTCATTTCATAAGAAAGATCAATGCAATGGGTTTCCCTAAAAGCTACTTGATTCTTTGCACACAAATTCGCATATCTTTTTTCAATATTTTTTGTTATTCAATTCTAAATAATTAATTGTCAAATTATGTGTAGAAGGCCTTCACAAAAAAGAAAGAGGAGCTAATTCAAGTTAGGATGTAGCAAGGGCTAGATAAAAGGGATCATCCGATGAGAATGTGTCTAGCCTTTCTAACCTTGACTTGTGGATATAAATAGTCACAAGCACAAAGAAAGACCAAGTTAGACCAAGTTTATAAGTTAGGATTAGAGGCTAGTACTATGAAAAGACAACTTTTGTTGCTACAACATACTTTAATTTCATCCTTTTGACTTAGATGTCCTACTTGGTGGAGTAAGTTTCCCTGTTAAGGTGTGAGGAGCAAAGATTAAAGCCACACAACCCCATTAAATGTAAATGTAGCTTCTCTAATGCACTACCTACTACTTGTGTATGCATAGCAGACACTTGGTGGATAATCAAGAGGCCTCTCCTACCTTTAAACTTTCCTAGTTAAGCACAATCAAGATAGTAAGGGCACTACTACTAACGATTTTAATCAACTTAGTTTCAATTGATCTTTTTTTATTATGTATTTGTTGTCTTATTATACATATAATATTTGAAGATTAAATTTTATGATTTATATATTTTATATTTATGTGCTTCTATATTTTTAAACTTTATTTATAAATTTGAAATTTATTTATTTTAAATTTATATATCTTATTTACATTTATAAGCTATTAAAAAATAAATTTCATTATTTATGAAGGATTTCCGATAGAAATTTTTTGTTGAAATTCAATTTCAATCCCCCTAATTTTCATTGGAATAATTTTCCGGTAGAAAAACACGTTGAGAAATTTTTTTCAATGAGCATTTTCCAACAAATGTTTTCATCGAAAATTAGAATTTTTCACTGAAAATCCTTAATTTTCAATGGATTTTTTCATTAAAAGGAGTGAAAATTCTAATAGTGACATCAGTGTAATAGATGAAGCGCTGTAATTTGGCACAATATCTAAGGAAAAAAAATCCAAAAAATCAAACTTATTTGCATAGTCAGCATAGAATCGAAATAATAAAAATCAGTGAAAAAATACAAAATAAAGTAAGAAAAAAACACAGTAAGATCATTGGCATAATTCGTTTAAATTGTCTTGATTTCATATATATATATATATATATATATATATATATATATAAGATAAATTATTATTTATTTCTTTGCTTATAAAAATTTAATAAAATTATTAAAAATATCAGAAATATTAGAAAAACAGCCTACCACATATGCTCACACTATTGTGAAATACATTCAATATAAAAAAAATAAATAAGAATTAAAGAGAAAAAACACTGCAGAATCTTAGACATAAATCAATCTAAATTTGCTTGATTTCCAAAATATAAAATAATATTTATAATATAGATATAATATTCTTATATAATATAACATAATATCATTTATTATTATTATTATTATTATTATTATTATTATTATTATTATTATTATATTATGTCCGGTATTTCTTTGTTTATACATATAACTTAAAAAGAGAGGAAAAAAGAAAAAAAATAGAATTGACACGAGGCTTTGCTTTTGACGGCAAAAGTAAGAGTTTAGGGGGTGACATGCGGCATGGGAAAAGACGAGAAAATAAAATAAAAGGGCGGAATCTACAGACGGGGTTCTAAAAATGTAAAACGATTCCTCAAACTAGAGAAACCTGAGGGCATTGTTAGGTTCGAGGACATTAGGGGCTGTGGGAAACTTGGATTCAGGGCACTTGTAGAAAATTAATCTGTATATAATATTCATGTGTTGCAAATTGATAAAACCTTACAGACTAAGATTTTGGCAGGATATCTGCAAAATAGAGAAAATGTACATCAATACCTAAGTCAAGAAGAAAAGTGAAAGTATTAAATGTATTATATATAAAGTGTGGGTATAATGGTGAATGATAAGTTTGTAATTGTTGTTATCACAAATCATATGCAATCTTAATGATATTACTAGTCATGGCTGAAATTAGTGACATTTAATATTGTTTTAAAATCCTTTCCATCTCATGTTGTGCATTTGAAATCAATATTATTGTGTATGTGTGTGTGTAGTGGTTCATAACTCCTTCAATTAGCACAAATATTGCTAATCATAGAAATGAAAAATAATAGTATGGGTGTGACATTGTGTAAGTTTTTTTTTTTTTTCAATGTGTTACAAATTTTCATAATGAATTCAATTCCTTTTTATAAATATTGTTGTTGATTCTAAGGATTTTAGGGTTGAAAGTATAAATACAATATATAGAATTCTTAAGAGTGACTTAAGGAAAAAAAGAATAAACACTCTTTGTAAAGTATTTTAATAAAGCAAAGAAAGCTTATATGCAATGGTTCTTGATTCATTTAAGTGGATATGCAAGTAGGGTTTTTATAGGTAATAAGAGAAGGAGATGGCGTGAGTAGCACATAATAATCCTTTAGCTTAAATTAGGATTTATACTACTCATAATAATCCTTTAGCTTAGATTAGGATTTATCATATAATAAGGTACATGATAATTGATATGAATAATATTAAATAATTATGATAAAATGATAATTAATATAGGATATCAAATAGTGTAATGAGATATTTATGGTAATGAATATAGATTGATATGAGTGATTTTGTATAATTAGGATAGGTTAGGTTAAGATTCTGTGGATAAAGGGGTGGCAATTATCGTGGTTCTCAACATAAGCTCGCAATGTGAAAACTTAAGTGTAATATGCCCAACACCCTTATGTATTGTGGGTAAAGTCCTTGTTCTAATCCATGTAAGTCATCCTTAAAGGAGTTTTTAGTGGGGTGGAGAGAGAGATTTTTGCCCTCTGTAACCAAAGTGGCTCTTGCTCTAAACTAGAAGATTATTAGATAAGTCTAAGCCTCTGTGGGACTCTATTCGTTCAAATCCTTACATCAACTTATGTGCTCGTGGTATATTTGGTCACTTTTAGATAGATATAATTTAGATATTTTTTTAAGCCTTAATTTTTCTTTTAATCCTCTTTTAAGACACATTTTAATGTTGGACTTTGTTAAGTTTTATGAGTCACCCCATATCATTGATCTTTTAGAAAAAGATTGTGTGTGTATGCACGTGCATATATATATATATATATATATATATAGAGAGAGAGAGAGAGAGAGAGAGAGAGAGAGAGAGAGAGTCCAACATATAAAATTATAATATTAAGAAGGTAGATGTAGCATTTTTTTAGAAGCATCATGTGATAATAAGAGCTTATTGTTAATTAATGGTTTTCCCCATTTTTCATGAAGTATTTAAAGATTTTTTTTTTTTTTTTGCATCTTGGATCCTTTATATATATATATATATATATATATATATATATATATATATTACGGTCATATTCTATTTGAAGTGATTTGCTATTGTAACTGTCATTAGTTCTCACCCCTTCCTTTGTAGTATATATTAGATCAGATTGTTCATGTTTCTTCCCAAGGCATCTCACTTCCACAGAATGAATTAAACTGGCAGCAATTAATTTACATAACTTCATCGTTCGACTTGTACTAAATTTCAGATTTATGAAACTTTCGATGTTTTCAATGTCAGCTTACTTTCTTTCAAGCTAAGATTTTGTATTAGAAAAGATTGTTATCGTTTTAATTCGTCGAGTAAGTATTTACAAATATTGAGCAGGTGTGCAAAGTATGAAAGAGATTTGTTAATCAATATCCATAGAGATTACGTGAAAAATCCTCCCAAGGAGATGTATAAATAATAGGAAATTTGTGAGATTATAACTACAAACTTTAACGCATGTTATCTCTCGTTTTACAGGTTCTTTTTCCTCTTAAGTTTGGAATTTTCTTTTGTTAATTTATTTGATTTATGTGTTATTGTGCCGTACTATAAGCGTGTTGTAGTGTACTTGGAGCAGGAGATATTTTAATCCAATACTAGTAACCGTGTAATGAAATTTTTAAAAATATAATAACTTACATACATACTAAAATATATTATTTAATTTATACAAAATGAAATTAAAAATATAAGTTTTAGATTAATTTTTATTGTTTAAAAGCTTATAGTACGTAATTGATATATTATAATAATTAAAAACAATGATAAAAGAAAATTAAGAATACTTATATTGTATTTGGTATGAAGGAATGAGAATAAAATAAATGACTTAGTTAATAATGATATCCTGAATGAAAAAAATATAATTTTAGTACATCATAAATAACACCACTTATTTCTTACTTAAATGTCAACTATATTCTTTGGACATAATTCTAATATATCTTGCCATAAGATAATTGGTAGATTATTAATATTACTTTATTTTTATATCAACGAATAAAATTAGTATAATTAGACTTAAATTGCATTTATTTTTTTTATCTTTCTTGAGATTTTTTTTACTATGCATTGCATATTTAATCAATTCCATTTAAAATAGGTTATTGGTTCATTTTATATATTCAAAATTCTACTATATACCCTTATAACTTTATTTAGGTCTATAAAATTAACTAAAGTTAAATATATAAATAGATTTTGTATCATCACCTATTCGCATATCATTATGCTGTGAGAAAATTTTTAAACTTTCTTACCTTTTATAAAAATTTTAATTTTTTTATTTTTTAGTGAGATAATATTTTTGTACTCACTAATAATATAAGAACATTGTTTTATGACCCGACTACAGGGTTCAAAAGCAGTTCCAAAACTGCTGTAACCATTGGATTCAATACCATTCAATGTAAAATAGAGCCAGGACTCCAATGCCCTGAGGGCAATTCACCCCTCTTTTTCAATGGCTAGATAGGTGCCATATGTTCAGCCAAATCAAATAAGCATCATTTTGCTTCTGATCAATTATGCATTAAAGACCTTTTAAAAGTTAGCATACTTTGTCGTTGCTTTCTAGAGTTAGGATGATAAATGAATGGGTTGAATCAATAAATATGTGCCAAGGTGGATTAATAATCATTCATTTAAGTAAATTTTTTTAACGATAAAAGTGATTAAATCATATACATCAAAATTTTAGAATTGAATTTAACATGCAGAGAAAGGTAAAACACCTTTAAGAGCACCATATACTACCTAAACTAAAGGTTCTTAATTAATTTTTTTTATAATAACAAAAGTAATAATCCACTTAATAAGTTAGATTCAATCCATTCATTTACCTATTTAATTATTACATATTATTATAATTACAATTTTAGTTATGTTTGTTATCACCTTAAAATAAATATTTTTACCATTAAAATATTAAATTACATTTAAATTATATTTTCTTTATTTGAAATGAAACTAGTCGAGAGGGCGGAATATATATTATTTTTATCTTCTGCATATATAATAGCAATATACAATACTTTGAAAAGGAAAACTATGTATGGTTTAATAATAACAAGTATATGATGCAATATTATCTAACAATAATAAATGCATGACAATTTTAAACTGATAATATAAATTATTATGCCCATAACTACTAAATAATAAAGAAGAATTTTCCAGAAATATTGAATAATAGTTATTGATAATTATTTTGTTTACTATTTATGTAGCAATTTTAGATTAAATGTAAAATATAACTTCATTTGTTGTCCAAAAACTCAAAGTATAATAAAATATTGTTTACTATAAAATATATTCTTATATTTCTATTATAATATTAAGCAGTGGTCTCACACGTACACTACAAAAGAACAGCATTATCTTAAGCTCAAATTTTCACTTTTTGGTTTTTAAAAGATGTACAAATTATGAGAATTTGACTGATACAAAATTTTCGATGGGGTAGAGGATGAAAATATTAATATATTAAATTACATAACATTACATCAAAATATTCGTATATTTAGCCAGCAATTTTAATGCCATAATGGTAACTAATATTGTATTAAGAACTTTTTTTTTAATCATGTCTTGAATTTGAATTCAGTACATTATGTGTGTGTATTAAGTAACTTATCAGTCTTATTGTTTTTTTTTATATTAGTATATAAAATTTATTTTTATTTATTAACAATTATTTCATTAATTTTGTTATTTTATCTAATCGATAGGCATTTTTTACAATTAGATGTCACTTCGCAACTGAGTAAGGTCAGTTTTGCTATTATATCGATTTCAGAATTAGATACTACTTCACATACGATCGGGGTCAGTTTTGAAACTATGTGGGATTTTGGTTTTGACTACAAATTTCTGCCCCACTTCATAAAAAATGCGTCAGTTCTAAGTAACTTAATCCAACGGTTAGCATCCTTTCTACATTGACTAAGGCTGCATCAAACGGTATTCACTCCATAACTTTGATTGGTGTGGCTCCTATGGGTTGCCTTGGTTCCGTACTAAGGCCTTAGTGGTCATCATGTAATATCGTACTAAGGCATTAGTGGTCATCATGTATTATCACAAGTTAGCAGTTGTGACAATCTGATAGATAAATATACTTGATTTAAGATGAGATTTGATTGAAAAATCAAGCATATTGTAGTGAGTTTGTGGCTAAAATTTGGAATTAATTCAACTAATGTATTATCTTTCTTGATATTTTCAAGTTTAGGGGATATTTTAATAATTTTGATATGGTTCAAAAATTTGGAGGATTTCAAGAAACTTGTATCTATGATTCTCATATTTTTATTTTCATGTTGATGTGTTTTCATTGAATTGGACACTCGAAACTTTGAAAAAAATGTTCATGATAATTTGGAAAAAGTATATCTATCTCTAGCGAGAGAGTTTTTACTCAAAATGATCTTAAAGAGAGTAGAGTGTCAGAAGGGTTAGTAGGGTGCCTAGATATTGAGTTAAGAACTTGAGTTTGTTTACTTGTAACTATCTCCTACACATTCAAAATTATGAAATAAAACATATATCAAATGAACCAAATGTCTCTTTCTTTATTCAATTTGTCCCTTTCAACCAATTGTGCCCAAAGGCTTCACTTATAAGGTAATTTTACAGTTTGATATGCATGGGTGCTTCAATGACATTTGATTGTGACTTGCGGATATGTTGCATATGAGATTTATTATATAGGCAATAATTCTTCATTGTTCCACTATCTTTACCAAGCATGCCACAAAAGGATTTTAGTAGGAAAGTTAGCATTTTTGCCAAATGTGGTAAACATATGCGACATGATTTCAATTAGAGACCTGTCAACCCATGATAAATGGTATTAGAGCTTGATTTGTGTAGAAAGCTAAGATCAAGTATGCTATAATTGGTTGATGTAGCTTTTCTAATGCTATATGAAGGATGTACAAATTAATCATTCTTAAACTCGGAAGAGTCATTATCAAAGACTTGGCTAGTAGGTCAAGAGATTGGATCTACTTAAGAAGCTAGTGTATGAGAGGATGATGCATTTGAATGATTGTGGATTAGTGTATCGAGCATAAGCATTTATGTTAGAAGGATTGCTTGTGTATATGGGACATTGGTTATGCTTTTATTTATAGTAGTAGTATCAAGGGATGCAAACCATCATCTAAAAGGATGAGTGAACTGATAACTTATTTAGTGGGGGAAGCCTTAATCTTGCTAGAAGTCTTGATCATTTCTTAAAGGATCGATAGAGCTAAAAGGCAAAGGCTTTTATCTTGTAAAAATGCATGGCCACAAATCAATGGACACATTTCAAGGGATGGCATATTAAAGAAATGTATCAAGTTTATTACTCTAGAAAAAGTAGTCTAAAAGGATGTTAAGGCACTCTAGAGGGATCATTTATGTGCTAAGGGTGGCATCGCCTATGGATAAAGCAGAGATTCAGAGGAATTGATACTATGTGTACAATCTATAGGTTGGATAATGAGCGCATAATCCTCTTACATAATTCTTTAATATAGTGAGCTAGGCTATGTAGTTACTTTATAGAGTGGCAACAATGGCTTGGAAGAGTAGTAGTTAACTAATATTATATAATCACATTATTAAGAGAATTTATGGTAATGACTATAAGTTCATATTTGCTTGTGCATAAGCAAAGTGGAGCTCGAGTTAAAGTGAAGGATGCTTTATACTTAACCCTGTTCAAGATGTCGAAGAAGGGGAGCCATTAGAGGATATACTTAAAGAAGTTATCAGAGGACACACTTGAGTTAGGATTATGAAAGCTTAAACATTGGTAGATGTTACTTAAGTTAGGAAGGGTCATGAGGACCATGATATTATAGACCATGAACTCTAAGTGTGAAAATGGCATTGCAAAGTATTATGAATTGACTGAAAGCATTGCAAACAGCCTTATGAGCAAAGTTATAGGGCCTATGCATATATCAAATGCAAATCTTGTCTTTTACATTGGTAGGATGGGACATTAGGTGCTAGACACCTATTAGTAGGCAATTCATAGTGCAAAACATTGTTCACAAGTTATAGTGTTTACACACACTTTTGCTATAATGGTGGTATCCATGCAAGTTACAGAGATAATGAGCACAAAGTTATAGAGGTAACTATTACAAAGATAACAAGTTTAGGGGAGTTAGTAGGTAAGAGGCACTAAAGGGTGTTGAGACACTTTGAAAGGAGGTTACAAAGATAGCCCTTTAATAAATTTGTGGAAGATTCATTTAGACAAAAGGATATCGATGTTGCAAAGGCAATAACCCAACTTTGAGATGGGAGAACATTCATAGCACTTAAAGAGATAGGTATGAGTGGTGTGGAGAGTAATTTAGAGAAGTAAGTTAAAAACTAACATGAAATTTTAAGAGAATAAGTAGATTTTTTATGTAATCGTGTTAAATTGAGGTATTAATGAGGGTATTAACATTTGAAGTAGAGGATAATGTCACAAAATAGTAATTATGACAATCTGATAGACAAACATCCTCAATTTAAAATGATACTTAGTGGAAAAATCAAGCATGTTATAATATACCTATGGCTAAAATTAGGGATTAATCCAATTAATGTATTATTTTCCTAATTTTCCTTAATTTTAGGGTATTTTGTTAATTTTGACATGATTTGAGAATTCAAAAGAGTTCAAGAAGTCTATATATATGATCATCACATTTTCATCTTCATATTGGTGAGTTTTTATGTGAATGGAATACGTGGAGCTTTGAGAAAATGGTTTATGACAACTAAAAAAACTATGTTTATTCTTGACAAAAAGGCTTTTACTCAAAATATTCTTTAAAAAAGTGGAGTGTCAGAATGGCTAGTAGGGCGCTTGAACACTTAGCTAGAGACTTAAGTATGTTAGCTTATAGTCATCCCTTACATATTCAAACATATAAATTGAGGAATGTAAGAAGCAAACAGAGTGTCGCACATTCAATTTGTCTCTTTTAACATGTTATGCTCGAAAGCTTCACTTATGAGGTAATATTAAGGCCTGATATGCGCTAGTGATTCAATAATATTTGATTATAGATTGCAGACATTTTATACATGAGATTTATTGTATAGGTGATAATTTTTCAATGTTCCACTATCTTTACCAAGTGTGTCAGAAGAGCATTTTAGTGAAAAAGCTAACATGCTTGCTAGGAGTAGCAAGCATGCATTGCATGATTTTAACTAAAGAGCTATCGACTCGTGATATGCAACAATATATTCTAGCACACCTATTTAGTTACATTTTTTCAGGTCATTTAGCATTTTTTTATAATATAAATAATTTTCAATTCATAATATATCAAATTACTTTAGGTACAATTGATGCTAGTTGATAAGTTGAGAAAATACCATTTTTCAAGTATTTTATATTAGTATGTTTCAATATATATTTTTTTCAAAGTTTACATCTAAATAAAAATTTAAATTTAAAATTAAAAAATTATATAAAGTATTTTAATAAATTATTTTTATTAGTTTATTTTATAATTTCTTATTATTACTGCATTGATAGACTCACTTATCTCCTTAACAAAAATAAATCCTAAAATAATAATTAGAAAGATTGACTCAATTCTCTATTAAGAGTATAAAAATTTTTCTTAATAAAATTCATTATTATTATTTTTTGATAAAATAATCAAGTGAGATTATTTGTCCAAAAAGCTAACATAATAAATAAAATATATTCAAATTAGCTCACATGTTATGTTATTATTAAAACAAAAATATTTTTTTTACTTTTGACTTAAATACTTTACAATTCCCATATAATTTTCATGTTTTTATTTTTATTATATTTTTTATCATATTTATTTCTATTATTTATAACTCATATGCTAATACTCCTAAATAGTAGAAATATAATATGATGTGTTTTCTTTTTATTAAAATATTTTAGATAAATTAAAAAATTTATATAGAAAGAAGTAATTTATTTTATATTTTATTTGTAATAAAAGCATTTGAAAATTAAAATAAAATTTATTTATTTAAAATTTATCATTATTTTCTTGATATAAAATTCCATGTAAATTAAATTTATTTTTTATTCTCATTACTTTGCAACTCAAAATTTTTTTTTAATTTTATTCATTATTTTTTTGAAATTTATACAATTTTACCAAATTTTTTACTTATTTAGATATTTTTATTATAAAAATACTTGCAAATCATATTTAAAGAAGAATTTCATATAAAGAAACTTTTTCCAATAACAGCAGGAAGACAACATGTAATATCAAGTAAATGTTAAGAATTTAAATAAATAATATTTAAATATTTTTCTTAAAAAAGAGAATGTAGTTCAATAATTCAATTTATATTTTTATATTAAAATTTTAACTTATTTTAAAATATTTTTATAAAAATTTATTTGTAAATCATATTTAAAGACAAATTTGGTTTAAAACCCTTTTTCCAAATAATGCGGAAATACAATGTATAATATTAATATTTATACTTTTATTGAATTCCCTTTTTATAAAAAAAAAGGATATATAATGAATGATGATCAAAATTTTAAACCATTTAAGTATATTTAATAAAAAAATTATTCTTATAAAATTTAAAAATATTTTATTGAAAAATTAAATTCAAACTCATTAAAATTTTAAGTATTTTTTAATTCAAAAAATTTGTTAATTGAAAATTTTAAGTGTAATATTTGCTTATAAACTTCTTGAGTGACTATAGAATATAATCAAATGTGACTTACATTTATATTTGAATATAAGAATATTGTAATGAAAATTTGAGAATTACAATTTGATTCACTATTAGTAATTAATTTTATACTATCACCTATTCATATATTATTATACTTATAAAAATTATTGAAGTATTTTTACTATAAGTAAAAATTACTAGTTTATTAATGACATGTTATATTTTAATCTATTAACGGTGTAAAAAAATTTACACTCATTATAGATTAAATTTAAATTGAAAACATAAAAAAAACTTGCATTTGAACTCTAAATGATAGGAGTGGACATAGGAAAAACATGTATTTAAGTGAATAAAATGAATGTGAGTTGAAAAAATAATTAAAAATTAAATATATAATTAAGTAATTCAATCAAATTAAAATTTTAACTTATTCAAAAAATTTTGCTAATAAAAATAAAATATATCATATTATATTTATACTACTTAGTATTGTTAGTGCCTAGGCTATAAATAGAATAAGTGGGCATGAAAAAGGGAAAATAGACAATGGTGCAAATAAAAAGAAGGATAACACATTACCAAAAAAAGAGAAGGATAACAATGTGCAACTTACAAAGTAATAATAGTTATAAATAACAATGTAGTTAAGTAATTCTATTGAATTAAAATTTTAACTTATTTAAAATATTTTATAATAATGGTAAAAATGTATCATGTTATACTTATATTATTTAATGGTATTAACATCTAAGAAGTAAATAATATGTGTGGAGATGAGAAAAATATATATATAATAAAATAAAAAATAATATGTAAACTATAAAATAATACGGGTTACTATAATATTTTTTATTTATGACAACATTAAAATTAGTAATAGTTAAAAAAATATTGCCAAAAATTTACATAGGCAACAATTTTAAGATGTTGTCCTTTGTTCCTAACTTAGGCAACACTTGTTAGACAATACTTAAATATGCAATGCTTAAGCAATTATTATCAAATAAAACCACTATCTATTATAAATAGGCAACACCTAATTAGTGTTGTTAAAGTATGTTTCATAAGCAATATTCAAATTGTTGCTTATTATTGAATATGCAAATTTTTTCTACCCTTATAAATTATTTCAAACAATAAATTTTGGTAATAAAAGTGATATTTTATATTAGATGAAATAATTATTTTTCTTTTTAAACTATTAAATTATATTTTTACTTTTTTAACTATACTTTTACAATTAATGTTTAATTGTATTTTTCTAAAGTTATATTTTAAAATTATACTAAAAATAAATTTAAGTTTTAAAAAATTAATTTATTTCAAATAAATTAATTAATATTTTAATTTTAAAATTTTACATTTAATTTTAAAATTTTAATACTTTATTTTTTTAAAATTTATTTTAGATAATAAAATTATGTTTCATCAATCACAATTTTAATTTGTTTAAGAAATTTATTTTTAAATTTTTTTAGAAATACTAGTTCATTTACACAGAATAGGCAACGCTTGTTAGAAAAATGTTGAATAGGGCTTCTAGTGGACTTTTTCATGAATACTATGATGGAAATAGTAAAGCATAGAGCATTAGCATTTGAGGTTCGAAAGTATCTTTATCATGATCAGAATTGGTGCCATGATTAACACTGATAATGGTGTGATGTTGACATCATTATCAACCGTAGTGCTATCTTCTACTTTGAAGACCTAGTTTAAGATTCCTAAAGGTCACTGTAAGCTTTATTTTGATCAGACTCATCCTTCTGCCATCCTTCACTATGTCCATGGAAAAACTATCATTTTAATACTTCATTTTCCTAGGATTTCGTCTTTCATTATTTCCTTTTATGGTATGCCTCTTTAGTTTATTCAAGTATTATACCATCAATTTTAAAATATATTATGTTTCTCTATTTCTATCTTTATGAATCTTATTAATTTTTATTAGACTTTAGGAAATGTGAAAATTAATCCATTAGTAGCTATATTAATATGTGAAATTTTCAAATTGCTTGTAAGGTGTTCGATTAAATGAATAGCAAGAGTTATTAGTTGTTAGATTCATAAAAAAATTTATTCCATTTAGTTTAAAAGAAATTTTTTTTATTTGACTAGTTTCTCCTAATAAATTCTTAATAGAATGCTTGAGGAAATAGTTACTGTTTAGTTTGAGAAAACATGAAAGAAGGTTTTATGAGTTCTGGGTTCCAAGAAGCTTCCAAGTTCTTATATTAGTAACAACATATCACACTTGCTTATAAATACATCGATTTCTAGTTAACATGAATTACTTCAAGTGTCACCTATTTAGTTATTATTTTGTTTTGTTTGTTTTATTGTAGTTTGTTTTTCGTGAGGTTAGTAAAAGATGAAAATTAGCAAAAATGTTGGTTGTTAAACTATGCATACAATACTAGGAATAATCTGATGTTAACAAGAATGAGTAGTTTGTAAGTTGAACTCTATCCTATTATTGCAATCTAAACTTTTTTTTTACCTATTTACTATTTTTTCTTGTATAATTTCTAGATTGGTATTGGTCTCATTGTGAATGACTTTAAAGGCTACTGTGTGGTATAAGAACTGAGGTGAGTATTTGTTTGAATAAAGATTAACATAATTTGAACTTAAATATGTTTTGAGTTAGAGTTTAGATAAAATGCTTGTTTTGATGCATATTTTTCTCTTTGTTTATCTAGTTTATTACTACAAATTGATTGGATGGTTGGTTTTCTATTGCATGCATTTATGGCAATTCAACCTAATCATAGATTGGACTGGACTTTAAGTAGTTTGTAAGTCATAGGTTAGAGTCTCTATTAGCCTATCATTGTGAAAAAGAAAAGAAAATAAATGGATTTTATAATTATGGAAATTTGAAAATAAGCTAATTTGCATTATCCTTTTCTTTTTAACATGATTATGTTCCAATAGTTTTCAATAACTTTAATACTAATGAGTAGTGGATGGTAGTGCTATCAATGTTGATTTATGGGATATAGCTACTAAGTCATCATTTTTAGCTCATTGCTTATATTCACGGTAAAAGAAAAAAAAATGCTATAGTGAGACTTTGACTAAATATCTTGGTATAATTTGAAAATTAACATGAAGATTATAAAAGGCTAAGGCCTTTGAGTTAAAAAGGAGTTAATGTGTTTTTGCTATGCTTTTCTCTCATAAAGCCAGTGATGAGAAAATTTCCAAAATAGGTTTTCCAATTTTTGTTATAAGTTGTGTATGTTCTATTTTTGCAATCATTTTTCTTTGTGAAACGATTATTGGACTTTTGACAAGCAATGGATATCCGACCTGAGATATTATGCTCCAAATGTTCCCAGTGGGAACAAAACAAGGTAAGTATCTCAAGATCCTTAATATCTTGTAAAATTTTTCTTTATATGTTTACCTTCATGATATCCAATTACTCATTATTTTGGTCAATGGTCTTAAAGCTCAAATTACAAAGTTTGTAACCTTCATGTATAAATTTGTGAGGTGATAAGCAATTCTTGATACATTATCTTAGATTTGTATCAATAATAGTAGCATAAGCAAGTCCTCAACATTTAAAAACAAAGTTAATTTGCTAAGATAAAGACTTTATTTATAGTTTTATGATAGGAAAATTGGTAATTTTTTTACTGTAATTTATTATTTTTATATCATGCTTTATGTAAAAATCTTGATGGTCTAATTTTATAATGATAGGTATATTGATGGAGAAGAAAATCAAGATGATGAAGGATTATGAATTTTTCAAGGGATAGATGCTAATAAATATTTTTAAATTTCTTAATAGTCATTGATAGTTTTTGTGGATTTTTTTATCAATTTAATGCTCTGTTTGAACATTATAAATGTACTTGATATTACTACATTGTTATTATTTTGATACTTTAAATTTGAATTTGAAATAAAAATATATTTTTTAAATTTAGTTAGTATTTTAAATTTTTATGTGATTTTGCATATTTTAAATTTGATTTAAAATCTATGATAGATAAAAGATGAAAAATTTGTTGCTTACAATAAAAAATAAGCAACAATCAAAATTTTTTGCTATATAAAGGTGAATACCATTGTCTATAATAGAGTATAGGCAATAGTTAAAAATTATTGTCAAAATAAAGGTAAAAATCACTGCCTATATTATGGAATAGGGAAAAATTATTTTTAAATATGGAAAAAAATCGTTGCATATACTTTAGAATAGACAATGGTGAAAAATTGTTCTCTATAGTATAAGAATAGGCAATGATTTTTCAAAAATGTTGCCAAAATTTAAAAAAAAAAAATCATCGCCTACAAGAATAGGTAATGATCAATAACAAAGCATCTAAAAATTGTCTACACTTTTTTTATTTTAGGCAACAGTGTTTTGCTACTATCGTTGGTTAGAAATGTTGTAAGAGTTAAAAATAAAATATAAGTTAATTAATTATATTAAATTAATTCTTGAACTTATTTTAAATATTTTTTATTAATAAAAAAATGATAGTCTTTTATATATATATATATATTACTAAATAACATTATCCTTTAAGTTATGCACAATAAGAGTTGACAAGAAATGTAATAAAATGGATAAAAAGAAAGAAATAATATGTGAATTGTAAAGTAAAAATATAAATAAAAAGAAAAATAAAATATGCAATAGTGTAAATAAAAGGAAATAAAAATGATGCACAAAAATATAATGTAATATAAAAATTAAAAGAAGATTTAAATTTTAAAATAAAAATAAGTGTGTGAAATTAAAAAATAAAAATTCATTGATAGATGAGCATATATCAAAAATGAAAGTAGGATACTTTTTTTTTAAGAAGAAAAAGGCCAAACGAATGCAAGGAAGAAAGTAGTTGTAATAGGGATATAATTATAAAATAAAGATAAAAATTTTGGAAGAAAAACGCTTCACCAAAAGTTGACACTTGTAAAAGTCGAAAAAGGAGGAGGGAAAAAAAAAGGCTACTCACGAATAACTTTCATTACTTAATAGAATAATGAACTAATTAAGTAAGTTAAAGTAAGGATGTTTAATGGACCTTAGAATGTGGGCTTGGTGGTTTGGTCCATGAAAATTTCATGAACCAATATTAATAAATATAAGCTTAAAAAAATGAGTTTAAATAAGTTGGATTTGCACAAAATCAGAAATTAGTCTACAAACCAATTATCTTTTTAAAGTAAAATAAGCCAATCCAATTGGTTTGCGGTATTTATCGAACTAGTTAAAATAAATTTATTTAAAATGTATATCTTAATGAGATAGACCTGTGCGAATTTTAACTCAGTTCAATCTATTAAACTAGTCACGCACCCTTGAATCAAAGTATATTAATTAAACTATAACATGTAATTAGTTACACTAAATAGAAAAAAAGCAAGCCCAGATGTATTCCAAATTATAGCATAATAGCCAATTATTGCTTGAAAAAACTGGGCTCCAAATTTTGTTATTCAGGCCGTCACAATAATGGATCAAATGAGCCCAACACTCACCATAATTCCTCAAAATGAAGCAGCATTTCGGCGGAAAATGGGAAGCAAAAATGTTGACACCTGGCAACAAAAAACCTCCTATTAACTCTCTTAATTCATAGAGGGATAAAGATGAGAAGATAAAGATTTATTGCACTGGGAATGAATAGATAATTGTCACATAAGCTTGCCTCAAATTTTGAGTAATTTATACGATTAAAGTGAAGAAATTATCTGCCGTGGTTTTAATTGTGCATGATACTCGGTGTTGTATCAAAGATTTTACTTTTTATGTGTCTTAAGTTCAATTGAAGGGTTTTATGTATGTATATTAAACAAATTATCATTCAGAAGATGAAATTATGTAAAGGAAATGATCAAATCTGGGAAAATTCAACTTGTTCCAAAGAGATTTACCAAAATGTGATAATGGAAAATTGGACGCAAAAATAACAAACTCTATCTCTTTTATGTGGTAAATTAAGTGAGATAATTACTTTAGGAATTAGAATATTAATGAACTTTTTTCTAATAAGTGTTATTTTTGAGATTTAAATATTTATTCATTAATAAATTTATTTCAACATACGTTTTACCGAACCAATATCTTAATAACACAAATTCCAACTCTCAATTTGTCTAAAGTTAGTTTACGTTTTAAATTTACGTCAGTGACGACAACAATCCTCCGATTTTGAACAGTCATGCCAAAGTGTGTTATCAACCGCCAATGCTACATGTTATAAGCTAAGATTGCACCAACTGACCCATGCAATGAATCAAACAGCTTGAAATATATGAATATTTTGTATGAAGCAAATTGGTGATAATGTTTCTAATGTAAGGGAAAAGTTAGAGATCAAATTATTGTTCACATCATTATTTTTATTTTTTTCCTTGTGTAAACATTACCCTGCAGTGACGGATTTGATGGTTTTATTTTTATTTTTTATAATAAGAGGTGCTTACCTAAATAAACAACATAAAATTTTTAATATTAGTTAAGTTTGTCACAGCTTAATTCACAATTACTAACAGTTGCTATTTTCTACAATCTTTGAGGTTTGGGAAGTCTTTGCGTTCGTATTCGACTTCAGTTTTATGTAGTGATATTCTTAATTTTTTTTTAGAAATTAATTTTAAGGAAAAAGGTTATTGTGGCCGTGAGCCATAAAACAAAAATTACTTAAAATTTAGACGTTTAAAACAAATCATATACGTGTAATAACACTGTATTTAAATTTTTTTTTTTCAAGAAATGTATGAAGATTTTCTCCAATTACTTTGAAATGTAAAGTTTGGACAACTGAAGTTCCACAGATGCCTTGGGAAAAACTATGAGTCTTAGCTCTTCATTTGAAATTAAATCTTTTGAAGGAAGTTGATGAATACTAACCTTGAAAACAAACAGATGGGAAAATTTCTTTCTTTCTTTCCTTGTACAACCCATGAACTCTTCAAGAAATATACATTATTTCAAATCTTGATTTTGTTATGATAGTTGAAACTATGAAAAAATATAATAAAATAGGTTTAGATTAAAGTAAATTCAAGAATTTGAACAAAACAAAATGAGGTATTTGTAGAAGAGTGGAAAGGCATGAATCATAGAAAATAACTCATCCACAATTTTTCTTTGATAAATCAATGTAAAACAAAATGAGAAAACAACAAATTAATTTAGTTTGATAGAGCCCTTTGGAAAGCTTTTACATAATTTAAGAGTTCATAGACTAAAGTCGACAATCCCTTTTTTACTCATCGATACTCATGATCGAGATTTTTGGAAAACTTTAACTTGTGAGTTTAGGAAAAATAAAAGTGTACATTTAGTATATTTCCTACTTGTGACATATACTTGTAAACAATTCATATGTGATAAATAAGCATAATAGTTATGAAATAATTAAAAGCATGCATGGGTAAATTTAGGTCTTATGGCCTATTACAAACAAGTTCATAATATCTTGGGCTTTACATCTCCAAGCCCTTAAATTACAAGTTACTAGGGGTGTCCAAAATTGTGTGACTTGTTATTACCCAATCAAAACTAATTATTTTTGGCCAGTCAGAGGTAGGTGTAACTTAAATATCGATTAGAATAGAAAAAAATAAGAATGTATGTTTCGGTTTCAAGGGGGTGCGAGTTTTGAAAGCCTAAACTACTTCAACTCATAATTGACCGAGTTGTACCAAAATTCAATAAGAAATGATATCATTTTGGCAAAGGCATTAATTAGCCTTCATCCATAAAACTTCATTCTCCAATTCAACACCCTAAAATGTATAACCTAGCAACAAGGAGCCTTCATCAGTTCTTCCTTTTAGCAATAGTAGCAGGCCACCATGTCTAGTGTTACTCCACTAGCCTTTTCTCATATGAATGTTGTATGTTTAAGATGCTATAATTTTTCTCTTTTTTAGGTGAAGTTAAATTATCATTTTTATTGTCTTTAATTTCATGTGGTTGTATTTATGAAGTTTTATGGGATTGAAAGGATGTCGGCAAACATTTACATTTTCTACTTGGAAAATGGTAGCCCACACTATTATTGGTAACTTGATTTTTGGTGTAGAGGGCAGATTGATAATGATGATATCTTCCACATTAACATTGATTCTGGGTCAATTTTGGGTTTAGTGACTCAATTATCCTAGAAAATATTCCATGAATGCTAGCTATTGCCTATTGTTTGGCTTCGTATAAGTTCAAATGGCCAACTTTGGTAGTTATGTTTCAATAACTATAATAAAAAGAAATTGAGCATGTAATATCCTGTATTGTTTAGATGACTTTGAGTATTTAAGTATAATAAATAAACTGTATACATAATAATTAATACTCTAAGTTATAACACTATTATATCAACAAATTAAAGTACTTGTTATATTTTTAATTATTTTTAAGATTTAAACAAGTGAAGATGTTACAGTCTAAATGAATTAGTGAAATAGCATATTGTTTATTAAAGAGAAAATAAAGAGGTGCAATTGTTGACTTGATTAAGCAATAAATGATTGAACAATAAAATAGTACAAAAACTCTAAGCAATATGCTTATTTTTATTTATGTAAAAAAATTAAATGAGTAAAACTTTTCTGCACCTTTTCATTATTTTTTCTTTATTTATGCCCTAACAGAATATATCAAATTCAAAATTAATATTATGGATATTATGCGTACTATTAAATGCAATGGTTTTAGTTTGAAAGTGAATAACTAAGAAAAAAAAGCTTGAAAATGCTAAACCTAATCATTTTACATTTTGGTCATTCCATTTTTTGGACTTTTGGTTGTTAGTTTGTATAAATCAATTTCTAACTGTGTCCTTTTTTGTTATGTATTGAACTTATGTCATTTCCAACTATGTTTAAAGTTTATGTTTAATGAAATTATGTTTAGTTTCCTAGTTGTTATCTTTTTTGCATGTAATATTAAGGCTCCTTAAGCTATCAAACATATTTGGTGTGTTTTTTAATTCATTATCTAAAACTCTCTATTGCCCTATGAATGTTAGTTCTATACTTCCACTTGTGTGATGGAATTGGATGATCCATCTTCTGGTGGGGTAGTAACTTTAGATTCTAGTTGTAGTGCTCTAACATTCAAAATAACTTTTTTAATTTTGATTGCTCTAACTTCGAAAGACCTTATATCTACTACTTTAATTCTAACCCTAGCATCAAAAAATAAAGCCCCAACTATCTCTACTATTAATAAGCCTCTCCTTATTCGAAAAACAAAGGCAAAGCCATAACTAGAAGTTTAAGCAAGAAAAGTAAAGGCTTAATCACCACTAGTGCTAAGAAGAGAAAAAGGATTTCATCAAGGAAGCTTGATGGAAATAGACAAATAACGATTCAAACAAGAAAGAGGTTTCTAGCGTGGGATCACTTCAAACGAGTTTTGAATAATAAGGTCATTGAACCTACTATTAAATACATTCACTATGGCTATCAATTCTTATGTGGGAGCAAAGGGGATAACATTTCAAATTTGCTTGCACATATACAAAAATGCCCCAAGTATGCATATCCATTTGAAAGTGACTCCAAGCAAAAAATATTAGCCTTTGAAAATAGGTCCATTGGTAAACAATTGGCTTAATCTTTATCACAAATGTTTGATTTTAAGGAATGTATAAAAGTCATAGCTCTATTTATGATATTTGATGACTAACCTTTTGAAATGGCAAGGGATATAGGTTAAAAAACATATGCAAAAAGCTTTGTTCAAGATTGGATGAGCCTTCTAAGAAAATGGTTGTAAGAGATTGTTATAAGATTTGCCTAGAAAAGAAAAAAAGACCTATAGCATTGTTAAACAGTGATTATGTGAAAGTATGCCTCATTATTGATTATTGTATCTTAGTTCAGAATTTGAATTATATAATCTCTAACTACCTATTTCATTAACAAGTAGTGGAAGTTGTAAAAATGTATTTTAAATCTTTATCTTATACCAAACCATAAGGGTGTGACAATTGGAAAACACATTAAGGCTTATCTTAAGGAGTGGGACTTAAAGCATGTGTTCACAATGACAAATGACAATGCTAGCTCTAATACTTAAAGAAGAAAATGGAAAACTAGAAAGAGTTAGTGTTAGAAAGGGAAATAATACACATCAGATACCATACACACATCCTTAACTTAGTAGTCAATAAAGGGTTGAAAGATTATCATGACTCCATATTTGCCATAAGGCATACTATCAAGTATATGTGGTCATCACCTTCTAGGTTAACTAAGTTTAAAGAGGCCATTTTAACTAAAAACATCACATGTAAAGGCTTAGTGAGCCTTGATATTGCCACTAGGTGGAATTTAACGTACAAAATGCTTGAAACAGCTAAGAAATTCCAAAAGGTATTTAAGAGATTGAAAAAGGATGATAGAGATTTCTTAATATATTTCCAAGATTTTAAAAAAGAGAAGGTCACCTCCAAATATTAAAGATTAGGATAACATTAGAGTATTTAGCAAGTTCCTAAATATTTTTTATAATGTGACTTTAGCTTTGTTAGGATTTTTATATATCATTTCTAGTTTCGTGTACACTCACCTCTCTCTTATTCAAAATGAGTTAAAAAGTTAGACATTGAACAAGAATCTTGATTCCATCTTATTTTTTATGGCAATTGAAATGAAGGCTAAGTATGACAAGTATTGAGGCTTGCTTGAAAATATGGACACTATCATCTTTATTACAATTACCTTCGATCTTAGATATAAATTGACATATGTTGCATGGTATGTTAAGGACATTTATAGGGAGATACATACTCAAATGATGGGGACCAAAGTGAAAGCAAGCTTGGGAAAGATGTGTTTCTAGTACACTTTAGAGTATGAAAAGCCTAATAGAAATACTATAAAGAATAATACTACATAAAAAAGTGAAATTAAGTCAAAAGGAGTCTACCTCTGTAAGCCATGCCCAGAAAGTAAGAAATATTACCTTTAGGACCTACTTAAAGAAACAAGATACAATTAAAGCTAACAATCAGTTAGAAAGGCACCTAAATGAGCCATGCATTAATCATTAAGGTGACAACTTCAATGTCCTAGCTTGGAAGAAATCGAGTGCATTAAGATTTGATGTGCTTTTGAAGATGGCAAAGGATATATTAGTTGTCCTTGTTTCTATTATGGCATTTAAGTTTGCATTTAGCACAAATAAGTATGTAATGGATGTGTTTAGGAGCTTTCTTTCCTTTTATACAATGGAGGTGCTCATTTGCACATAAAACTAGCTAAAGTCTATTAAGTTTAACTTTAAAAACATTGATTTCATTGATGATTTTAAGGAGTACAAAGGCATAGATAAAGGTAATTAATGTTAATAATACATTTTACTAAATAATTAATTAATTTTTTATTATTTTTACATTCTTTAAATAACTTATAAATTTAATTCATCTTTTTATTCATTCATTTAGAGGTGGCAACTAATCATCAAGTTGGAAATAGCAGGCTTGGCAGTACAAGCATTAGAGTTGGAGCTAAAGAAAACACATAAAATGAGTTATAACCTATGGCTATTGACTGAAAAAACTACAAGGTGATTCAATTTCAACTAGTTTATTTAACTAGTTTGTTCTTTCTCACACTTTCACCAATCCTACCCTTGTTCATTACTCTTTTTTTTTCTCTTTTGCTTTGCAAGGTTATAAAAGCTAATGTTACATATTTTGGTTGCCACTTGAAGGCATCATTTTTTATAGATGGATATGGTAACACACATCTTTTGGTTTTTTGATACATATATTGGTGCATAGCTAGGACTAGCACTATTTTTTTCATATTCTTGGCTTCTTTAGGTATTAGGGCCTTAGTGGCATAGTTAAATAGTACACAGTCACGCACAATGCCACTAGTATATATGTTATGGCAAGCTCTTGATACATGATAACTTTATATAAGGTATTCGATGATTTTTTTTTATTTTTTATTTTTTTGCTTTAGGTGGTTCAAATAGAAATTTTGAATTTTGAACTTTCATCTTAATGAACTCTTCAATTTTGAATAAATGCTAATGATGTAACTTATTTATTGATTTCATATTATCTCTTTCTATTTGTATGAATTATTTTGTCAATGTCTGTCATAATCAAATTGCAATAGGTATTATTGTTCAATAGATCAAATTTAAGTTAATCTACCAATAAGGTATTATTGATTAACGAATAGTAGTTTTAGATAATATGCCATAGTCAAATTACCCTAAGTATACTCATTTTATCTGTTACTAAAGGAATAATGGTATCATAGTTCATGTTATCTATTTGTTTCAATATTACTAGTGCTTATTGGGCCATATTTATATTAATTGACAACCCTATTATTGCTTTTTATTTAATTTATATTGAAATATTTCAAATTATTATTGTCTATTTGGGTCGCTTTTGCAAATTTGTAATGTAATGTCTTAGAACCAATCCAACTTAGGCTTGCTCTTAGTTTAAGAATTTTTCTTGTCTAATTCTGCCATATAATTGGCATACATTTATGTTTTTTGTTTCATTTTAATTAGATGTGTTTTAGTTTTAACTATTAGTCTTGTAATGACCATCAAAAGATAAAGTTTTATAGTATATAAACATATGTATACATTATATATTATCAACAAGAAGGAAAATGTTTTTACTAATTATTTGACCATGAGCTAACTAATTAAACTCACATGGAACCATTTGAAATTAAAGTAATTAATTTTAGTTAATTGTGCTTTCAGGTGTTGTCAATTTTAATTATCATTTAAGTAGTAATGAATCCACTTAGTTGGTGAGGTTAAGGTCCATTAACCGACCTTAACCAACTGTTGGATAGCTCTATAAGTTACTATAGAAGTTCAAGTTAAATACAAATTAAAGTTTTTAAACTTACTTCTATAGCTTAAGAATTAAGTGCTTTAATATAGGGTAAAAGTTAATTGATTCCCTAAGATCTTAAATGTTTAAGTTATACATAGTTACATGATTTGAATGGAACATTGAAGAAAATCAATCCAAAGGTACCACTTAACTAATCTGCTTGTATTGAGAGGCCAAATTGGTTAACCATCTGAGTAAAATGTAATTCAATATGGTAAAAACTAAATTAAGTGTAGAAAACATGTCACTCATAATTAGTCATGATGATTAGAGAGTCTATTATTCGAAAGAGTATTTGACAAAAAGAAAAAAAGGTAATAATAATAAGTATGAAACATAGTAAAAAGTCGTTAGTCCCTTATTTTAATAGATTTTAGCTAATAATCTTTTTGCAAAAATATATATTTATAAGTTCATGGAAATAAAACTCTTACTAGAAAACTTTAATGCAAATATTAAAATAACTTATTTTCCAAAAATGAATGGAATATGGTATGCAAGCTACCTCTTTATAACCCTTTTCCAGCCTTATCGCACACAAACTAATCCTTGTCTCTCTAACTGCTAACCATACCTCTTTAAATAGGATATCGAGCCATGAAAATCTCTTTTACAACACATAACATTATGACTTATTGAGCTAATAAATTATCACACCCTACTGGGTAAATTTAGTGAATACAGTAATATACAAAGCCTTGGATACTATTTATATAGGGTATAGTTCAAATACCAATCACGCTATGGTTATCATTTTATTAATCCAAGTTAAAAAATTTATAGTCCATAAAGTCCATGGTTCCTAGTCCACAAAAGTCCATAATCAAGATAGGCTTACAGTCTATACAAAAATCCATACGCAAAGGTTAAAGGTCTAAGTTAATGGTTCAAGGCCTAAATTGTCATGAAAGTCCAAACTCATAAAATAGTTTTGTGGATTTAGTTTTAAAGTCTAAATGTCCATTTTTTTTCTTATAACACTTTCTTATTTCGAAAAATCCAATTTAAATCCACCTTTTACAAAAAAAAAATTCCAAAATTTTTCTTAGTTTTCCAATGGAAAACTGTGAGCATATTGAGCTCAAAATATCCTTATTCTGGTGAGACGATGTTCATAAGTACAATAGTGTACCACGAATTCCCCTTCCAAGATTTTCATTCTTTCCTCTTAAACATCTTTTAGTAATACACCTAGTATATTATGTTTTTCTTAGCCAAATTTCATGCACAGTTTTTACACCAAACATACATCAAAGAGGCATAAAAATAGTAATCATAAAATTTTTTACTAAGGTTAAAACAACTAAACTTACAAATTTTAGAATACCTTCTAAAATTTATTAAGAGCAAAATAAGTTACTTTCATGAAGTTACTAAGCATATGAATTTCTTAAAGTAATTTCTAATAATATTCAATCATTCCTAATAATTTTCTAGCACCTAAGTATGTTCTAACACATCTATACACATTAAACTTGTTAGATGTGCTCATAAAATCTCTAAGGTCTATAATCATGCAAATACATCTCTCTAACCATATTTTTCCTAACAAAAATTGAAAAGAAAGGTAAGAGAAAATTTATAAGTTGTGTAGTTCCTTGATTGAAAGCCTTATACTAATGAAAAAGGGAGAAGCTATGATCTTCTAGTTAGAAAAAATGAAGATTTTAATGATTTTTCTTGTAATAGTTGGTAGTCCTTAAGTATTTATATGAATGGTGGTTGCCAAAAAAGGAAATAAAGATGATTTGCTACATGTAGGAGAAAGTTTGGTATGTAAAAAAGAAAAGGAATGTTGAAGTGAAATAATGTATTAGCTTGTTGAGGAGTCTTTATGAGTATATAAGGAGAATAGAAATTTGAATGGTCAACATAACCTTTTAAGGATTACTATATGTTAGGCATGGTAAATGGGCCTAAGGCTTGCGGCTTGCGGACTAGACTTGTAAAAAATAAACTTGCAAAAAAGTAAGCCTAAACGAGCTCGGCTTGCAGGTCAAGCTTATTTATAAAGCAAAGCCTGCAAGCCTTATAGGCTTTTATGAAAATTGGATTGGCCAAAACAGCTTTGCTTAAAATGCGAGCCTTAACAGATTGGGTCTAAATAGACTCGACCTATATAAGCTTTGACTCAGTCCAGTCTGCCAAGCCTATTTACCATGCCTACTATTTGTGCTTATGAGCTGAGATTTTTAAAAGATTTTGAAAGAAAGATTTAGGATAAAGTGGCTAGTTGTGTGAGGAGAGAAAAATTTTGTCATTTTTTTAGACATGTGAATGAATTGTATAAGGACATCAAATAAGTATTGTTAAGAGATATAATAGGTAGTGCCTTAACTTTGAAAAAAAACCTTACCATATTACTACAAAGTAATTGACATAGGTTAGGTGCTTAGTAAATTACATATTAATTTTTAACTGTCATCTAGTTAAGTGTTGATATATACTAGTTATACAATTAGTTATATAGTTGATGTGAAAAATGATTATCATGTCAATTTTTTTTTATTAAAAGGCAATATCTTTTCTTTACATTTCATATTAGTTTCTTTGCCCAAAAAAATGATACATTTTCTTTTTTAAATTTTTTATTTTTTTATATTTCATGTAGGCTTTTTGTTAAAAAAACTAATTTGAAATGTTTGTATAACATTATTTTAATGTCGATTTTGGACTTTCTACCAAAATATTTATACTAAAATTGAATAAACTCAACATTTAGTCCAAAAGTGTATTTTGAGTTAAAAATTTCAAAATGCCATAACTTCCCTTTTAACTATTTGTTTAAGGCAAATTATATGTCAATTTTATGTAATTTTTTGAGATTTATCTATTTACAAAGTCAAAGATGATTTGCCCTCCCATTGCCATGAAGAATGACCAATTTTTATTTTTTTCACTTTTTTTTTATCTCTTATATTTGTTTGACTGGTTTTGGATTCTATTGTAATATATTTTCAAATACATAATAATCTTTAAAACTTAGGTATAACATCAAAAGTTATACAAAGAAAATATAAACAAAAAACCTCTTTGAAAAATCTATGCAAAAAATTAGAGATATAAAAGGGGTAGAGATATGAGAAATAGATGTAAGAAAGACACATTTTATACTTTAAATCAATAACTTAGAATAAGACATTTATTTATGTTTGATGTTAATTCAAGGTGTATCCATAGATCATTAAAGTGTGATGGAGGATAGAGTAAGATTTAGAATTTTGCAGAAGGAGTTAGATGGAGATGGAGATTGAGCTTAGAAGCAAATAAGAGAGAGTGTGAGAATCATAAAGAGGAAAAAAATTAATAATGTTCTTTATTTATAGGGTAAAAATATCATTGCTTTTATGATCTTAGACGTTGATTATTTTAGAAATTAATGTCAAAAATCTTATAGAAATAAAAGATGAAAATTGTTTACAAAAACTAAAATTAAATTTTTTTCATATTTTCAAAGATGTCACCACTCCTATAATTTAAATATTTATTACTATAGGAATTGATGTAAAAAATCTTATTGGAAGAAAGGATGATAGTTTTTTTTTAAAAAAAAATCAATGTTTTAAATTTTCTTATACTTTCAAAATTATTACCACTACTATAACTATAGACTTTAATAATTTTAAAACTTAATGTTGAAAGTTTCACAAGAAAAGATGATGGTTGTCCACAAAAATTAATGTTTAAATTTTTTTTATATTTTCAAAAATATTATTATGTTAAACTAGATTTTAGTATTAGCTTTGATTAACGTTTATCCATTGATATCATTCACAGTTTTATAGTGATGCCACTTTTTCTTTCCTTTTTTTTTTAATCATGTGTGTAAGACCATATGGAGAAAATGGGGTAAAATATCTTGTCCTCAAGCAACTTGGTAGTCAAATGTATGTACCAAATTGTAAACACTTTAATTTTGCATAAAATGAACTTTCAATAGGACTAAATTGAGAAAATTTTGAAAAAAATTTTTAAAACTTAAAAATTTTATTGAAAATGTAAATAAAATTATTCTGAATTTTCCAAAGGCAATATATGTTCATATTTTCAAAACTTTGAAATTCAATTTCAAATGAATAGGAAAATTTTTGTGATTTCAAAGCTACTTTCAATTGAGCATTTTGCGCACATCATGTAAAACCTCAAACTAGATTTTTCCAAATCCTGTATATGATACTGACCCAAGAAAATATAATCGTGGTCCCAAAATTCCATTTTTGAATTCTTCTTTCAAAAAAATAATTCTTTTTTATTTTTCCCTTGTAAATTTTATAGAAATCTATAAGTTAAATTTTAGTATCTATTTACTAGTATGCGCATTCTGTTATTCGACAAGTCAATTTTGCATTTTCAAATCTCTATTGAATCCTAATTTACCTTGTATTGGTGGAGAAAGAATTCGTCAATTATTAGCTTTTATCCTTTGACACTAACGTGCTCTTGATTGTGCAAGGTATCACACTAGAGTCCTAGCATAGAGGTAGGCCATGATTCGGGCCTGATTTTGGTGGCCCAATCTTGAGCTACTCTCCTTAATGGACAAAAATCCATCCCTTAGTGGGTTTTCTTCTAAAGCCGTTCATCTTTAACTTTTTTCCCCCTCACTTTTGGGCCTTCTAACAAGAACTAGTCCCCTGTTGAACTTGTTTGAAAATTTTCTAGCATTAGCTTCTACCAAAAATGCTAATGAGCTATTTTTAACTTTGTTTCCCACTCTGTCTACTCAAGAATAATTCTACCAATTTTTGGTGATATTTCTAATAGAAATTTAATTAGATGGATTTTTTCAAAAAATGTCACAAAGTTGCACATTTTTACTTAGGATATGTTTGAAAGTATCATTTCAGCATTTAATAGTGAAAAATTCACTAAATGTGTTGAACAACAACTACTTAATTGAACGAGTTCAGCTACTACTCTGTACCTTAAGGAGATTTTGTGCATGAATCTAGTGCATAAGATTTTTTTTAAATCAAGAATAGTTTTAAAATTATACAAGATTATAATATTTTGTGATAAAAACTTTAAGCTATTAATCAAATTTGGTATTTAAAATAAGAGATTATTTAAATGCTATAAATTAATATTTAATAACTTTAACATTGAATGTTTAATTTCAATGCTAAATGTTTTAATGTTATCAAACAAGCCCTTACTTATTACACACAAATTTTGTCTAATGTTGTAAATAAATAGACATAGTGTACAAAATGTGTATGAAAATTACATTTTTTTAAAGAAAAAATGGGAAAATTTCAAATTCTTCTCAAAATATATCAAAACAAAATTTATTAATAACTTATCCAGCTAGCTTAACCTCCAAAATTTTGAGTCAGGAACTGCCACGGCTCCTCAAATCAATACGTGCACTCTACTTTCTCTGAATTTACAAGTTTCTATCCAAGATTGAACATCATAGGCCATTTGTTTACTATGGGAGAGACTTCGCACGCCACTATGTCGGCCTTTTTACCGTTTTCCTAAGTTTTGAAAAATTATTAACCCAAATATTGCACCGAAACTTTTATTTACAAGATACTTAAAATATTTTTTATTTTTAAAAAAAACCACTGATCATGAAAGGGGGGAGCCCGTGATCAATACTGCCTGCTCCCCCCATCAGTTTTTTATTTTTTTCGTTTCTTTCAGTTTTTTATTTTTTTTTCGTTTCTTCATTAGCTTTTAATTTTTTTTATCAATTTGTTCTTTTTTTTATCAATTTATTTTTTCCAAGATCAATTTGGTTTTTTTTCATTTGTTCAATTTTTTTTACCAATATATTTTTTTCTGATTAAAATATTTTTGACTATTTTTCACCCTATATGCATTAAATTTGTTTTATTTCAAATTGAATTTAATTTTTCTTAAAATTTTGTAATAATTTTTAATTTGTGACCTTTTTATTTTTTTATTTATAATTTTAACCTAACTTTGATTTGATTTAGTTTATTAAAATTTAAATATTTATTTTATATTAATTAATCAATATTCTAAATAATAATCAATAATATTTTTAATTCTCATAAAATTGTACAGTATATATAATGCAATAAAATAGTAAGTGTGGTAAGATTAGTGAGATAATTATTATCTCAATAAATACAAATACTTACATTTTCTTTTGTAAACTAATTACTTGATAGATGTAAGTCGAAAAATAAATTTTTAAATAAAAAATTAAAAAATTAATAATACTACTTTAAAAAATTATTCTATTTTTAATCACTTATCATTCATTAACTTTAAAATATATGATTTGTTATCTCACAACAATTCACCTTAACCCCTAAATTCTATTTTATACTTAGAGTGGCTAAATTATTTCCCAAAATATTTAATTATATGCGTGAATAAAGAAAAACCCAAGGCATAGCTCTGCAATAAAATAATTTGAATTAAAATCAAATTTGTTAGAGGGCATGAAAATTTTAATGATATATATGACAAAACTAATTATTTTTTTAGCTTTTCTTATTAATAATATATTTTCATAAATATTGTTTATTTGTACTTTTGACTTAAATTACATTTAATTTAATATTATACAATTTGAATATTGCTTTGATAGTAATCATTCAAGATTTTAGATATTAACTAATAATTGTATTAATTCTTATAATATTGTAATATATAATTAAAATTTTAGTAAATACCAGTCTTTTTTTCTCTTGTAAACATACTAGATGAAAGATTGAAATTATAAAATTAAAATTAAAATTATATTTTATCATAATGTGATGTGTATATCTAAAAAAATATTTAACTAAATATGAAATTAGAATATAACTTGCATCATGAAAATAAATATTTTATTAGTAAATCATGTTAGTCCATAAGTCCATAATGTGATACAATTAAATTTAGAAAAAACTAATTGTGCAAAAATAATATGATGAAAGGGGACTCTGTGATCGACTGGGTATGCGGGCCCCCATAATCAGAATATGAAATTTTTTAATTTATTTAACCTTAGCCAATTATTTTAATTTATACATTTTGTACTTTATTTGACTTATTTGAACCTAAAAATTTTAAAGAATATAAACTCATTTTTAAATTATTCCACTTTTTTAGTTTATATTTAATATTTATTAAATATGTATTTGAATAATTTTTTGTAATTTTGAAATTTTTATACTAATTACTTAAAATTTTAAATAATAATCAACTATATTATTATCCATCATTATATTGTATAATAATGTAATATAATAAAATCGGTATGAGGGAAGTTTTTATTACTGTGCAGTATAAGGAAAAATTTATTTTCCTAAGGTAAGCCCTACGATAAAAAAAGTGGACCTTTATAAATTACAATGTTGCAATTCACATGTAGAAATAACAAAAAATACATTACTTGATGAAATAATTAATTAATTTGAGTAGCGAAATATTAAGTAGTAGTTTAATAAAATTAAATGGGTGATCTCAAATTCGTAAAATTAAATGGTGCTAAATTTAATAATGTGACTTACCATAGTCATTTTTAGATGTGTAATTGGCACCTTTTCCCGTAATTACGTATAATCATATATTTGAAATTATACCATGATCACCGATATTTTAGAATGCTCCATTGAATTTGCAAATAACAATATAATGAATAGAATGAATTAAATAATATGATTTGAGTTAACGAAGAAGAGTGAAATATATAATTGTCAAATTGTATAACTTATCTGCAAAAGTGGATAATATAGTTAATGTATTATAAGAAATTACTAAATCTAAAATAAGAATGTTATGAATCAATTAAATAAAAAAATTAAATAAAACACTATATTATAATAATGAAATACTTAATCATCAAAATAATGGCTCCCAGTTCCACATCGAAGATGTCGCCTTACTTGTTGCGATCGTTAAGCCAGAGGTTGATGCTATTTTTCTTCATCATTTTCCTCATCGTCCTCTGCATGAGTCAGGTGGGTCTGACTCTTAGAGGGTAGAGAGTTCAAGTCCTAAGAAAAGGATTGAAATGGTAGAATAGGATTTCCAGGTATGAAAAATCCTTGATGTTGCTACCTCACGGATCCACCGATGTACTCAACACTGAATGCAAATGGGTCATCAAATAATGCCATTAGAGAAACAGGGACGTGCTGAGCTGATTGTGATGGCGATGGGGTGAAGAACGATGACTGTGGAGCATCATAGGGGTGCTGTGGGGGTAATGGCATGATGTGAGATAGGCCAGCATCTCCACTTGTGAAGAATTGCGATGCTACGGTATAAATTGATGGTCCCACAACTCCTGTATCAGCATGCATCGATAAAAGGGTAAATGGGTTAGGAACACTTGCTTGTGTCATTGATGGATGAGTATAAGACATACTTTTATCATCGTCCCCTTCCTCAGGAAAAATAGGATCCGTAAAAGATATGAAGCCATGTACTCTCCTACCACGCCTAGGCTCGAGTATAAGTGGTCTCAGTAATTCATCAACAAGGTAAGCAGGTTAGGTAGCATACATGTCTCGATGCTCCCCTAGTGCACGTAGCATGAGGTGACATTCTCGATTAACGATCTCCCTAAACTAATTGTACGGTTGTGAAGGGGAATTCTCGACACTGAGCTTGTGGAGTCTCTCAGCTATATCAGTCTACAAAGAAGTATATTTGATATGGTTAATAAATATTATATCTTAAAGAAACCATGAAGAAAAGTGTGAAATTCGTTGCTTACCCCAAATCCTAGACTACCACTAGATGGATGGATCCATCATCTAGTATGCCCCCAATACCATGTCATGTATCCTAAGTCGCTGTGAAGAGCATCTGTCTCGATCTCGATCAATGAAAGTGTATTGTGCCATGCATTCCAGGCATTGATGAATATCAAATGCTTATCCCGCCAATTTTTTTATGTTTTACCCTAAAGTTGCATGGTATGACAAGAACTGAGGTCAAATGGCTGCTGTGGGATTAGTTGCCTCCTTCCAAACTATTAGAGCACACGGTCAACATGGTGCCATTCCACAATGTGGAAGCAAATGATGGGAACTGATGTCAGCCATATATCAGGCGATGTTAAGCAATACACTAATATAAGCTGACGTACGCTGGGAATATCATAAGAGCACCAAATAATCTGAATTACAGAGAAATACATAATAAATAAGCATATCATTAGATCTAGTAATGACACTATTACTTTGAAAAAGCAGTGCTCCTAACCTCATCGTCCTTCATTTGATCAAGTAATATTTTGTACTGGCGGAGAACCATCGATGGCGGTTAAAGAGGTAGGCCAATATTCTTCCACCTGTGATAAATACATATTGTGGATTAAATGTTAGAGTACTTTAAGCAATTATAATAGATGTAATATGTAAATCATGTATGATCTAGACCTGAAGCCCAATAGTGAAAGTAAGGGTTAAATATCTAACCAAGGATCAGGATATGGTGGTCTTGCCAATGATAGAGTGAGAAATTAATCCCACGCCCATAGATGCAGAAGGTGCAGACATCCACTAATATTAATCTCATCACATTTTGTGACAGTGCATAACTATCTATACAAGCATGCTAAGACCGCACGATCCCTAACTGTATTGACTAACATCTGCAAAGTTCTTTAACAATGGTAGATACATCAGTAGCACTTTATGACCCGAAGTGTGAGCATAAGGCAACCGCCAATGAGTCGTAGGATGTAAGCACGTACAAAGTGTTGCATTTGTTCATCATCTGATAAGTGTGCAAAGGTAGCTACTAACCAGGTGATGCTTAGGCGCTAGCTTTGTAAACATTCATCAGGGGGTCTCACCCCAAGTAAGTACTCACACACCACTGGCTAATCAAGTCTAGTTCTACCAAATACGGTGACACCTTCAAAAGGTAGACCTAACTAGATAGAGACATCCTGTAATGTAATGGTACACTCCCCAGCGGTGGTGTGGAAAGTGTGTGTCTCAGGACACCATCATTCAACTAAGGCAGATACCATAGTTGAATTAAAATCAAAATGTCTAAGCCGGCTGGTGCAGTAAAAGCCTTCTTACTATAGATAAGGCACAATTGCAACTGACGAGTCAAATAGCTGATCTACGTGGGCGACATATCGTAACTTCAAGATTCGATTTGCCTTTTGCTAACCATAAAGAAAATAGTTAGGATGTTCACAATTAAGAAATTCCTATTAAAGGAATGGAATTACTTAGTCTCTAGTGTGGAAAATGTGTGTCTCAGGGTACTATCGTTCAACTAAGGTAGATGCCATAGTTGCATTAAAATCAAAATGTCTAAGCCGACTGGTACCGTAGAAGCCTTCTTGCTGTAGATAAGGCACAATTACAACTAGCGGGTCAAATAGCTGATCTACGTGGGCGACACATCATAACTTCAGGATTCGATTTGCCTTTTGCCAACCATAAAGAAAATACTTAGGATGTTCACAATTAAGCAATTTCTATTAAGAGAATGGAATTACCTAGTCTCTCCACACAAACTATGAGATATGTCGGGACTGTAAGTATAACAAAGACTCATTATCAAGGCCAGGGGTCACAACATGACGCTGAGTAGCCATGACAGTCAAGAGCTATGAAATATATCAAATTGCATAAATTTAGTCAATTGCACATGATTTAAATTTATGCAAGTCTTCCATCACAAAGCAAAAAAATTTTAAATTAATACAATAAAATAAGCACAATACATTGTTATTTACAACATGTTATGTAACCTAGGCCAATATGTCCGCAAACTGAGCTTCGTCTAGAGTAGTGTGTAGTAATATTCTGGAGGAAAAGCTTTATGGTACAATCTGTGGGGCTACGAATGTCACCCGATATTTTGTTGGCTGGACGGACAAGTAGCACGATTGTGCCCAGTTTGCCGGCATACCTTGCACCTATATGGTTCTGATATACTTTCCCTCCAATTCATTTTATTTCTCATATGTGTAGAATAAAGATGATCGACAGGATGCATCTGTGCAGGATCTAGTACAAGCATTGGTCCATTCAATGGAGGCTAGTGCTCTATACTGCTAATAGGTCAAAACTTATTGCTATAGGCCTTCAACATTGTCTCCAGTTGAAATACAGGATCAACAAACTGTAATGGATCCAACGTAACCTTTGCACATGCTACAAATATATGTTGGCAGGGTCAATGCTCTAATTGAAATTCGCCATAATCACATATTCGTTAGCTCAAACTAACCTTGCATGTTCTACCTAACTATTTTCATGTTGGGTAATATGACTCTTCCACCTTAAAAGCCGATCTTAGGTGATCAAAGTGACGGACATGACAAGCAGATGCCTTCCAGGTGCAATCGTGAATCTTTTTCCATATGTCTTCGCTGACCACCTCTCCTTCCTGTAACTGTGTTGCAATGATCTCCGCTCTTTTAACAAAGTATGCATTTGTTCGATACAATATAGCTTTAACCAGTCCTATGATTGATAAATGTTTCACCCCTTTAAATATGCTATTAATACACTCGGTCAAATTTGTAGTCATGTGCCCCCATTGCCGACCTCTTTAATTGTAAGGGTGACTTCACTGGCTCTTTGGGATATTATCGATTCAATCAGTATCTCTTGGCTATAATTGGCATAGTTCATTAAACTTATAATCTAAAACATGTCGCTTATATTGATAACCTGTAATAGAAATGCTATGATTGAGTAAATAATAATCATAGTAGCCACAATGTATGATTATGGATGCTAGTATTTGTAATACGCACCAATGCTAGTAAACATCTTCTTCAGCCACGTCGTCCTAAAAGTGGAGTTGATATTGCTTGCGATGTATCAAAGATAGAACACATGATAATTATAAGGGGGTTGCCACCCTACGCGTGGGTTTGTGACGGCAGCCGGTATTCCTAAATGTTTATTTGATATCAAGCAAACATCCAGTCTGTCTTTAATAACATGCCGTCGAACAGTTGACAAGAACCAAGCCCATGTCTTGCATGTTTATCCTTCCACAATGGCAAATACAAGAGGGACGACCTTTCTATCGCCATCCTGTGATGTTGCGATTAGCAAAATCTCTTTGTACTTTCTATACAAAAAGGTGTCATCCACTTAGACTATCAATTTCAAATGAGTAAACGACTCAATGCAAGACTTCAAAGTCCAAAATATTCAATGGAACAATGCAATTGGCCCATCTACAGAATTGCTTGGCAAGCATTCCTTAGTAACAAGCTCATAATAAGACCCAGGATTAAACTGATGCACTGTTGCCAACCATCAAGATAATATACAATACGATTTCTCCCAGTTCCCAAATGCAAGAGCGATGGCTCATTGTTTTCCTTTCCACACCTTCGTATAGGATATTAAGTATCCAGATATACCATAGATTCGCTCAATCACTTCTTGGATGGCCACACTTGGGTTTTCAGTCACCATGGCCATAATGTATGATGAAATGACATCTGCATCTAATTTTGAATGATCTCGGGAAAGAGATGCAAATACACATATGTGAGGCCTATGGTATTTTGATATTTATTTGTGATCCTCTCTCAGCTTATGACATGCTCTAACCCTCCAGTTACAATGTACACCATAGTAGGAACATCGATATTCTTCACACTTGGCCGATGAATAATGCATGCAAAATGTGTGATGAGTTCGAACTAAGTATATCTTCATTGCATGGCAAAATGCTTTTTGGTTCATATATCGCAAACTCTCATATGGCTCCTGGTTGTCATTTATATTTGTGTCGTCTATGGCATCAGAGTAATCATGACTAACAGCAGTATCTACATTTAGTTGTAAAAAAAAGGCAGCAGCTAATTCCATATACTAGCTTTCAGGTGTTGTTGGGAGTGTATTAGTGACGTTTTCTTCGTCATCATTGTTACCGTAACCATTATCATCACCACCAAATCCTTCAAGAACGTAGTCATGTGCATCTTTCTCTTCAAATTTATCCATGATATCTTCTGTTTCCTCTAGGGATGACGGCGAGTGAGATAAGCCATAACTCTGCTGAGAAAAGTATGGCTCTGGAACATAATCAACAATAGGGCTATGAAACTACTGACCATAATTAATGTGTTTATTCATTGGTTCTATGCTGGCTATGTACGGGTTGTAACATGAGGGTCCTTCATTAGTATCGTTATGTTGGCTAGTAGACGGTAGCATGTATGGAGCACTCGTGCCAACTAGCTGACTTGCTACATTCAAATCAAATCCCAATGTTGCAACATGTGCATACAGTTCCGGACAGGATAATTGAGTAGGAAATCTCGCATTCATTTCCCACATCCATTGAATGTTATCATCGTCTTCCAACCCACACGCCTTATACCGAGTTAGATTTAGCGAGAGTGGATGTCTGTATATCAACTTGGTTACGACTTGATTTTCATCAAGTCGTAACCTTCAGCCAATTATGTTTTTTAGCACATCCAAGGTTATGTCTGATTTGATCCTTATTACTTTCACATGGAGGCACTTAAACGTATCGCCTTTATCCGATTCATAAATTTCTCCATTTGCATAAATACAAATATTTTTATCCTTAGAACTCAATCTGATTCGTACTATAGTCAATTTCAAGAGTCATCTCCAGCAATAAATTTCTTGATTATTGAAATATGTATTATAATTACAAAGATAACTACCCTAAATTGTTACTATATAATTACTAGTAATTAAATAATTATTGTCCATTCACAAACTAATACCTTTCAATTTCTCTGCTTTCATACATTTTTTATGCAACCAAAAAATTAGTTATTTCTAGATATTAGGAAGAGATAGATTTAAACATACCTGATTATAGATAACCTAGGTTTTTTGGTTTGTATTTTTCTATTTAATGTTAGTAATTATAATAATGGTTCATTCTCCAAAGATATTCATACAAGTATAAAAGAACACATCCAAATATAATAGCTTACAATATAGGTGATTATGTCAAAACAAAAAATCAGTGTGATACTTATCATAATTAAGATAATAAATTAATTAGTAACTTGTTTACTTTCAAGATTTATTTTGAAAACCACAGATTTCACCATTATAATAAATATTCTTAATAGAAATCTAATAATCATTGTTACAAAAGATAATAGGCAAAATTATACGCAATTAAATTTCATTATTAAGTTAATAATGTTAGTAAATATGCAATGTTCAACAAACCCAAAAAAACTTAATTATATTAATAAAAATATTTATAAAAAATATAATAATAATATTAATTATTATTTATAATATTTATTTTTATTTCATAAATATTATTAATTATTAATAATTTAAAAATATTATAATATTAAAAATAATAAGTATTAAAATTATTATAATATTATTTATATAACTAAATAATATTATAATATTTATTATTTATTTGATATTTAAGAATATTATTTATTTATTAACTAAATACTAATAATATTTAAATATATTATTATTTATTTATTATTTAATTATTATCTAATTATATTATAATTATTATTAAGAGTACAATTATTAATTATTTAATTATTAATATTTTATTAATATTATTGTTTCTAATATTTATTATTATTTTAATAATATTATTAATAACTTAAACATATTATAATAATCAAAATAATAATTATTAAAGATATTTTAATATTTTTACATAATTAAATACTATTATAATATTTATTATATAATTAATATTTTAGAATATTTTTTATTTATTAACTAAATATTAATAATATTTTAATATATTGTTATTATTTAATAATTATTTAAATATTATTTTATTATATATCATTTATTATTAAATATACAGTTACTATTTTTTTAATTATTAATATTATTATTTCTAATGTTTATTATTATTTTATTAATATTATTAATAACTTAGGAATATTATAATATTCTAAATAATAATTATTAAAAATATTAAAATATTATTAAAATATTTGGATAATATTATAATATTCATTATTTATTTAATATTTATGAATATTATTTATTTATTAAATAAATATTAATAATGCTATCAATATATAATTATTATTATTACTTATTACTTAAATATTATTTATTTATATTATAATTATTGTCGAATATATTATAATTATATTTATTATTTATTATTATTTTATTGATATTATTAGCTTTTTTGTTATTAAATATTTTATTATTTTTATTATATTAATTATCATATCGGAGATAGAGAAATCGAATGGAATTTCCTAAGGATTAGGATGGAATCACCATTCCCTTAATTGGAATAATCCCATTTAGGAAAAATGGAAAAAGAGAATGAATTTTTTTTTAACCAAATAAACACAAACGGAATGAAACTCTGCAATTCCCTTTCCTTTTCTTGATTACTCCCAATCAAATGGCCCCTAACTACTATAATAACAATTATAAGTTAAGCTTTATTTGTACTGTTTCAATTTACTTAGATATGAAATTTAGTCTTATTATAAATAAAAATTAGTACCATACTCATGTATCATAATACTAAAAAATAATATAAATAACATAAGCATATTAAAATAAAGATTACTGCAGGATTTGGTGTGTTTTATTATTATTTTAGAGGTCAATAGCTTAAGGATAATATTGTATTCTTTCAATAATTTCTTCTTTACTTCTAAGCCATTAACCAGTATTATTTCAATTATTTCAAAGTTATCTTAACTTATTTGTGTAGTATTTATCTTAATTATACAATTATTTACTCTTAATCAAAATAAATTACACATATTTCAATATCTATTATTGGTTTAAATTAAGATTTATGGTATGTAAAAATATTTTAAAAATCTCATACTATAACAACCTTTAACTAATATTTCTTAATAATATTTCTCAAAGTATAAAAATCTATTATTGTAAACAATTCTTACTATTTCTTTCAAACATTTATAACTATTTGGATTTCTTATTTTCTATTTTAATAATGTCCAACCCATAAGCCTAATAATTAAAATCGTAATAATTTGCACAATAGGCACAATCTATTCAGATTAGAAACATAATAATATATTCAGATATCAGAATAATAGAAAAATAAATAAATAATAACATCATACAAAAATAATACACACAAATATAATAATAAAAGTAAATTAAAGTAGTATAAATACCGTAACAAACAAATCAAATTAATTAATTAATACAAACATAAAAAAAAATTAAATTAATAGATTCAATTTTCTTAAATAATCTTACTTGTATAATGCTTCTTGAACAATATAACTATTGCTGAAGATCAAATTTTGGATTGCTGATGGAAAAGATATTTGCTGGGAAAGAAACTTTTTTTAGAAAATGGCAGGTGGGGTGCTGGGGAGTACAAGGATTTTTTTAGAAAATAGCTACTGGAGTGCTGGGGAGTAGAATTATTGCGTGAGTGTGTGAAGAGAGGTGTTGGGAGGGAGGGGTTTTTGTAGGGCGTGCGTGTGTTACGGGCGCATAGGAAAAAGACACGTGATAGGCAGGGAAGGTAGGTCATGTGCCCGAATCACAGCAACTCGCCATGTGGTGCGCATGTAGGGGGAGCAGCCATCACGAGAGCATAGCAAATAGACACGTGCCAGCACGGGTAAAGCTCGTTATGTGCCGTATCACCGCAACTCACCACGTGGCACACATGCAGGACTGCACTGATGACGGGCCATGGAATAGAGTGATCAGACCACTAATCACGTGAGCTGACACACTGTGATCAGACCACGTGATGAGAGGTCTGATCACGATCTCTTCTAACCCATTATTAGCCATTTTTAAAAAAAATTATTTTAAGTATTATAATAAATAAAAAAATATAGTGCAGAGATTCGGTAATTTAATTTCTTAAAGGTAGCATTACGATCAAAAAGGCCCACCGTGTCTCTAAACTTACAAATTTTGATCTTGTAAAGAATATCATATGGCCATTTGTTTTGTTATGGAAAGACTTCCGTACATTAATATATATAATATATTATCAAATTTAATTATATATCAAATTTATTTTTTTATTAAAATTAAATTTTATATACAATACGATAATATATTAATAAGTATATTGATATATAATTATATTATTATATTAATAATGTACCATGAATTCATCCTTCCTGGCACAACATTATCGCCTCGCCGTTATGACAGATCGAATTATGATGACGAAGCCAGCTGAGGACTTCCATGATGATCTCTTAGAATACTAGGCTTTGATATCTGGGGATCTCGAAATTCTTCTGTAGAAATACGCTTGTAATAAAGTAAAGGTAGATGGTTTTTCTTTCTAAGCAAATTATGTTAATTTCAGGTTTCCCAATTTATTTTTATTTTCATTCTCTACGTCATGAGTTTTAAAAAAAGTAATAGGAAAAAAAATACAGAAGACCAAATCCTGATTAATCTTTCAAAATCACGTTTTCATCATTTCAATATAAGCTTTTCATTTAAAATTTTGATTTTATAATTAAAATTTTACAATTTATTGCCAAAATAAATCCTCTTCTTTTTACTAAACTACACTTTTTTTATAATAAATATATTTTTTTTTGCACATGGATGACATGGAGGTTTAAATCTAAAACTTTCAGCCTATCACCTAAATCTCTTAGTGCTGGACCATGACTTAGTTAAATATTTCTTGAGATAGTAAATAAATAAATATAAATATTATTATTCTTTAATATTCACATATATAATAAGTTAGTATATTCTAGTATAATTTCGCACCTTAATTTCAGGGATTTAATTAATTTTTATATATAATTTGAATTCTATCAATAATATAATGTAAAAGTTATGCGTTGCAAATGATAAAATAAATCAATAAATAATAATATTATAATTTTTATTTTAAAATTTTTAAAAAATATCTAATTTAATAAAATAATTAATTAAAAAGATGGTGGTTATTAATTTTAATTTTTATACAATTTAAGAATTAATTTTATAATTTTTTGAATTGAACAAGATAAAATCTAACTAATTAAAAGTATTTTACATTTTTCTGTAAGAATTTATAAAACTTAACAATTATCTACACAAGTCAACAAGTGTCAAATAGAAAATATCATCTAGCGTGGGTGTGATCGGAAATGGATGCCTGTCCGTGTAGTCTGGCGCAAAATTTTCTGCTCTAAAAATTATGCAACTGAGTAAAACCGATTAGGCATGTAAAAGTGGGGCGGGACGGATTATACAAGCAGGCCGCTTGGGCTTGGGCTCATGTGAGTTTGCTTCCATAAACCTGCATGAAAAAATAAATATTTTTTTATTAGATTGCAAATAGTTTGTATATTTTTTTCTTTTTTTTATAATTAAATTATTAAAATATATATATAAATAAATAATGAAACTTTAAGTATAAAAAAAGCATATTTAAGAAAATATTAAATTAATTTAAATTAAAAAAATTTAATTTTTTTTATAAATTATAATTATCTAAATAAATTTTTTTATTTTATGTAATTAATTACTCAAATAAATCTACAAAAATTATATTAAATTATTATCTATTAAATTAAAAATTGAATTACATTAAAAAATTTCTTAAATATTCAAAAATTATTAAAAAATAAAAAAATATGCATAAACCCACAAGGCCTGCAGTCAAACCCGCATGAGCTTGTAAGAAAAACAAATCAAGAGAAAGTTATACTGGACCACCTCGCACCCATGAATTATTCACAAAGCTCACAGACCAAAAGTCCATTTTACCTCCCTAAAATTGACCTTACAATAGAAACTTTTGTCAACAGATTAGTTTGACTTGTGGTATTTTGAATAACATTTTTAATATTATTATTTCTCACGTATTTAAATTTTTATTAATATTAATTATATTATACGGGGTGTAATGCTTTTTCAAAGAGATTTTTATATTTAGAGATTCGTTGAATAGCTTTTCGTGCCATTGAACCTGACACGATCTTATGAGAGAATATTAAAAATGAAGGGAAGGGGAAAAATAAAAAAAAAAAGGAAACTTCTTGAAAATGATGTAAAATTGACTTGGGTTCGAATAACTGGAGTCTTGTACGGACAATGGGATCAAGAGTCGACCGTTGACCATAACATTCCCCAGCAGTCTGCAGCTCTATTTCCTTTCAAAATTGAGAAATAAGGTACAACATATTAAAGTTATAAAAATTGGTTAATCAAATTCTATCAAATTAATTTAATAAATAAAAATTATATATTAAATTAATTTTAAATTGAATTACTTTTTTACTAAGTCAAACTAAATTGAATTATTACAGTATCGATCTTAATCCCAAATCTAACTTTTACTAACTAATTTCAAGTAGATTTTATAATTTATTATATTTTATTATTATTATTAATCACTTATGTATTTATTATTAATTTCATATTATTATTTAATTAAAATTAATTATTATTATCATTTAAAAATTATTATTAATGGATATAATTAAAATGATAAAAAAAATCAAAGTACAATATCTTTTAATATAAAAACCCTCCAATTAAAACAATAATTAAAAATTATGCGGTCCACTGAATTTAAAAATTCAATATTAATTAAAATGAAATATATTATTAATTTAATTTATAATATATAAATATATCACTATTTTACCATACTAATAATAATTTACTACTCTAACTAATATATTTATTTAATTATAGTAATTTTTTTATATATGTTTAGTTATAATAATTATTTTATGTAATTATTTTTTAAGAAAATTCTAAGGTACCCATGTGGTACCAAACCCATGCTGATATGGCAGCATGGGGAGCCATTGGATGAAAATACTATAATCTCATCCAATGACTCTCCATGCTGCCACATCAGCATGGGTTTGGTACCACATGGGTATCTTAGCATGCACCTATTTTTTTATTAATTTTTAATTTTTATGTTGATCAATTAAATTTCTTGCATAATTTTTATTAATTTTTTAATTTTAATATAGTTACTCATTTTAATAATTCTATGTGATATATATTAATAATATTAAATATATGAATTCATTATTTTTAAATTTTAATATAATTATTTATTTTGATAAACTTATATAATATATGTTGACAATAATAAATATATAAATTTATTAATTTTAATATATTAAAATTATTATTTTAATATATAAATATATAATAATAAATAAATAACTTATTATTTATTATTATTATCAAATTAATGGGTTAATATAATGATTCGATAAATTAACACTTATCAATTTCAATTTTTTATTAAGTCATGCTAACCAATTCTAGTCCTTTTATTAAAGCAGGTTATTATTTTTATTTTTCATATTAGTATTATTGTATGATTAGATAAAATTATATCAATCCTAACTAGATAAAATTATACTAATTTTAGAGCGGCTTGTTAAACCTAATTTATTTTAAGACCTAAAAATAGATCTCTAGAATTGTCCAAGCACAACCCTTGACCGACATGGAACGGTGCAGAAGTTGATTATCCTTAATTGGTCTTAGCCGTACAAAACTATTCTTCATTCATTTCGCTCGGAAAAGAATTATTCTTTAAATAAAAACTTTTCTTTTCCCAATTTTAGTGATATATATATATATCTTATATATCTAGTTTTATTTATTTATGATATTTTATAATTTAATTACTCTATATCAATTTTATTAATTTATAATCTTTAAGAGAGAAAATGATTTTATAAACATCAGAAAATAACAAATATATATTTAACTTTGAATGCTTAGTTTATAATTGGCAGAATTTATTTAGTATATGTCATTAGTATAATGATTTGCGGGAAAATTAGTAGTTAGAGCATGGAAAAAATTGTAACTTGTCAAGGAGAAGCACGCATTTCATATATATTTCTTGTATTAAAATCACTTTGTGACGATTAGTCTATATACGTAAAATTGTGGTGTTTAATGCAATTTTAAGTACAAAGAACATTTATTCATAACTTTCTATTGAAAAGAAATAAAAACCCCTCTTTTGATTTTGAAATAAATGCATTTAATACCTATGATTATTAATATTTACAATCACTTTCTAATTCTATTCATAAATGGCAAATTACATCCATATATGATTTTTTTTCTAAATTATTGGTATAATTTAAGTGTCATATTATGTCAAAACAAATATAAAAATATAAGAATTATAATCATATATTTTATTATTTGCATTGCACATATAAATCATAGCAAAATGATCAAAGTATCTCAAAGATTATATATATATATATAAAAGTCAGATTGCCTCCAAATTTGAATTAGACTTCCACATTATGCTTAAGTTTTTCGTAAAATTTTGTGTCAAATCAATTATGTTGAATTTTTCAATTTGCTTATAAAATGAATATTAAATGTAATTTATAACTTATAAATAAATTTTATGGGGTTACTGAAAAAAATTAATAGATGTGAGCGTAAAATCCAATTGACACAAAGTTCAAGGATTAATTTGCATTTTTTATGAAAAAAAATTAGGAATTTACATACATATTTATAATGTAGACATTAAAATTACATAAGAATTAACCTTTGTTGAATAGTTAAGTTTGTTGGGTCACGACTCTGCAAAAAGAGCACGACCAACCAAATCGGAGCAGAGCTACGATTGGCCCTTTGCGAGTCCACCTCGTCCTCATTGTGCGTCCCCCCCCCCCCCCCCCCCCTTCTTCTTACTTTATCTTTTAATTCATTTTCTGGGTTTGAAGGGGGAGACCTGGGCCTTCCCACGTACTTGGTCGTGTTTCTGATTATTCAGAGTTGAAACCTGTATACCTAAATCTGACTGCTTTTTTTTTTTGGACACTGCGGTAGAAAGGGATATAAAGCATTCATATACAGCAACAATTGATAACTCCTACTGACAAACAATTGCAAGTATAACAGGGTCGATCTTTTAAACAACAACCAACGTGCTGGAAAATTTCCTGGTTGGGGTTAGGAATCAAGATTTCTCAATTGTAAAAGGGGCAATTTTTTATGTTACCTTAAATTGAGGTAATATGCATATAACATTACGAGATTTACAAGATTTTCTTATAAAATTTATAATATTTTACGAAAGGTTTATAATTTTTTTAATAAAATTTTATAACAACTCATAAAATTTTTATTGTGCAACCATCATTGTTTTGTGTTGAAAGATTTATAAAAAAAAATTTAAATCTTAAAAGAAATTATAAATTTTATATGAATAATTAAAATAAAATAGAAGGGAGGTGTATATGTTTAAATGATAACACTTGAACAGGATCACTCCTCTATGATTTTCCAAATGATTAAACAAGCTTTTAACTTGTTTTAAGATAGATATATAATACCACTTAATAGCATTTGTTTTATGTTCTTATGTCTTACACTTTTATGTTTTGAATTTATTGTAATAGATGCAATTTACAAACCCTTTCGCTAAATGGTTTAATCATAAAATGGTTTGAAATTAGAAGCATTGGATTAAACCATAAATTTATTGTTTGACAATAATTTATAATGCACTCAATTTATTTTTTGGGTAAAACTTTTGTTTCTTGCTCATGCAAGAAAATCCTCCACTAATAGTGAATATATATACCACTCTAAAATTAGGTTAGTTTTCTCATAAACTTTTTTTTATTCAAAAATTCTTAAAAAGAGTGGATACCATTCCAAATTGGATTGATTTTCTCAAATGCTACTCTCTAACTATCATTGGAGCATTTTCAAACACTACTACAAAAAAAAAATTATTTGACATTAGTTGTTTAATGAATTCAACATCAATTTTGGACCATCATTTTATTGAGCTTTATTGTAAGTTTTTTATGACATTGGTTATATAACCACCATGGAAAATAAATAGTCAATTCGCTCTTATAACAAGTAAACCATCATTGTCTCTTATTGAACACACAACCTGATAATTGGTCACATTTAAATACATCAATTTTTGCTAAACTATCATTGAAAATTGAAATTTAATGGTAGCTTATTTTAGATAGATTGTATTATATACCAAGTAGGTGATTCATATAATTGACATTGTATTACTTTTTCCTATAAAAAATGAAAAAAAAAACCTTTTCCTTACACCTCTCTATTCTATATAACATCTCAGATCATTTGTTACTACACTACTTCTAACTAAAATATATCTAAAATCACTAAAAACATAATACTCTAATATTATAATATAATTTTGATATATGGGATTAGAGAATATCTTTTGATTTGCACTAATGAATGGCATACATCTAGAAGATTTTCAAACTATAAGAGAACAAAATAAGCATAGAAAAATTTAAATATTGCAATAATTATAAACAAAAAGTTTATTATGGTGAAAGAAAAATTACCTTTTAATTTGCTATGGATATCCTTATTTTCTATATTTTTCACACCTTAACTAGACTAACATCTTCATTGCAATTTCAATGTCTTTAAAGTAAAAAAAAATTAAAAATGGTGAAAGGCTATTTTAATCAAAGATAGGTATTTTATTGCAAGTATCTCTTGCTCAATAGATGAGGTTAACATTCACTAGAAAAGTACTCAGGAATTCAATAACTGCAAATGTAAGTAATATTCATTTAAATTTCATACAAGAAATTAAGTTTCTTAACTATACAAACATCTAAATTTTGCATCAAAGTGAAAGGCAACAAAATATGCTGAAGTATAAAACTATAAATTAAATTGTAAGAACAAATGTAAAATGTAAAAAAAATACTTACATTTATATTATGCACTTTTCCAATAAGTGCTAAAAATTACACATTTAGCCGTAAGTTAACGAAGTTTCAATTTTGCAAGTAATTAGTAAACATAAAGGTAAAATTAAAAAGGATCATCTTAAAGTTGGAAAGAGAGTAGGCCTCGTTAGAGAGAGGATCAAATTTGGCTTTGTGATGAAATTTACAAATAGCTCCATGATTTCACCTTTTTTATTTACATCTCAATCCCCATTTTTTTTCCTATTATTTAAAGCTTAAACATCAATTATTGATTAAAACCTAGCATGTATAATTAAGCAATGTTGTTCAACTATAGAATTTTAAATGTTGATTATTAAAAAATCACTAACATTATAAACCATAAGCTTTTATTTTTCTCATTATCTTTTCAAACAAAAATTTTATAATTTTACAAGTTGGCAACATTAGTTTTTTTTTTTTTTTTGCATGATAACATTTTTTTATACAAGTAAAAAAATACAAATGAAAATAGATTGAATTATCTAACAAATGAGAAAGTATAATTTGCTATGAATAAATTTTTAGTAACAAGAAACTAACAAATGATACTTATAATGAGAAGCTATAAATTACAAATTTCTACTTAAAATATTATTGCACAAAAATATGTAAAGTGGGTTACCTCATCTCATAATTCCTTTATATTTTTACTTAATTTTCCATGAATAAATTTTTAGTAACAAGAAACCAACAAATGATACTTATAATGAGAAGCTATAAATTATAAATTTTTACTTAAAATATTATTACACAAAAATATATAAAGTGGGTTACCTCATCTCATAATTCCTTTATATTGGGCTCATGAGTTGAAAGATGTAAATGGTTATAAATTGATAATAAATTATAATGAGAAAAAGTAGCATCACTAATCATGCATTGAACTTAAGCTTATACTAATGCAAGAATGAAAATATTGCTTCTTTATACAATAATTTATCGTTATTTTACAATTCATCTTTGCATTTTCTCTCTATTTATGTTTCTTAAGATGGAATATGAATAACACAATTTAGCTATAATTGGTGTGATGGTTGCAAATTGATAATAATTATAATGAGAAAAACAAATATAACTAGTCTTGCAATGAGCTTAAAAGGTCAAGCCTTCTGATGCAAAAACTATTTCTTCGTATTATAATTTCTCATTAGTTTGTGCATCATTAATAAGGCATTGCCTAAATGTTTCAAATGGAGAGTAGGAATGAAGTTTATAGGCATTATATAGAGATTTAAGCATTAGTCTAGATGTATTGCATACATTTAGTTTATTTCATAAAACTTAATTGTTGATATATCTTGAAACATCAAATTTTTTTGTGGTTTTCTAATCCACATTCTTCATAAAGTTCAATATTTATGATCCATCTTTTCATCTCTTAATACAACATGCCTCATAAATATCATCATTTGTATTAATAAATAGTTATTATAAGTTGGTAAATATTTATTACATGTTAGTTGTTCATTATATTAGATTTAGACGTTCGTTATGATAAAAAAAATTGTTGAGGTAGCTAAATCTAATTTTTACAAATGTTAGTTTTAATAAATAAGTAATTTTATTTTATATCTCCATTTTTTTTATAACTACTAGACATTTTTTTCACAACTTTTTTATTCTAACTTTTTTGGCAACAACTTTGAAGAAAAATGATAATTAAGGAGGTTTTGTTTATTAATAAATCAGGCTATGACAATATTAAATTCAAATGTAAATCTCATTTGAATCATTTTACTGAGTTTATTTACAACATTAGTTCTTGCTTATGTTGTAATACCAACTGCAATTACCTTAGCAAAATGATGTGATTGTTTTTATGGTATTCTTGAAATGATTCTTGATATCCAAAACAGTCACTTTATGGCCAAAATTAGCAAACATTTTAAGAAATATAGAAAAGAAATAAGGTCTTCTATGTTTACTTATAGACAAGAAAGGATGGTAGCTTAGGAGTAGTGACTTGCGTCTTTGTATAAACAAATGGAATGAAAACATAAATAAAATATAAAGTGAAAGAGAAGATAAATAAAAAATAGAGTGAAAAAGAAATTATATTAATAGAGAACTTAGATAACAAATAAAATAAAAATGAAAATTCATAACTAGGACAACAACAATAGAGCTTAGTTATTTAATAAGAATCGATGTATAAATATTTAATATCTCAACCTAAGACAATTTGAATGCCTTTTATATGATGATTATATAAAATTGATATAATAAGTTACTAATATTTACAATAATGTCAATTATTTGTTAAAAAAATTGTCATTCTTTTTTGTATATATATTTTTATTGAACTTAAATTCTACATCAAATTTTAGAAAATTATTTCAACAAGTGAAAAATAAATTAACTATTCTACAAACTGCATAGGAAATGGATCAAGTGTAAAAAAAACTTGAAAGTTACATAAATGGGATGAGAGATTTATTATATTTTAAAAGATATTAATTTTCATAAGTTTGAAGAAAAATTTTAATTTTAAAATTAATAAAGAATGTTTCATCAATTTTATTAAATTTCAAAATTTTGTGATAAGTCATATATTCTTTTTACATATTTTTTCTTACAACAATACAAACATCAACATATTGAACATAAATTTATAGAAATATAAGAAAGAAAATCTTAATATAAGAAAACTTATTCTCAAATTTTCTTTATTTTATATAAAATTACATTAACAAAAGTAAATTTACAACAATATTATACAAGAAAAAAAATGAGGATTTTGGTCTTCAACTATCATTGCAAAATATGATGCCAATTCTTGTAACTATCATTTAAAAACCACTCATGATGTCTATTAAATTTTGATATTGGTATATTATGCATTTAGGCAATATATTTAACTCTATTACTAATACTAACCATGCTTACGGAAGAGAAGAATAGTTTTCCCTCCATTTCATTTGACATATTTAGAGATGAAATAGATGAAGCAATAACAATTAGATTCTATAACATCTCCAAAAATGTTAAATGGGATGGAGGGGGAGTTATTTTCCTACTCCTTAAACATACATTTGAGTTAAATAATAAAGGCTAAAGCATCACTAAGATGTTTTTAAATAGAGAATAAACATGAAATATATAGTCAATAAACTAAACTAAATCAAAACTAACATCTTAGGCTTACTTTATTATAATTAGGTGTTGGTTCTATTGTCTAAGGAAACTTTATAAATGCTTTGACACATCAATTAATAATAAAACTAACATATAAATGTTATCTTCTTCCTACATCACCTTTTAAATGCCTTTTGGATGATAGTTTCCTAAGCCAATCATCATTTTTAAGTTTCCATTTAAATTTCAAAATACCACCACATTTATATAGACCTCAATTTAACGTATGATCAATATTGATTGGTATCTATTAATTGATATAAAATTGTAATTTTGTAGTAATGATAATACAATCAAATAAATTATAGAGAAATTTTTGCTCTTTCTAACTATGTACTAGAAGTCATTGGGATAATATTCCAATGTTTTATATTGAGAACATCGTATTTTGTTTACATTATAAGAAATAATATAAAAAATAAAAATTATTCAAAAGCATAAAATATGAACTATTTTTCAAAAAAAATTGATTTGTATGTTTGATTTTAATATATCCTTTTGTATTAAAGTTTTTTGTTTGTCTTTTTTTTATTTAGAAAATAAAAAACTATAATAATAATTAATCTCATTAGCTACTTATTAAAGAAATCATATATAATCAATAAGGAGATTTTCATCACATGACAAGAACTACTAATGTGATCTTTCTATACCTCTACCTCTAGTAGGCATGTCAAGCATCTAGTTAGCATATTGGATACTAGCACTCAATAGATGAGATATATGGTTAGCATGTAAGATATCAAATTTCAACACCTAAGTCATGTGTTTGGTTTATAAGATATTGACACTTAGCTTAAGCATGAAGTATGTGGTAGGTATGTGGCATACTAAAACTCGATGCATAAGGCTTGCAATCAACATATGACATACTGGAACTCAACATGTGTGGATGATGTGAATTGTATTTAATTAGTTACAATTGCATTTCAATTTTGCAATAATCAATAACTTTGTAATTAATAAATATCTAATATTAGAAAGAGTGTTTCCATTGTTTCTTAATTATAAATAAGAGGTCTTTTCAAAAGTTAAAAAAAAGGGAAAGAAAAAGGAAAAAAAAGAAAGTGCGAGATAATTTGATTTAAAAGTGAAAGGCTTTGAAAATTTAAAATAAAAGAGAAAGAGAAAGAAAGAGAAAAAAATGAAAAGAAGAAATGAATAGAAATTGCTAAAAAATATATGAATTTTTGTTTTTGACTTTTGAACTATTTTATAGTTGAAAGAAAGGATTAGAGAAAGAAATAGCAAAAAGAAGCAGGGATTGCAATCAAGTTTCAGTTATTACAAAGATGTTTTGAAATATAATTATATTAATATTTGATTCTGAAGTTTTTACGTGCAACTAGTTTTATATTTTTCTTACTTAATTTTGTTTTCATACAGATGAATTATTAATTAGTGAAACCAAAACTAAGAATAGGCTAAAGGTACAAAATGCCATAAACAAAATTAACCTTCCAAATTTTTTCTTATTTATATTTGATGACATTTGGAGTTTTGGAATCAATAGCCATGGTAAATGGTTATTTACTTGAACAAATCTTATATATGGCATTAATGAAACCACTAATTTATTTATTTTCTATGTTCTTTGATGTTGTATCTAAATAAGTTTGCATGATCTCAAAAGTCATTTCTTTGTTAAAAAAGAATGGCATCTAACTTAAAAGATTTATAATGAGATATATCAAATATTGACATTTTTTCATCTCACGTTATCTTCAAATCTTCAATAATTGATGCCAAAAAGACACTTGTAACACTTTCTAGTAGTTTGGGGATCAAAACCAACAATGATAATATTATATACTTGCATTTTATACACAATAAGGGATGTAAATTGCAAATTACCAACATAAAAAGCCATAAGCATTATTTATTGTTTAGGTTAACGTGAGAGTTCATTTCATTTGTGCAAAGTACAAGGTTTCTTGCCTCACCACTAAATTTAGGGAACAATGAACTAATTATTCTTTATCAAAAAGAAATAGCTAAATGACAAAGCTTGCCATTAGAAATCCTTTACTCCCATGTCATATTAAGTTTTTAGCATTTGTTACAATAAAGTAAATATAAGTTTCAACCTTAGTATTGTTTGAAGATACCACAACACTTTAATTGGAGCCCTTTTATTAATGATACCATCATGCTTCTTCAATTTGTAACATAATGCCGTATATTTTGGACACTCATGTAAAGTTTTGTACTTTTAATATAATATGCAATCATTAAGATAACTATATATCTTTTTATACTTCATAACTATAAGGCATATAATTTTCTAGTCTTATAAATACAATTTAGAAGTTCATTTCCTTTTGGAATCATATTTTCCAGTACTTGAAGTAAAGCCATGAAACTCTTATTACCTATTCCTAGCTTTCAAGTTAAACAATCTTAATATGGTAGATAGTTATGAAAATTTAGTGCAACTTAAATAGAAAGGCTCTTTTACATCACTTAACAAGCTATCAAGGACACATGGTTACTTAGTAAAATTATCTATAACATCATGCACCATATCTTTTAATTAATCATTGAAAGCTATATCAATGTCATTATGTTAATACCCTTCATGTCTTCATGATTAATAAATATACTAGACAATTCACTTTCACTATGTCAATCAATCATGTATATCTCACCTTAATGCCATGAGTAAACAAATAATCTCATATTTCCTTATGGTTCACTTTTTGGCATAATAACATCTTATACAAAGGATACTTGATTAACTTATCACTAAATTCTTTTTCTTGATCAATAGTAAATCTAATAATCTTCTCAATCCTATTTGCATATTTTCATCTCTATGTTAATCAATAGTCATCCATATTTAATCCATTACTAACCAATTTAATAAAAAAAATACACAAGAACATGAAACAAATCACAAGAGAGCAAAAATTCACACATTCATTAATATATGACCACTAAATCCAAATTTAACCTTAAATTGTCCAAAATCATTACTATGGAATTGCAAATAGGCGTTGGTCAAAGCTAACACTAGTGTCTATTTTGACATGGTAATGTTTTTAAAATTATATACAAACTTAAGATGACGACTCATAAATATAATGATGTCTATATGGATGCAGTAACATTTTTCAAAATTTGGGAAAACTTTAATACATCAATTTTATATATAATTGATATCTAAATATATTGCAAAAATTCTAGTAAGAAAACTTCAAAGATTAACATGGCAATTTTTCACTTAATTAACATATAAAGATATGGCATTTATAAGGTTATGGGAAATTATGAAAGCTTAAGATATTTATTTTGAATATAATTGTTATCTAAGGAGGCATTTCATGTATCTTATTAGAAAATGCAAAAAGTTTAAATGTTAGTTTTTGACTTAGGTGATGTTAAATAGGATGACAACCATGAAATTGATTAGAAATTGCTGATACATAAGACATCGATTTTAGTTAATAATCAATATTTATTATTTTTTATTCTACTTATAAATTTTTCTATAATCTTTTACTTTCCCTATAAGACATTTTTTAGATATGTTTACTATGAATTTGCTTGAAACAACCTAACTAACATATTTATAAATTTCCATCCAATTTAAACTTTAATTATATTTTTAAGACCTTTAAGTGTTTGCAAAATTGTAATAAATTTTCATTTCACTCTCCGACAATCTTGTTGTAAGTTTAGAAAAGAAGTAAATTATTTAGAGCACTTCCATTCATTTTGGGTGATGTTAGAGTAAAATTAGAACTACTACCACATGATTTGTAGTATTTCTAAAAGTGTAGCAAAAATTGGTGAGTAACAAAGTTTTCCTTAACAAGGATAAAATTTTTGAAGTTTCTGATATTTTTCTAGCTCATTGTTTTGAATTCAAAGTCTCTAGCTATCCTTTACTTCCATCACTAGGATTTGTTTGGAAGAATTGAGTTGCCTTCAATTCTTCCACTTATACACTTGTGATTAAAATGGAAAAATTAAACAACAAATGAGAATTTGCATTAAGGATGATGATTCTGATACAATTATGTTGTGTAGTTTAGATATAATTGTGTATTAATGATTTAATATATTTTTTATGGATTATATATATATGTAATAATTTGGAAAGAAATAAAATCCCAATATAAATTTGCAATATTGTTTGCTCTTTGTTTATTTATTTGTATTTTTATAATAAATTATTTAATGACAATTAAATTTTATATTAAATTTGTATAATTAGCATTTAGATTATAAAGTTTATCTTATAGAAGATATCAAAACACCAATAATTTTTTATTTTAAATAGTTAAAAAGATAGCTTTCTCTCTATATTTGCAATTTCAATGCAAATCTATAAAGAAATTGATACAAAAAAACTTCCTAATGATAAAACATTGGTATTTCAAATAACCAATGTTTAAGTAATTATAACGACAATTATTTATAGAACTGAAATTTAAAGATATTTCAAATGTCTCTGATCAAGAAATGGCAAACTTTAACATGTTGATTTTAGACTTAACTAATGTCTAAATGGATGGCATTTACAAGGTTACGGGGAAACCTGAAAAACATAAGATGTTGATTTTAGACTTAACATATGTCTAAATAGATGTCATTTACAAGGTTATAAGGAAACCCCAAAAGCATAAGATGTTGATTTTAAACTTCAACATGTTGATTTTGGACTTAACTAATGTCTAAATGGATGGCATTTACAAGGTTACGGGAAAACCCTAAAAACATAAGACATTGATTTTAGACTTAACATATGTCTAAATAGATGTCATTTATAAGGTTGTAGGGAGATTGTAAAATTGAAGATGTTGGTTTTGTACATAACTATTATTTAAGGCCATTTCAATCATCTTGCTAAGAAATTTTAAAAGTTTACATGTTGGTTAAGTTCTTAACCAATGTCTTAATGTATGGCAACTGTAAATTTCATAAAAAATAGAATAAACCTAAAATGTTGATTCTCTATCAATAATCGACATCTAAAATTTTGCATATTGTTTATAAATTTCACTTTCATTACTAATTTAAAACATTTTAGTGATCCATTAACCTCTATTATCTAATTTAAGAGTTTAGTTGAATATAAAGATAGCTTACTTTTCATTTCATGCAACACATTTTAAGTTGCTGTGAATCTTATCAAGGGACCTATGTTTCGTTGATATTTCAACCTTCATATACTGGCATGTCCTTACCAATATGTGAAAGCAAAGATACTGGAGGAAACATATCCTTTGATAAGAATCATAGCATTTTTAAATGTATCAGATAAGATGGAAGGAGAGTTATTCTTAAATTTGATCCAAACTTTAGCATTAGTAATGGAAATAAATGTATTACCTAAACTTAGTAATGTTGAATACAATGATCTACACCTTCCAACTTAAAAACTTTCAAATAATATGAAAAACATTATAATTCTTTATTAGAGTCAAAATTGAGGGACACCTCATTTTCCTTTTTATTGTAGGAATGACTTAAATTTATGTAAAAATGCAATATAAAGGAATTATGAGTAATAGATAATTCCAAATGTATATTGTGTATATATATTGCAAATTTTAGTTTTTCATTGTAAATTAGAGTATTTTTTATGTATATGTTGAAATAATGACATGAAATTAAGTAAAATTGCATAATATAATTTTGGAATAGATTCCTTCCTTTCTTATATATTTCTACATTTACCTTCAATATGTTGTTATTTATATTTGTTTAATTATATAAGAAAAACATCATAATGCAAAAGGATTTCACTATCAATTTCACTTAATTTATAAAATTGATTAGTTTAAACTTATAACATTGATTGATTCAAAAAAATAACGTCAATATTTTTATAAAATTTATACTTAATTTATAAAAAAGATATTGCCTCAAAAATTATAATAATAGTTCCTTAAACAAAAGATGAATTTTTTTAATTAAAAGATATTAAAGTATTATACCACTAACTATTATTTAATAACCAATATTAAACATTTTTTAGTATGATAACATTATCTTATTATAGATGGTAGTGTTTTATACTAAACTTGACATATCATAGTCAATATGGTTTACTTGAACTCACTTTACACAAATTTTTTTTCTTAATAATTGACATAGAAACTAATATGATGTCATTTTATACTATTATTCTCATGATAAAAAAAATACAAATAAACTAGCAGGAAAATGAAAATAGAAAACTAAAAAATGGTGACATTATTTATAAAATTAGGATTCTTTTAACTCTTTAAAACCTAAGATGAACTCCAAAACAATTGTGAAGCATAAATTTTTCTTCTTCTTTTTTATGTAAAAAAAAGTAACTTTCTAGATCCCTTAATATTTTCATTCTAACTATGTGGTGTTATTTGTTTAGGTTCTGTGTTTATGCTTGCAAAATCTTCAACTTAGAATGATAGGGGTTGAGGTTATATAGTATCACTAAAATATTTTTAATGCTTTGTTAGCTCATAATTATGCACCATAACCATAAACAAGAAATAAATTACACAGTTAAGCTTGCATATGAATGTATAGATTTATTTTATTTTTCAATACATGCATGGAAAATATTTAGCCCTAAAATATTAGGGTTGTAGTTTTGAAGCATATAAATATATGATTGGGTTTGAGTTTAGGGTGTATAGCTGAGAGTATATACATGCATAATTGCTTGATTATTAGTTTGTATTTCATTGGTTATTTCTATTTTTTTTATTATATATTTCATATTAGAGACAATTGTGATAAAAGGACAAATATTTCAATATCCTTAAGCAAAAAAATATTTATGATAATTAAAAGGTAATTAATTAGCTTTCACTAATAATTTTTTTTTCTTTGTGATTGCTATAACAATCAAATTGTCATATGCTTATTTTTCCCTTGCAATTTAAAATATTGTATAGCTGTATGTAAGCATTCAAAAGTCCAATCTTTCTCTTATGAGGTATTATCTAATCCAAACTCATAATTGTATAGAATTAGTGCAAGAAAAGTGGCTTTTATTTTAGTTAAATAATTCTTGATTAGATTGAAGAATAAAGGATTATGTATTGCAATTTGAAATGTTAGTTTCTATTTCATTTTGAATGTTCCTGTATTTATCTTGAAATTTGAGTATCATAAGGTTAGTTTCCATTTCATTTATAGGTTTTGTATATATTTGAAATTAGGAGAAAAGTTATAGGAAATGTTCTAAGAAGTTATATAGAATGGAAAGAGTGTGTAAAAAAGAATAAGCGATTTTTTTTCAAGGGTTGAAAACATACATTTTTAGTTGTTTAATAGATTTGATATAGTATATAAGACATTCCATGTTGGTTTGTTAAAAATATTGATATGTAATATTGATTTTCAATGATGGTTACATGGTGAAAAACTAACATCCTTTTTTAATAATCAATATCTTACATCACCACCTTGTATTTCATATGAAGAAATAATGATGGTTTCATCGATATAATAATCGATGTTATTTCAATTTTTCATATCAGTAGCATAATCATCATCATAACAAATATATAATGAAGCTCAATTTGAAATTAGTTAAAAATGATATTTAATGAGGTAAACATTTGACGTCTATTGCAATTCTGTAGTAGTAAATTCTAGATTTTTTATGCAAAAACATAAAACTTTAATAGATACATATTAGGAAACAAAACCTATATAGAAGGAAAATATCAAGACAAGCATCATGGTCTCTTAAGAGAAGAATGTGGGTGAACAAACCTTAATAAAAGAAACAAATTGGGTGAATTGATGCCAAATTAGAGGTTAAATTCAAGCTTTAATACATTGTTTTGGAGCTTTTTAGTGAACAATGATCTTCAAGATGAAAAAGTTAAGTCTCACATTGCATTTAACACCTATATTGAGGTTTTCTTCTATTTTATTTCTTGCACTTGTTTTCATTATTTTATTATGAAAAGTCCTTTGGCAATGTGACATTGGTTTACATTGGACATTGATTTTTTTCATAAAAATCAATTTCTATTATATAATGTATTTTGTTTTAAAAGTTTTTAAACTTTAAAAAAAACTTTTAAAAGAAAAGGTATCATATATTAGATGTTTGTTCTTTCTAAAAAATTGAGGTCTAAAAACTATTATAAAATTGCTAATTAGCATTAGTAGATCGACATCGATTTTCATTATCATTAACATCTATTTTGGCATAGTGACATTTCTAAAATTATATGAACATTTAAAATAATAGATATTAATTATAACTAATATCTATTTAGATGGATGACCTTTTTGAAATTAATGAAAAAATTACAATGTTAGTTTTAAACTTAACCGACATCTAAGGTTAAACCATGAAAACTTAAAATATCAATTTTCTAAATATTCATTATGCAAAAGGCATTTAAAGCATTTCATTAGGAGATGTAAATTTTTACATATCAATTTTGGATAATATCAATGTCAAAATGTATGGCAACCACTAGTTTACTTTGAAAATAATGATAAATAGGATGTCAATTTCTTGTTATTAAATGATGTCCGTTATTTTTCACACTAACTATAAATTCTCTCTCACTCTAATTTTTACCTTTGTAATAGATTATTTAATAATAATTAAATTTTACCAAAAATTTATTTATTTGGCATTTGGTTTACAAAGTGTACAAAATAAAAGACATTGACATATAAGTAATTTTCTATATGAATTTACAATTTTATACAAATGAAGAGATTAATTGTTAATAAAATTATTGTCATAGGTTATTACTACAAAAAAAGTTTATTAATGTCAATTATTTAAGAAATTTGATGTCAATTTCAAACTATTATTTTTAGACATCATTGTAAATATTTTATAATCTTCATTACAAAATCATCATTAAAAATAAAAATACCATCAATTTTCTAACAAATAAATTATTGTCATTTTTTCTATGATATGCAACTTAGTAACCAATCATAGTTAAAAATGTTTATTTTTAATAAGTAATTGTCATTGAAATTCAACTTCTATATTAGCTTATTTTGTTATCTAACATGAAATTTTAATATGCTACATTAGTTATTTTTATAACTAATGTTATATTACCCTCTTTCCTTTAAAAAAATAAAAAAAACTTGTTCCTTACACCCTCTCTATTCTATATAGTGTCTTAAAACACTTCTTAATACACAACTTCTAGCCTAAAATGCTTTTAGGACCCCCCTTAAAAACATAATAATCCAACTTTGTAATACTTATATACCCTAAATGAAATAGAAAGCAATGTGCATTTTGTGTTAATTATAGTACAATTCTAAATTTAGCAAATGCAATTTATAATTGATAGAAATGAAATTTCTCTCTAAATTAATTTTATATAATTTGGATATAGGATTAGGAAATACCTAACGATTTGCATTATTGAATGTCAACATAAAACTAGAGCATTTTTAAATTGCAAGGGAACAAAGCAAATAAATAAAATTTAAGTGTTACAACAATTACAAAAAAAAATTTATCAAGGTGAAAGAAAAAATGCCTTCTAAATTGTCATGGATATCATTCTATTTGAGTATATTTAATTCATTGTGAATGTACATCTCTTAAGTTGGACTTGCACTAACTAAAGAAAGAATAAAATCAAGTTTTTTTTACTTGTACAACTAATATAAAAAAATGAAAGGCAACAAAACATGATCAGCTTTGAAACTAGAAACTAATATGCTAGAACAAACAAAAAGGCAAAACAAGTCCTTAATTGTTTTTATATATTACATTTTTCAGTAAGTCATAATATTATAAATCTACTAATGGGCTTACAAATCTTTAGTATTGTAAAATAATTGATGAGCATAAACATAAAAATGGAAGGAAATCATCTTAAGGTTGAAATGTAAGCATACCTTGGTAGACAAAGAATTTCAAGGTTAGAAGAATTTCATGATGAAATTTGCAAATGGTGTGATAATGATTTTACTTTTTTTATTTTCAACTTGTATTATCATTTTTAACTTTTATGTCAATTACTTAAAATCCCTAACATCCATCATAAAATGACATCATTTGACTGTTGTATTTTAAATGCCAATTATCAAATAAAAATTGACATCATAAACTAAATTATTTTGTTTAACCAACTTTTTCCTTTATATTTTTAGAAAAAGTTTTATAATTTTACATGTTAATAGTATTAAAATTATTTTTTTGCATTATGATATTTTTCTTATAGAATTAAACAAATATAACACTAAAAAGACAAATGAGAAGCAAAATAACTATTTTTGCAATGAGCTCAAGCCTTCTAATACAAAAATGATTATATTGCTTCTTTTCACTACAAATTCTTATAAGTTTTCCTATCTTTGCATTTTCTCTCTAATTGTGCTTTTTCAAATGAAATATGAACAACAACAATAGCTTTAAAGTGTGTGATGATTGCAAATTGATGATAAATTATAGTAAAAAGAAATGATATAACTAGTTTTGTAAAGATCATAGAAGCTAAAGTCTTCTAGTGCTAAAATAATCTTACTACTTCTTTTCACTATAATTTCTTATCGGTTTGCATATCATTGATAAGGCATCACCTAGATTTTTCAAATAAAGAATGTGAATAAAATTCATAGGCATCATGCATAGATTTAGAGGTCAATCATTAACTATAATTAATGTATTACATATTTTTTACTTCATAAAGCTTAACTTTTGATTATACCTTGAAATATTGTAATTTTTGCTAGTTTTCCAATACACATTACTGGTAAATGCTTAGTGTTTATGATCTATATTTTTATTTCCTAATATAATACACCTTATAAATGTTATCATTGTATCAGTAAATATTTATTACACATTAGGTGGCCTTTTGTATACCTTTAGACTTTGGTAATGATAAAAAAAAAACCATATCAATTTTAATAAATAACTAACTTTATTTAACTAACTTTTTCTATCTAATAATACAACTTCTACATCATGGAAAATTTCTAAGAATGACCTATATAAAAACTATACTAGATTATCATTACAATTTATAGCATAATCATTATATAACCTCAAATTAAAATTAATTAGTTTACAACATAATCATTACAAAAAAAATTCTAAATTCTTGTGTATTAAAGAGTGATCTAATATGTTTTTCTTATGTTGAAGTACACCACTAAATTCTACAATATTGGATGAAATTTAAAGACAACACACCTATCAATATTACATATCTAGAAATTCTTCAAATTTTATAATTATGGCAATTATATCAAATTATGAATATCTTTTATGCCTAAATTATTTAAGCGTAGATAATAATTATAGTTTGATTGAATACTCATAATTATAAAATTTGAAACTTTTCTAAAGATGTGGCATGAATGAGTGTGTTATCTTCTTATTCCACCTAAACAATAGATGGAGAAAAAGAAAAATTTGTAAATAGAATAAAAGGTAATACATATTGATTATTAAACTAAAATAGATGTCATAATTTTTAGCTGTTTTTCAATATATCATAAATATCATTCTTAGTAAATATTTATCATTTATTAAAAGGTAGGTACTTGTAGATATTGGTTAGGTTAAAAAAATTGAAGTGGCAATTTCATCACAAAAAATCTATTTTAGCCCTTTATCTTTCCTTCTAATTTTTTTAATACATTAGATACCAATTTTCTTAAACAACATAATTAACTTTCTATATCATAACATTTTATCTAACAACAGAATACTAATTACAAATCATTTTTCTAACCATATTATAAATATTAACTAGTGAACATTATATCATAACTTTAAAATTAATCATTTGATGTAATCCATAAATCATTATACATTATGTCTTTCTTATAAAATAACAACTTACATAAAAACTACAATATATCATCAATATAGTTTATAACATAACCACCCATTCTTCATGTTGAAAAGATTAAAATCTTTGTCATAAAGTCTCATTTGTTAAAGAGATCTAATCTATTTTCATCATAATGAAAATCTTCACTAGATTCTATAGATATTAGCCATTTTTTCCTTACCAAATTAGGTGGAATATGAGGGCAACACACACAATTAATACAACAAAGTAGAAATGCTTTAAATCTTATGATTATGAGTTTTCCATAATGCTGTAAATATCTTATGGTAACATCCCATCTTAGTAAAAAATAACTATAGTTTGGTGGAAAACTCATAAATACAAGCTTTAAAGTATTTCTAACTATCCAACAAGGATGGTGTGTTGTCCTTTTATGCCACCTAAATAAAAAATGAAGTGAAATAAAAATTTACAAATAGTAGAAATAATAATAAACATCAGTGTGAAGGAGAAATCATGATGTAATCATTTTATATTTCCTAAAATGATGATTCAAATGCCTTTTAGACTACGATTACAAAAAATTGATGCCCTAACTTATTGATGTTTGACATTCTATGTTGGTCCATTATTATAATCAATGTTGTAAAGTAATCTAAATTTCAAAAATTCCACCATGCCTACTTATTATGTTAATTTTTTTATTAAAGTAACATTATAAGTTGCTCATATTTTTAAAAATGCTACCATGCCATTATATATATATATATATTAATTTTCATGTTAATCAATGTTACTAAGGTGATATTAAAGAGCAATTCTATAGTAATAGATATTTCAAAAACCTATGACATTAATTTTATAAATATCCAAAGTCCAAAGGTGTTCCATTAATTTAAAAGCATTTGAAAAGTAACATTGTAAAAAGGTTACACATTTATTTTGTATATAACCAAAGAAAGAAGTATGATTAAGATATCGATTTTGATAGAATAATTGACATTGAAAGTTTTTCAAACTGCCTATAAATTTTGGCCCCTTCCTTATAATACCTTTATCCATATTGTCTAATTCAAGAGTTTAAGTAGAAGAATGGAATGAGTTACCCATTCTTGAATCACATTTTGAAGTGCTATTAGTCTACTTTAATCATTCCATCCATTTTTTGATATCAAAGGATGGATGGGATGGTTGAAGTGGATTGGTAGTTCTTCAAAATGTGTTGTATGATCAGGAAAGATATCTTTAAAATCCACCTAAACTTTGTATTAGTAAAAAAGGTTAATATATTATGAATATCTCTAAAATGTTCATTAAATGCCTATAAATGTGCATTGAAATATATTTTCATTTAATACATGGGAATCTATCACAAGGATTTAGATATAAATATTCATAAATTTAATTTAGTTTTTATATTGTAAAATATATTGATTTTGATGTTATTGGGAAAGGTTTTAGTAGGTTTTTCAATTAGGAGGTATAAGTACAATAATCAACTATGGAAAAGTGGCTGTGATGGTGGACAAGGAATAAGTACTCTACAACTAGACTATGAATAAAGCAGAAAGGCCTTGCTTCTTACACTTAATAGGCCTCTTGAGGGATTTTAAAGAGTAAAGTGTTTTGTGGGTTAAGAATTAAAATTTTCTAAATTTTATTATGTTATGTGTATTTTTTTGCTTTACATTCTTGATATTTCTTGATCTTTTTCTATAATCATCTTATGTCTCCTCTCCTTTCATGATTTATAAATAGAGGTATTTATAAAAGGCTAGATAGCTTATGTGGAAACAAGTTATAGGAAATAACAATTTTTAGGAGGGTTATATTAGCAAAGAATCTACAAGATAAAAGGTATAGTATGGTACAAGGTAATAAGTGTCCCTTGTAGTGTGTAGAGGTAATGATGATAGTAATAATGGTGGTTATCAATAGGATCGCTAAGTGATTTCCTACAAGGCAACTAAATACATTGTATGCTAGGGTTAGGTTAAGTTAGTAGTCCATTAAGTATGGCAACCTTTACATTCGCCATAATTTAGATGATGTATGATCAAAGAGGGTTAAGTGTAACATGCTTACCACTCCTATAAGTCATGGTGAGGTTTTTATTTCAATAATTCTAAGCTATATAATCGAAATATTCCTAAGAAGTTAGGAAAGAGTTCTTCTATTTTTGTAGTTAAAGTGTTCCACGCTTTTAGATTGGATGATTGCTATAAAAATAGTTCCCTAGACAAAGTAAATTGCCCTTTTTAAATGTAAAGTATAGATGATGAGGAAAGGTAATAATTTATGGACTCTTTCACACATTTGATAATACAAGGTTAGTCTTCTAACTTGTTTTAGATCCTCATTTGAGATAAAGTTTTTTCACTTTTTTTAGAATCTCTTTAAAGATAAAGCCTTTTGACTCCTTATGTCTTATGTGAAGATGAGGATGGAAGTGGATTTTATAATTTATTTTTAATCCTCTTTAAAAATGAAGTCTTTTAACTTTATTGAATCTTTTTAAAAGTGAAGCCTTTTAACTCCTTATGCCCTTTGTGGAGATAGAGGTGACCTTTTAGTTTTATTTTAAATCTCTTTAGAGGTAGGACCTTTTGATTCCTTATAACTTTTTTTAGAGATTGGGATCACCTTTTAGTCTTATTTTGAATCTTTTTAGAAGTAAGACTTTTTCACCTTTTATGACTTTTTTTAGAAATTACGATGACCTTTTGGTTTCATTTTAAATCTCTTTAAAGGCAAGACCTTTTGACTTCTTCTAACCTCTTTAGAGATAGGGATGTCTTTTTGATCTATTAGGCCTCTTTTGAGCAAAAATTGTCTTTTAACTATTTAGACCTCTTTTAAGGTAAGAACTTTTCAATCTTTTGGGCCTTTTTTTTTAAGTAGAGGCCTCTTTTTCAAATATAAATGGTCTTTTGAACTTTTGAGGTCTCTTTTAAGTTAAAAGTGGTCTTTGCACTTTTTAAACCTCTTTTATTGTAAGAGTGATTTTTTGACCTGTTGGATCTCTTTTGAGGTAACTTATAAGAGTTTGAGCATTTTAGTAGCAATCCAACTTGTTTCTATAAGAGTGTATATTACATGGACTTTTATGAAGCATCATCCATAGAGGTTTAAGCTTCTTTATAATGGCCCAACAATTTTTTGATCTTTTGCATTTCCAAATAATTACTTGATTATCAACCTTCGCAAGTTTAGGTATTAGCAAATGCTATAATATAATTTTAGCATAGTTTTTGTGATCATTGTTACCTTGGTATGTATGTCTTTACTCATCTATTTGTACTATCATAATAATTTATTCAATGACTATATAAATTTTATGTTGAATTTGTATAATTGATATTTAGATTTCAAAATTAACTAAATAAAAGATGTGAAAATACAAATTATTTTTTGATTAAAATTTTTAATGTAAAAAATGTTAGTTTTTTTAGAAGATCAATGTTTAAAATCTTATAAAGTTAGTAGTTTATGGAACAAGCTTTTAAAGATATTCCAAACATTTTTGTTAAGGAAATTGAAAACTTAAACACATCAATTTGAGTTTAAGCATATCTAAAATAATGGCATTTATGAAGTTATAAGGAAATTACAAAACTTATGATGACTATTTTGGACTTAACCAATGTCAAAATAAGGTTCATTTACAAGTTTATGAGAAATTGCAAAAATCAAATATGTCAATTTTATAAATAATTATCATTCCAAGCCATTTCAATCATCATGACAATTCATATCAAAAGTTTACATGTTAATTAAGTACTTACTAATGTAGTAAGGTATGGCAACCATCACATTCTTAAGATATAATCAAACCTAAGACATTAGGTTTCTATTAATAATTGATGTATAAGGTTTTATATATGACTTATAAATTTTGTTCTCTTTGCTAAATTGAAAATCTCAATAATATCTTAGCCTCCATTATCTAATTCAAGAATTTGGATTAAATATAAAGACAACTCATCTCCCATCTTAAAAGGTACATTTAAAGATGTTGTAATTCTTGTCAAATGATTTGTTGTATTTGACATCTTAGGTTTCACATATTAGCAAATCCTTTAATAAGAATCCTTCTAAATATAAGACTTACTAAATCTTTCAATTCTCAAAGAATAACCATTTTATCCTTAACATTCAAGTAAAAATTGCATGTATTATTATACCAAAAATGCTTTATATATTGCTTGTGTCTGTGACTAAAGTGTGGGTACAAATCGCTAAATGGAAAAATGGTAATGCGTTCAATATAAAGGTGGAGAATATGTTTGTAGATGCATGAGTCGTGATGTTGCTTTCTCTTACTATAATTTATCATCAATTTACAACCCATCTTTGCATTTTAACATGAACTTTTGATGGATTATAGAATCTTCTTGGTAGCCTAGTAGTACTAAATACAATGATCTAAACCTTCAAACTCAAAAGGCTTCTTGCAATATTAAAAAAAGAGTAATTATTCATTATAATCAAATTTGTGTAGAGATAAATTATGATTAAAAGATAATTCCAAATGTATATTGTAATACTCCAAATAAAGCAAGAAACTTTAAAAAAGAATTTTGACTAAGAATCTCCCAAACAAAATCTCGGTAAGGTAATTAGGTGAAATATAGGTAAATTGTAAAGATAGTTTGAAACTATCTATAGTTAGAAAATTTTTTGATGGAAATTATATTATGCACTAATTTGGGCCAAAATATAATTAAAAATTTGACACTAAATTCTACAAAAATTATATAAATATCTAACAGATAATTAAGAGCTCTGGCAACTTAAAAACCTAAACATTTAAGTCTAAATTTGAAATAAATTATATTAATTTATTTAGGCTGAGTTAGTTTAGAATTTTAAGCCTAAATTTGATTTTTGAAATCAAGAAAAAAGAAAAAGAATGAAAACTAAGTAAAGCCCAATCTTTTAAAAGAAGGTTATGTCAATTTGGTGAATAAGTAGAAAATTAAGAGGAATTGTTAGTGTGTATTTCGAGAGGTTTAAATTTGGCCAAATTCAATTAGGTTTGAAGAAATAATCTTTTAATTGTATGTTGGAGAAGTTGTGCATTGTGTCCTTATTTGTTAATTTTTTTTAAAAAAGGGAAAAGGTGGCTTATAAAGGAAGCTTTAAGAGAGGACTTTATATTAGGCTTTTAAGTGCATTTTTACCCCAATTTTTCTGCTCATCTTAGCTTAAAATCGTGTTCTTTCTAGGGTTTTCTCTAGTAGGGTTTCAACTCTTCAATAGTTCCTAAGAGGGTCTTTAAGTAGTTTCATCAAATTTTTACAAGATAACCTAAGTTTTCTATCATTTTCTTTAAGTTTTCATGGTAATCTTCGTTTCAAAATTTCTAAAACTTTGTTTATTTTAATGAAACTACTTTCTTGCTACTTTAAAAAGTCTTTGAGAAGTTAAAGAATCAAGATTTTAAGGTAAGTGACAATTATCTCTTGTTTCTTTGAGTTTTCCTATAAAAAGTGAAAAGTAAGTGGAATATGTTATTTTAGAGGTCTCATTAAATTAAAGTGCTATATAATTTGGTTTTAGGTTGTATAAATGTTAATATGATGTCATGATACTCGTATTTTAGTGTTAAGATTGGTAGGAAAAAAATTATTAAGTCTTTCTTTAAAAGATAACAATAAAATTATGTTAAGTTTAGAAGCAAAACTGTCAAAGATGAATAATGCTTTATTTTTTGTTAATCTATAGAAATAAAGAAAAAAATTGTTAAAATTTTAATTTTTGAAATTTTAATGTTACAAATAGTGTTAGGATAGGTTTGGAGAGAATTGAGTGTTGGTGTGTATCATAAAAGCTAATCATATAAATGATTATAATAATGCACAATATATTATATTTTATTTCAGAAAATTCAATTATTATATTTTATTTTCATATTTTTTATTATTCTACACAATTTATAACTTAATATAATAATTATTCTTGAAATAATTTTATTATTCCTAAAATGCTTCTCGTCAAGTATTATAATAAAAAGGATAGTAATAATGCATCAAGATTAGCATGTATAGTGACTAATGATTATGAATCATAAATAAGTGATATTAAGTCAATACATTAGTACATTATTAGTGAACAGATGTACTGGACTGGCCTGCAATGAGAAAATTATATGGATTGTCATATGTCATTAGTTATTCTCATGTGACCACGATGTGCGTAGTCTTTTGACTTGAAGTCATTATGGTTCCCTATGTGAGGAGTCATACACTTTGATGTCATTCTGTATCACCTTTAACTGAGACGTGTTGTAAAACATTGATTAGGTGTGTCATGAATCATACTGAGGGATGTGAGTGATGTAGATAGGAATTTTGTTCCTATTACAAAGTAGGAGTGATATCCATGGCCCCTTAATTGAGTGAGATTAAGAAATACATGGCCATGCTCAAATGGATCAATATAAAATATTAATCATTTATTTAAGTTAGTCTACTCAGTATAAAGAAATAAAATTGAACATAAACGAGAATGACACATTCCATACCTCTAGTTTGATTTGGATATCATTACAAAAGAGATTATGTTGCAAAGTGTTATTCATATATTAAGTGAATATTGAGTCACAGACATTTTTTACGACTTGAGTCGTAATGATGTATTGCTAGATATCACTCATTATCTATAGTCCATAAGTGGGTTATTACCAACGTGATAAGAACTTACAGGGTTACACAAAAAAAGTAGTAATGAGATAATAATTAATTAAGCTTTAGTTATACTAAAATCTAATTAATTGAGCTTATTTTCATGCATATAATAATTATTATTAAAATAATAATTTATTTTCACGCAATATATATAGTATATTATATGATATTAAAGTAATATCAAATAATTTTATTATTGAATATTAGATAATTATGTTATAAGATAATATTATTTTTTGATATTTGATAACTATATACATTTTTAATATTAGATATTTATATTATGAGATAATATTATTATCTAATATTAAATAATTAATGGATAAGTCCTATCTTTCCATACTCTCTCCATGATAAGGATAAGGTGATAGTTATTAAGTGATTTTAGGATTCTGGAAGTATTATCCTAATAGAAATAGGAATGTTATATACCTTAATTCTATAAAAAGAACTTAAAGGCAGCACCTTAAACAGACATTAACTTCCATTAAACCCTAAAATCACTTCAAAATGCCCTAATTGTAATCCTAGTGAGAAAGAGACATATCCTAACAGATTTGTGGAGGGTGAGAAGTTTTTATTCACTCCGTATGGATACCATAGAAATGTTATACCCTCTAGTCGGCGTTTGATTCGTGATTCATCTCGTTCTCTTAAAGTATTTTTGCATGAATCCTAGGTAAAATTTAGATCAAAATTTTAATTTTCCGTTGCGTATGTTGATTCAAAACCTAACATTGAGAATTTTTTAAAAATTTTAAAGTTATGAAAAGTGAATTGGTATGGATTTTGATTATAATAGCCTAAAATAGAATTTTGGGTTCTATATGTATTGGAGTTTGGTGTTATTTATGTCATAATTTAATTGAGAAATATTGAAGTAATTAATATTTTTTATTATTAATATATTAATAACCTTACATAGAAATTTGATGTCAATTGGATTTGATTTGAATATCAAAAAATTCTTTTTTCTACAATAATTCCAAAACTATCTAGAGTTGGCAATTCTAAGTTTCTACTTCTATATGAATAGTACCTACACATAATTTTTGTAAAATAATTGAAGTTTTTCATCATTTAACCTATTGGGGATATTGTATTAAAATTTGCTAATGTTTAGAAGTGATTTTTATATTGAAAAGAGGCTTTTATTTCAACTACTCATATGTTATCCTATTTTTAAATTCTTTGTTTTGGTACTGAGTAAACAATACCTAAGGGTTAGAAAATTGCAATGGAATTGATGTTTGATGCTTATTAATGTATTAGAAGCATTAGATAAAATTTTGGTTACAATTTGAATTGTTTTAAAAGCTTGAAGGACACTAAATTGTGAGAGTATTTATACTTCTCAACATATTTAGTGTTTGTTACTTCATATTGAAAAATATTGCAAGTAATTAAAATTTATGTTGCATGGATGATGCTTACGTTATAAATTTGCTAGCCATTCAAAGAATTCAGTACTATCATTATCTTAAATGAAAAAATTGTATGGTATCCTTGGATATAATATCATGCACGAATGAAATGTGAACACGTATGAGAATGACAAAATTTTATGGCATAGTTAGATACTTTGATTGTATCTTATAAAATGAATAAAATAAGTAATTGATGCTACAATCAACATCTTGATATTACTCACCTTGAATCTGATTTGCAGGAGGAGATATGCATCCTTTATAGAAAAGGAAAAGAATGGTAAGGATTGAAAGATAAGGTTAGTGGCCTTATATCCAAGGTGGCAGGAAATAAAGGTAGATCGAAGATATAAGGTGAAACTTATGTCTCAACTATAGCCATTCTCTTTAACAAATTTCAAAAGTGACAAATTGGCCAATTTGTTACCAAATATTACATGTAAGATTTACAATAAGTTCACTAGAACTTCAATCATTTACTTTATACTATTATGTATATATATATTTAATACCTTATTATATATATCTAATTTATTATGGTAAAAATTCTTTAGAAAAAGAAAAAGACTAGCCATTCATTGAATATTTCTAATACTTATACTTTTTCTGTTGAACTTTTATTTATAAATACGGAACATGGATCTCTCAAAGATGATTGGCACCTGTGTGACAATCTTCCTCTCACTTTTAGGAACTTTCCTTGTCATATTTCTATCGTGTCATAATTAGAGCTTTATCTTTTGGTAATACTTATGTATAAAGTTATGTTTTTAAAAAAAATTGTGCTATTGTGTTGTGTAAATATCATTTGGTATATGTAAATTAAGTTTTGAATTTCTTTATACACACCTAAGTAAAAATTATTTTACATAAATGGTTATTTATACTTTTAATAGAATTTATGAAAGTAGATGAGTTAGAAATATTTTAAAAGCTTGTAAAGGTATTTGATTAGTATACTAATACTAGTTAAATATCTTTATACCAATCAGGATATCCAAAAATCAAGTCATGACATATATTACCTTTTTTAACTGTATATTTATCATATTTTTGTATATTATAGTGTTTTCAGTGTATATATCAATGTATTAATATGAAAATAAATAAAATTACAAAATATATTCTTGTAATAAATTATCTTCTTTCTTATTTACTTCTCATTTAATTTGTTACTATTTTTATTTGTTTATTTATATAAGAAAAATATTGTAATATAAAAAAGAATTTTAATGTTATCAATTTTACTTAAAGTAAATTGAAATAAAAAAATTGATTAGTTCAGAAAATGAAGTTCATATTATGACAAAATTTATACTTAATTTATAAAATTATTACTTGAAAGAGAATGAAAAAAGTCATCTAAAAATTAATTTTTTTATTAACCAACATTACAGTATTATGACATTGGTTATTATTTAATAACCAACCTTTAACATTATTTAATAAGATAATGTTCTCTTATCATAGACGATGATATTTTTTTCAACTTAATTAACATCTAATATTTGAAGTGGTTTGCTTGAGCTAACTTTATATATTGGTATTTTTTAGTATCCGGCATGGAGACTTCTAATACTTAGAGCAACTTGAAAATAAAAAAAGTAATACATGGTGCAAGTTGAAAATAAAAAGAATAAAGCATGACCTTATTTGTAAATTTCATCCAAAAGCTTTTCTAATACTAAAATAATTCTTTATTCAATAAGTTATGCTCATTTTCTTACTCTGTAGTTTTGCACTTATACTTATCAATTATTCTACAAGACTAAAGTTTTGTTAGTTCAATTTTAAATATGTGAGGTTTGACACTTTTCTATCAATTTATTTTTTTGATTTTATAATTGACTATATTTATTATCTACCATTTTAATGTAGTTTTTATAGGTTTTTAAAAGTAAAAAAATTAATTTCATTCACCTGCTTTAGCTTTCAGTAGTATTATATACTATTTTTTTTGTACAAAATGTATAATATCATTTATCAAAATTTAATGAAACTCATTGCATTTGTAATTATTAAATTTAAGAGTATTTTTAAAAGGAGTGAGAACCTTACATATTGAGCAAGAGGTATCAAGACAAATTTAGAGAAGTACCAATATTTGATTGGAGTATTGGATATAATCTTTCACTATTTTCAAGTTTTTGTTATCAATTTATTTTTAAAATTGTTGAAATTAGAATTTTTTTAATGTCATACGATATGTTAGTTTCTATTTCTAGTTAAAGTGTTCTATAAAGAGGAATATCATAAGAATAAGGAAGATAAAGGAAAGAGGAACATGAGAAGTAGGTTAAGGTTGGAAAAAGGTATAACATACTATATCAATTATTTAAAGAAGCAAAAGTAGCATTATAGATATTACACATTAGTTGTTTATAAAAAAAATATTGATGTGTAATGTTATTTTCCTATGACTATTGAAAAGGAATGATGCTAGTAGTTTTTGATATAATAACTAATGTTATTGTTATTTTTAATGATGATTGGAGACTTGACATTAAAACTGATAAATACAATGCTCAATAAGATATCGGTAAAAAATTAATGTGTAATCCTCTAAATATCTAACATCTATTTACAATTCTCTAGTAGTGAAAGTAAAATGACATTACTTTACTAAAATACTTTGTACATTAATTTTTTTAGAATAGATCAACATCTAATGTATGAAATCTTTTGTTTTTAAAAAATTTGAAACTATTAAGAGAAAAGACGTCACATATTAAATGTTAATAGTTATAAAAAAATTAAACAAAATAAAACATTATTGCCATCAAAGTATGCTTTTAATGTTAATTCTTTATTACAAACTAATATCTAATATATGACGTCTTTCCTAAAAGTTACATAAGTGCGCCAAGAAAAGGCTAACTTTAAACATCAATTTTTTTTTTTTTTAGAAACTAAGGTGGTATGTTCTTAATGAAACCATGTTGGTTTTTCCTAAATAACTTATGACCAAAGATCTTAAGACATTAATTTTACATAAAATATTGATGACTTTTTTTGTAAATTTTTTTCTTTTTCATACCAAGCTATGCTTAATTCTTGGAATTCAGTAGAAATAACAATAAACAATAGCAAAATGCAATTATGCTAGTGTAATTAGATAATAAAAAAAGTTCTCATTAACTAGGAAATATTAATATTTTGTTACGTACAAACAATAGTAATTTTTACAAAGGGAAATAGATATAACATTATTTTTATAGAACTTATAAAAAAATAGATAAAACACTATTTAAACAATAAAAACAATTAAGAAGATACGATGTTGTCAATTTACATAACATAAACATTTTCTTACATATAGACATTATACATTTTACATTTTACAATTTAACCCTATCAAGCTAGTGCTTATCTCTTTTATAAGAGATAATTTGCCCACTCATCTCAAGCTTAATCAATTTTTTCTTCATTAAATGGACTCAAATCTTTTTTTAAGAATATAATTTATATAAAAAAACCTAACATGTTAGCATCAAGATAGAAACATGTAGGTGTTTACACAATTGAAAATAAAAGAAATTTTTTTTATGGATCTTGTTCTTCTTTTATATGTAAGACCATTCTAGCCATATATCCCATGATGTATTTTCCACATTGCATATTTCCCTTTTGCTAATGACACTACAATAAATCCATTATGTGTTTAAATAAGTTTTGAATCCAAAAATTTTTTATTATTATAAAAAGTAAGCAAATTCCATAAAAAAACTTATTATTGCATTCATTTATTTTGTGGAGCTTGACTTTGTACCCATGCACTACACTTAACATATCCTTAGAACTTGGTTAAATACATTCATGATGCCCAAGCATGGTGTTTTTATTACTGGATCAAGCTAATACATGACCTCTTTTTTTGGATAAATCATAAAAACCACTAAATGATATTTATAATATGATTTAATCATAAAATGGAAAATATAGAATACTATAAGTAATCAACAACTAATATTTTAAAAGTGATACTTACCTCTCTTTGTATGGTTTCATATAACATTTTCCCTTTTTGTCTATAACTAAGGCATCCTCTATGTATGTATGTCAATTTGTATGATCTTAGACCATTATGTCAAGATGATATGTACATAGAAATCCATATGATACCATATTTCCAAGGTTAGCACAAACATGCACAAGTATATATCATGTGTTATTGTATAAGTTAAATGTTTACTCAAATGTAAATTTAAACTGAGTAATATATGTTGAAAAGGAAAAAAATTATAAGATTTCACTTAAACTCACTTAATCCAAAGTTAAATGTAAGATACATGTAGCTTTTAGCTCCTCCATATCTAAGAGATACATGATGACCTCTTTAGGAATAAATAGGTCATATTCCTTCCCTATAATTTTCTTTGCTACCATAAATTGTATTTTCTTATTAGCATAAAATACCCTAATAAGTTGAGGCTGCATTTAATAACTTGGGGAAGTCATAGATTCCTTTATCCGATGATTCCTATCCTCCTTATCTTGCTCTACTATTTACGCATTAGTAAGCTTGTGAGATACCTAATTCACATATACAAATTTTGAAATTCAAATGACAAAAGTAATAAAAATCTAACCATAAAAAATCCATTCAAGTAATAGAAAATCATGTGCATAATTCAATTAAGGCGTTTAAGCATACAATAACAGTTCCTTAGGCTTGACCTAATATCTTAACTTTATTGGTTAACATCATCATTTTAGTTATGTATTCCAAGGATTTGTTAGCCACAACTTTCACTTAATCCTTTAGCAATGATTAGTCTAGAGCTCATGACTTTTTAAAGTTATCTAAATGTCGCCTAGTGGCATAGGGGGCTCACCACTATTAGGAGACATTTAGCTCTACCATGTTTAGACAAAAAAATCAAGTTTAAAAGTGTATTAAAAGTAATTTAAATATAAAAAAGGCCTATTATAGTTGCATAGTAGAATTTATACACCTTAGTTAGGTAACCAATCATGTCAGCATCAATAGGGCATCTAGCTTTAATGCTAGCTTACTATAAAGAAGGGGCTGTTATTTTCATCTCATTTTTTACCAAGACTAGGAGACCACTTGTTGAATGAAAACCTTCATATGCTCATAAAAGACAATTTGTAGTTGCTCCATGACTTCTTTTGTCATAACTTGTTTTTGGACATGTATAACTAGTATAAAGACATTAACTAAATATTTTTACAAGCCTTTTCAATAAAAATTATTTTGTAAAACTTCTATTATTTGAAAACATGCAATGCATAGAAAATTTAAGTTTAAAATTTTTTAATAAATTTTTTCCTTGTTTCCTTTCTATATAAATATATATTTTACCAAATTTTTTATTAGAAAATAGCTTTACTTAAATAGAAAATATTTTTTCTTTTGAAAATAATTTATAATTCTAATAATAAAACCTTATCAATGTTATAGATATTTAGAAAAATACCTTTAATAAGAAGTAATTAAAGATATCTATACTATACAAAACCACCTTTGAGAAAAATAGAAATATTAAAATAAGTTTTGTTTTTCTTTTTTAAGGATATTTTTAAATTAGATATATAATAATTTCTTTTGATTTTAGAAATAAAAAATATAGAATTTAAATACTTCTTTTTCAAATAGGCATTTTCTCTTTATGATTAGAAAATAGTTGAAGTATATATTTTTAGATTTAGAAAAAAAAATCTTTTTCTTAAAATTTCTTGAGAAATAGGAAGGATTTTATAGAAAGTAAACCATTGAAGAATTTTTTTTATTCTTTAAAAAAATTAAGTTTTCTTTTAAAAATAGAAGTTTGAACCATGAAACCAATATAATAGGATAAGACTAAGTTAAAAAAACTTAGAGTGTCAAAAGATCCTATTTTATTTATAAAATACTTTATATGTAATATACTCTATTTCAAAATTCAAAAATTAGACTTCTTTCTTTGAAATCAACTCAAATATATTTCTTCAAAAAACTTATTAAATATGTCATTTTCAAAATATATATTCATATACTACTTAAGTAAATACTTTCAAACTCAAAAGCATATATATTTACCTTTGATGAAGATGAAATTCATTTTCCTTTCCTTTGAAATTCCATTAGATCCCTTATTTTGTCTTATAAATAAACTAATAATATGTAGATAAGACATGTAAAGATATACATCATACACACACCCATACATACAAATGTAATTATACATGCGCTAGCTTTATACAAAGAGTTTAAAGGTTATGCAGTAACCCATTTGTTGAAACTTTTAGACAATTGCTATAAAAAGATACAGATAACAATATACAAATACTAAAAACAAAAAACCAAGTGACAACTATTAAATGAACTAGTTATTCATTAAGTCCTCAAAAATACATCCATATTATAACTAATTAAGTTCTTAAGAGCTAGAATGGAGGGTAGTAGCTCTATAACTGCCAGTGCTAGCAATGTAGCTGGGAAAATTAGTGCTAACACAACATGGTCAAAGGGCTCAAAATCATATGTAGGTACATTTACTACTTTTGCAACAAGTAAAGATCATCAAGAATAAGTTCCTTAAAATTTACTTGGTAGCCAAAGTTTATTGAGTGCTAATCCATAAACATCTGGATAAGGTTAAGCTCTTAAGGTTAAACACTAACAACCCACTTTTCTTATCAATCACAAGTGTGAAATGGAACTCTTACCTAAAAATATCTTAAATATGCCACCATACATTTGTAATCTCAAATGGGACCATATAAAGGAGTATTTACAAAAAAAATTCACAAATAAAGTAAGTAATAAATTACTTAATGAGATAGCTATTTACAAATTTTCTAGTAAGTTTTAATCAAGAAAAGTAGGTATATACAAGATATATATTAAACCACTTTCATATTAGAAATCCTTCCATACATTTCTTATATAGAAATTCTATATACTACACTATTAGAGGTTTCAATCATAAACATAATATAAATATTTAATGAATAATTAAATGGCAATGAGATATAAAAGTTTTCTCTTTATTACTCCAGACCAACCAAATCTATGTATATCCTAACCTTATGCCTCCCTTTACCCTACGTCATTTTGTGACTTAGAATACAGGGCATCAAGCCAATCTCTTGTCCTCTCCACAAAGATCGCATAATCATAATATTGTCACATCATCAAATATGGCACTCAAGCTAATAGTCACATATTGCATTCAAACCAACATTATTTGTAATATCCCAGATTAATAATTGAAGTTTTATAAATTTTATTGCTCGTGGATGAATACTTATCTTTATAAGGTCATTATCAATTAAAATAGTTTTTATTTTTACAAATGATTTCTCATAAGTTGGAAATAAGTTTAGTAAATAAGGATGCAAGAATTTATGAAATAAATTATTTTTTTTTAACAAATCATTTTTGAGAATTGTGAAAGCTTGAAATAAATTTATTTTTAAATGGTTCTTATTAATTTAAGATTTGTTTAAATATTTTCTATAAGAATTTTCTTGCAAATTGGGAATATTTTTACTGATTAAAAGTACAAAGATTTATATAAAAATTATTTGCATTTGATATATTATTTTTGAGAAGATGGAAATATTTATTCTAGAATTTTCAACTATATCAAATTATTATATGTATTTTTATATGTCCAGGGATGATTAAAAATAATTGAATTAAAATTAATTTTACGAGAACGACTTTTTTAAAATAAAATTAATGAAGAGTTGATATTGATTATAAGTTGAATTGAAAGGATGATATATGGTTATATTAGAACTATGGTATACTACAAATCACTAAATAATGTATCATAACTCATTAAGCATTTCTTTTACATTTTTTATGTATGTATGTCGGCATAGTAAAACACCCTTTTCATTTATTTTTACTGACTTTTATGTCTCTTTACTTTACTAATGTCAGTCTACCACCTTCTCCTCCTCTCTCTCTCTTAATTTTTCCATTTTTCCACCACCTATCCTTATCTCCTTCTTCTCTCTTCTTCTTTTTCTCTTCCTTCATGTTGTTACTTTATTTGGAAGTTGTTACACGTCGGTTCTATCTTCAACTACTTAATCACGTGCAGGAGTTGGCGAAGACATCCACAAGGGAGTTGGTTCTTCTTTCGCTGTTGTTGCTGGTTCTTCCACGGCCAGCTGTCGTCGCTGGTTCTTCCTCGACCAGCTGTCATCGTTGGTTCACCTTTAGGTAGTTGTTATGTGGATGGTGTAAGGCGATTATTAGAAGCTAATCTAGAGCCACACCATTATGTGTATGGCAGAATAGCTACGGATCATTGTTACTGACAATCTGACATGATTTCACTGCTTGTGAACTTCTGTAGGTCTCTATAGAAGGCGATGAGACTTCTTACAAGTCAAACTCTTTGATTCTGGCTAATTTGATTAATTTTAAGAAAAATCATTTATGTACATGTGTGATATATTAAATGATATATATACAGAATTTTAATAGTATAAAATATTAAAATAGAATGAATGAATTATAAATAGAGTATTTTATGTTCTTATTATGGCCGATTCAAGGATGATGCAAAGAGACCCATTTCTGCTAATTTTGGGAAATATGATACAAGTTTAGAAAACTAATATTTTATATTATAGAATAATAAGATATCCTACTGCCAGTATTTTTAAAAATAGGATTTCTTATGTTCTTTGATGATTTGAAGTGATTTAGAAGACTTAGTCCTTGTACAATTTGAAATGTTAAATAAGATTTAAAAAATATAATTTTTACTATATAGGTTGCTAAAATAATATGATTAAAGTAATTATGAAATATTATATTTTTCACATTTTGAAAGATTTGAACTTGATTCAAAAATCTTATTTTATCGTGTCATTTGAATACTTAGTATAATACTAATAAGATAATAGTTTTTTGTTAAAGAATATTAGATTAATATACCAAAAAATATATTCCTATTCTCGAAATTGAATATTTTGTTTGTTATATACTTTGGAATAGAGAGATTCTCATATACTTGAATTTCTGATTTTCAATGGTAAATTTGAAAATAAAAGATGTAATTGTTTAGGGCGAACTAGTAGCATTATTAGAGTTTTAGAGTTGGAACTTTTTATATTCTCACATGTATAAGCTTGATTCCAAATTACCCTTTAATAGCCTATATTAGTTTCATGAGACAACTTTGGAAAAGTAAAGAAGTCATTGATCTAGATTTTTAGTATATTACAATATGAAAATGAATTTGAAATGATTAGAAAGAAAATAAGAAATGCTTATTTATTTACAAATTATTCTTGTAAATTACAAATAGGAAAATGAGATGCAAGTTGAACTTGGATACTTCAGAGTAAATGAAGTAGGTGAATTCTAGCAGGTAAGTATATATTTCACTACTAAAATTTTACCAAAATAAAATATTATTTAAATATTATGAATTATATTTTTTTATTATGAATAGTACTGATTCTATATTCCAGTATATATATATACATCTATATAACTAATGTGTAAACTCAGTTCCGTGGTATATTAAGGGAATATTGTTAAATCAAAGTGCAAAGCGGAAGCATGATAGTAGTGTTTCTAATACTAATAAATTATGTTTGAGTATAATGATATTTGTATGCTACTGCCATTTAGAAGAACATAACAATATTGTTATATACTTATGCATATACTACTATGTGCTTGATATTGTTCAGTGATGAATTAGTAACTTTGCATTAAAATTTTATAAACAATTATGATATGAGAGTTAAGCTCTCGTGAATGTTATCTACAAATTCTACCATGTATGGCATGGGAAAATTGTGAATTATGCTAGAGTAATGATATTGAAAATTGTGAATGAAGATAAAGCTATGATGTGAAAGCTTAATGATAAATTCCTAGCAAATAGTTAAGGGAAATAGAATATTGATTTGAAGGACGGATGAGAAATTATTGGCAAACAGTTGAGAACATTGTAAAATTGACATGGAGATCCAAAAATGGCCATATGTATATTTATTATAACTGAATGTGTGATGTGATGAAATATTGAAAATTGTTTGTGATTGACTATTACTGTTCAACATGATTGTAAAAACTTAAGTGGATTGTGATGATCTAATTATGATTGAGTCTAAATAGTTATTTATGAATGTGATGTCTACCCAAGATTAGCTATAGATGACATGATAACAATATTGAGTACTAATGGATAGTCAAGACTCCTATAATTTGTGATATGAGAAACGGAGTTTAAATCGTGAGAAGGTGAATTCTCATTTTAAGGCATGGTTTCACACACTATAAAAATTTAGGAAATGGGTTTGCTATTATTCTTTTAAATTAATACATAATTAGCCTATATTATTATGTATATATATAAATGGAACTGATCTCTCATAAGATAATAATAAGTATATGCTCATTAAGTTTATGTAACTTACTTTAGTTTATTTCTAATATTTTCAGGTTAAGATAAGAGCCCTCGAACCCTATTACATCTATGGAGACTCAAGATTGCCTCATGAAAGAGTTTTAATAATTGGATTAGGATCAGACATACAAATAAAGTTTTCATTGATTCAATCATTGATGTGTTGAATCATTTATCTGCATATATGTTATAACTATATGGCATTGTATGCATGTTTGATGCTATTGTATCTAGAAATAATAGAGGTGTTGTATTTTAGGAAGTGTGGCCCTCAGGAATTGTCCAAAAATAGGAAAAACTCTATCTAATTTTTTGTAAAAAATTAAAATAAACTTTAAGTCTTTCTAGATTTTGGAAACTCTCATCAGGTAAAAAGAGTGAAAATAGTTAAGGTTTGTGAAAATCAAATTTTAGGATCCACACCAATTACAGTTGGGATTGGATCGTGACATTCTTAGATAGCATTCAAGCCTTTTTCACATAGGGATTTTTCTTACCCATTTCACATAGAGATCCTTTTAGCCTAATTTCACATAAGGCACTTTCTAGCACATTTTTCACATATAATAAGGTAAGGTCAAGGTGTCCTCCTTTATCCATAACCATCACATAATATAATATTTAACATGATTTAGCAAAAAAAATTTTACAATTACCTCATCACATTTCTAATGACCATAACATGTATTTGAGCTTTCATTTCCACATGCTATGTTACCATATCATATTTTCATGTCAGTGTTCATAATCATCCATAAATAAACTTTCATATAAACTTATTAGTTCACATATAATTCATAAATAAGAAACCATGTAGTAATTTATTATCTTAAGCTCACAGTTTCACCATGGAAACCTGTAAAGTACCATTCCATTTTTCATCATGTTTTCACTAATGTTCAAATATACCTTTAAGACATTAACTTCATGTATTTATATACTATAACAAGAAAGATTTCATTTTGAAACAAATATATGCCTCACAATTTTACAACAAAACCATGAAGGGTACAACTTGAATTTTTTTCCAAGTTCTGCAACTTCTAAACATAAGCATATTTAATCTTAAACTTTACACACTTTTTTCCCAAGTAAAAAAAATATTTTTCCTTACTTTTTCAAGTTCATAAGCATGTTGCCCAACGGCAAGCAAACTGCATATTTTCTTCATATAACAACTTCAAAAAGTTAAGAAAACAATCATCAACCTTTTCTAGGTTTTAACAATCACCCTTATAATTGAAAATTTCATTTAGTTATCAAAATTTTCTTATATTTTTTTCCAAAATTAAAATGAAGATATTAAATGTCATGTTTTAACTTTTTTCATGCTGAAAACATGTTACACAAGTTACTAAAATAATTAACCAACAAACACCATTGAAGAAGACAAAACCTTTTGAAATAAAAACTTTTAATGCAAATTTTTATGAAAAACTCCAAAATTTTCCAACCTTTTTTTAATGACCTAGAAGGCCTCTATTTAACCATTTTCTCTTAAAACAAGTTACATAAGTAACTAATACATTTTGCTAAAAAGCTCACTTTAAAAAAGATAATTTTTCTCTTGAAACACAACATTTTAATGTTATTTTTCTAGCATGGAACCAAAACCATTCAAGCATGTTTTTAAACATATTTTTACTTTCAAATCTTGATATAAATTTTTAATAACATCCTTTAGTTAATATAGAATATAGTGTAACAAGTTTTTTTCCACAAAAATAGAAATTTTCCTTACTAAACAATAGCATGTTAGAATTTTTTATGTGGAGTATTATTATTTGTATGTACTTTATTTTTTATAAAGTTAGTTATCCATAAGCTTTTTATTTTCTAAAAACTAATTTATTAAAGTGATCTATTATTGGGCTTATGGATACTTGATTATAGGTTAATGTGTTTAATAGTTAAAGTGTAAGCTTATACCTTTGCTAACCTATGATGAAAAGGCCTGATAAGATTTTATTTATATTAGTTAGGTCCCTTTTTTACTCCTAACCTAATCTAGATATTAGCTTGTCCTGTTGAGAGCCACATATTTTAAGAGAAGAAAAGGAAGATCTATGCTTATAGCATTCATTTGAATAATACTATGTTTAGGAGAATTAAATTTATGATAAAGGTACACTTTTACACTAATTTTATTATGATGTTCTAAAATCTGTACAAATTTTAATACTATTTCTCTTATATATGGCATTAGAATCATTTGTATAGGATTAGAACCTAAAATGAAAAAGTAGTTTGATTAGTTCAATAAATTTATGATTCATGCTATCATGATTATGGACTAAATAAGACATAAGCTCATGATTTATGAGGTTAAGCACAATGATTTTTTGAATTTGTTGCTCTAGTATGGTTCTTATAGTAATGACCAATGGGTATGTTAATTTTTCTTTCTATCACCATACTTAACACTCAGTTTGCTTCCAATTTTTTTGTTTTTCAATTTGATCCCTCTTTTCAAAAGCTTCTTGCCTTTGTTTTTATCATGAACTTTGTACTTTTGTTTTATTGCAAATATCATGAATAGATTTAGGATGTATAATTTTATTTTTGAATATTGTGTAACATATGTAACATATATATACATATTGAAATTGGTAAAGGGCTTTTATAAATTATGTTTATACAATTATAATGCATTGCATGGATTCATGGTATCCGCATGATTACTTAATTTTTGTATGAATTTTTATAAGGATCATCAATAATTTACTTATTAATTCTTTGGATTTAATAGGATATATGTGGTATTTTTTTAAATAATTTTCTTTAAAAGATAATTCAAGGTATTATTTGATAAATTGATGTGTGAAAATACTATTCTAAATAATGTATATATGATTAAACATTCTAGAGATTCACATCCTATATTATTATTATCATCATCTATTACTCACACACTAGTACAATTTACTATACTCTAAGAAAAAATTTTCTCATTTTTGGTACATAAAATTTTTATTACATTTTTAAGGATTTTTTTCGTATAATGATAAAGATAATATTCAAATAATGAGTGATGATATTGTTCTTTAATGAGTTGCCATTGTAAATCACTAAAAAATAGCAAAACCATAATTCAAATTGCAAAAACATAATAAAATTAGTTCATAAGGGTCAAGGAGAACAAATCATTTAGCAATTGTATTTATTATTGTTTTGTTATGATCATTAGTTAATAATTATGTTGAATATATTTATATAACTACATGACAAGAACCTTTCATTCATGGGCTCGAATTCTATGACTTTCTTATTATTTTAATTTTATAATGAGAGCAATAAGCCTCGTTCATACTAGCTAGTATCAACTTCACTCTCTTTAGATATATTTACTTAATATTCATTCTCTTTTAAAGTTTGCATAAACATTTAAAATTATTTTTTTGATATATTTTATATTGAAGGATACTTAAGATTGTAAATTGTAATGCAATATGACCTTGTATGATCAGTATAGGTGCATGTGGTATAGAACCCCCTATGGACTTATCATATTTTATAAGTTATTTATTTATTTTTACATTATTTGAATGATAATTTTGGATAATTTTCTTTCAAATCCTAAAATTTTTTTGAAGATTTTTGGATTAATTTTGAATAATTATCACCTAAGTGAAGTTATTCATATTGATTTAAAAAGTTTGAATTATGAATATTTATGGGATTAATTTTTAATTTTTTTATATAATTACTTGCTCAAAAAGGGTAGTTATGTGTTTTAATTAAAAATCAATTAATTGAAGCATTTTTTTGACATATTTTATTATTGAGTATCTATCTATCCAAAGGGAATGAGTCCTAATATTAAAGTATTATCCTACTTAGCTTCAATAATAGAAAAGTCTTTACATACTATATTCTCCACTAAAAAGAGAGAATGCAACATTTTTTTAATATTCTTAAACATTTTTATTATCGATGTGTCTATGAACTAACATATTGTATTTTATGATATTATACACAAGATCTTTGCTTCATTAATTTATTTTTATCTTATCATAGAAATTACTTTAGGTAATTATTATTTCAAAAAGAATTTTATTAGTGAAAAATAAAAATTTATGTTTTTAGTAGTTATCTATTAAACTGATAAGATTCTTATTTGCAACTTTTGAGATTTAATATTAAGATAAATATTGTTTGGAGTGCAAGGTAAATGAAATATTATGCCTAAAGTATTTTTCTTACCAATAATTTACCTTTAGTTAATTGATGAAGTATTAGTTTCTATTTCATCTTTAACATGACAAGGTGATAATATTTTGTAAAAATTATTGTTTGAAATAATTTTAATGATGTAACATCATGAATTAAGCAATATTTTCTTTTATTTAAGTAAAAAGTTAATCAAATTTTGAGATTGTATTATAATGTAATATAATTTTGATGATCGGTATTATTGTATATTGTTTAGTACCCCTTAATGTACTAAGCATATTATTATTTTCAATAATTTAATTTATAGTTATCGGCTTAATTTTAATATTTCAGTTCTTTTGAGGGACTTATGAATTAATTTAGATAATCATTACCAAAATAAAATTAATTTATATTGATTCATAAGCCTCTAAGCTAATTAATAATAAATATTTATAAGATTGATTTTTAATTATTTCACATATTGGCCTGCCCAAAGGGGATAAGTGTGTGTTATAATTAAAAATGATCTTAATAAGATAATTTTTACTCATTTCATACAATGACCTTCCTAGATAGGGTTGATGCATGTTATAATTGGAAATTAGTTTAATAAAGCAACCTTATTTTAAATTTATTTTATTATTGTTTATTTTATCTATTAAAAGGAAATAAATTTGTAATAATAGTATATTATCCTAGTTAGCTTCAATGTTAGAAAAATCTGTATATACAATATTCTTTGCCTAAAGGAGAAATGAATGATATTTTTATATTCCTAAGTATAATTATTGACATTTTAAATTCCTGAAACTAACATATTGTAGTTTAATTATTTTTATACAATTTCATTTTTTGTAAATATATTTTATTGAACACGTAGTATTTATGAATTTTTTATTATTATTTTCACACATGATATTTATGTTTATAAAATTTTTATTTTATCATGGCTCTTATATGGATTAAATAAGAATGCTATTGAACAATATCTATATTATTTTGAATTTTTTTATTTTTTTATGTTTCTAAAAGGAACTGTGTTAAAGGAATGTGATCAAAATTATAAATTTATTCCCATATTAATTTTGATTTAATTGTAGCATTAATTTTCAAATTATATATACATGCAAAAGGATTAAAATTAAGGCAATTTAGATATAAATTTTTTTTAATTTTGTTATCATTTGATATGTTATTTTATATTAGGATTGATCACTTGTTATATGTGCTTAAAAAATAATTATTTGGAACAATTTTTATATCCTAGGTCTTTTCAAAAATTTATAAATTGTTGTAAATAATTATCAGTAGATATTATTCATATTGATTCATAAAACCCTTGGGATTGTTTTATGATTATAATATGTGATTGTTTACCTAAAGTAGGTTGTTGCATGTTTTCATTAGGGATGTTTTGCAAAGCATGTAAGTTTCTATAGTTTCTTTAATTTTAAATATATGTCTATCCAATAGGGATATATTTTCAATGCAAAGGTATTGTTTTACTTAACTTTGTGATTAAGAAAGTCTTTTATATGTTATATTTTCTACCCAAAACAAAGATTGTAATGATATACATTATCTCTATGTCCATGAACTAATAGTTACATTCTTATTTTTAATATAGTTTCTTTTTTCTTGTATGATATTGATTAAACATTTTCTTTCAAGATATAATCAAAACATGCTTGATATAATCAAAACATGCTTGATTACATTAGTTATAAGGATAAACTGATCTTGATGATCTATTTGCCTAAAAGGGATAGCTTCTCAAACATCACATCATCCTTTATGTGATTAAGGCTTTATTTCACATAAGTAGCTAATAAGTTAAATAATTGTGTAAGAAGTATGTTATAAAATTAGCTATTAAACTACTTAAAATTATAAAATAACATAAAATGACATATTAATATAGACAAATATATAAATTAAAGTAATTCATATTTATCCAAAGATCAAATTATATTAACTTAATTAAGATATTTAAAATAAAATTATGATATTTAATATTTAATTAATTATATTTTATGAACTTATATATTTATTTATTTATATAATTTTTATTTTTTATTATTTTTTCTATTATTTTATTTTTTTATTATTTATAATAGAATTATAAGTACTTAAAATATAATGATAGATTTAAGTTTATATTATGAAGGGCATGAGTTGTAAATTGATAAAAGAATGATAGTATATTTGAAAGAATTCTAAAGAGGTAGTAGCTTATAAGATATTCAATGTAACTTATTGAATCAAAGTTTATTTCTTCAATAAGTTAGTGCATATCAATAAATTATAAGTTAACTTATTTATTATGTGAAATGAAACTTAATGTAATTAAGAACTTAATACATATTATATTTTTTCTTAAATAGGAATTTATAGTTATGTATTAAGAACTCTTATGTAAATCTTGCTAATATATAAGAGATTTACCTTTTATTTTTGTTTATTATTATTTTTAGATAATTTATGTAACTAAATTTAACTTTCCTATAGTTTAAAAAATAATTAGTTGAATCAATTCTAAGAATGTCATATACTAATATGTAACTTTAATTACACATAGATAAATTGAATTTTATATTATTATATGATGTTATGACATAATATTATTCAAATATAATTTTTTTCCTTTCCTTTAGGGTGGAATTATATATAGTTTTTCTTTTAAAAATTATATTTAATAATAAATTATTTAATTATCAAGGATATTATTAATATTATAAATAATCTATATTTTAAAACAGTGCATAAATTTTGATAATTACATCAATCATGACATTAGTGGGAGTTTGGTCCAATATTATGAAATTCCACTTGTAGTGTAAAATGTAATGCCTATATTCAAGAGCATATTTTTGTTAAAGATCATTTAATGATATTTGAAATTACTTGTATAATTTATTTTGTAATAATATGTGTGTGTATGTATGTGTTATTATGTGTAATTATTTGTTAATAGATATGCCTGATAAAAAGGTGGAAATTCTATTAGGACATCTTTTATGCATATAATATTTTAATTTTGAAATACTTTGTATTTTATTAAACAAATTTTCTATTAACAATAAAGAATTTAATATATATGCTTATTCGTTCTTTAAGCACATTCTAAAACAACTTATAAAATTCTTGACATATGTATTAAGAATCTAGATTTGTTTTTTGGACTTTTTGTGAGATTTTTTTTGGGTTAACTAGTTTATATTGCTACATTGAGAGATTTCCAAATTGTTACAAGTCAAATTTAAGACTTTTATTTATACCTTGTTAAATTAATCTTAAAAATATGTTCTAAAAACTTTTTTGTTAAGTTAAATTAACTTGTTGTTAATTTGAGTGTTTACTTTTGATAGTTATCTAAACTTGAAACACCAATATTAATTATATAATTGATTTCTCATGACTATTGGTTTGTGTCAATTAGATTATATCATTGATTTTAAAGTTAACATTATGAGAAATCATAATTTAAATATCACTAAGATATGTATATTGAATTTAAGGGTCTATTTGTTTCTGTTTTTATTTTATTATTTTATAAAATAATTTTTTAAAACCACTTTAAGAATAAATCTTAAAAACAAGTAGTTAAAAAAAATTCATTTGGCAAACTATTTTAAATTTTATTTCTTTCTTCTCTTTTGCTAGTTTTAATTACCTTTTTTTTTTTAAATTAACGTTGCTAGTTTAGCCAAGTGATGTAGACAAAATTATCCCTTCTCTCTCCATATCCTACTAGCAATAAATGTGAAAGCATAATAAAAAGATGACAAGTTGAACGATATCACTATGGCAACAACAAGCAAGAAAGCATAATGTGGAGACAACACTCTTAGCAACATCTAGGAATAGAAGTTAGGGTCAACAATGGAGAAAGTAGCAAGATGGTAGATAAAAAGTAAGGCAATCAGGGAAGACAAGGATCCATTTTTTTTTATTTACAAAATTACCACAGAGAATAAAAACAAAATGATAAAATAGATAAAAGTTATTCTTTTTTATGGTTTTTAAAACAACAATTCAAGTGATTGCATTTAAAAACAAAATTTTAAAAATAAGTTGCCAATAAACTTTTTTATTCTTTTTATTTTTAAAAAATTGAAAATATTTTTTAAAAACTACAACCAAACAAGCTCTAATTTTTTTTCCTAAGCCAAGTTCTAATGTTTATAAGATATTTTAGATGCTTGATAAGATTTAGGCATTTAATTTTGTTTTACTATTATATGCTTGGTTAGTGTGAGTTTGATATTGTGAATTATTGAACTTTCCATCTTAGTTAATAATTATTATATGTTTATTGGGTATAATAAATATTATTATACAACTTGTTGGTCTATATTTTATATACTATTATTATATTTGTTATTGATTATAAAGGTATATTTATTGTGCATTTGAATATGCAATTTTTCTCTCTTCTTTATTGATATATAATGTACCATATTATTGTAATTTTATAAGGATTAAGACAAAGTGTTGACCATTAATTCATAACTTTTTATTCATGGTCTCTTACTAACACCATATTAAGAAAATGGGACTTGCCTTCTTAAAGGTTAGGTATTAGGTCTAATATTTTTATGTGATACCTTATGAGGATTAAGATTAGGTATCAATCATTAGTTCCAAAATTATATATTTATCTCGTAGTTGATACCATTTAAAAAAAGATACTGAGACATTCTTATGATAGATTTATAAGGACTAGAACTTAATATTAGTCATTAGTTTATGGGTTTGATATTTATCTTTTAATTAAAGCTATTTTGAGATAATTAACTTTATTTTTTATTAGAAATTTTTTTATTTTATTATTTAACTATAAAGAAATGATTGAGGGTTGACTTTAAAAAAATAACATGTTCTATTATAGATCACATTTTTATGCTATTTTTCATACCATACTTTCACATTAATGACTCATGTTTAAGTAATTGATAATATATGTAACCATAGAAGGCCTTGCAATAATAATAATAATACAATTATTGCTATGATTCAATATTATTGATTACATAAGACCAAGTCAAGTTTTAGGTATCATTTTTCAAATGGTGTTTTTTTAAACTCATGGCCACTTATTCTAAATTTTATGTTTAACTTAAGAGTTGTTTTCACATAAAATGTACTAAAAATAAAATCTTTGCAATTAATATTACTTAAGTGGGAAAATGTTAGAATTTTTTTAATATGGACTATCATTAATTGTAACTATTTTATTTTTGATAAAACTAGCTAAACAATTATTCATAAGCCTTTTATTTTCTAAACCCCAATTTGATAAAGTGATCAATTATTTGAGCTTATGGATACCTAATTGTGGGTTAATGTATTAGGCAATTAAAATATAGGTGTATACATTTACTAGCCCATAATGAAAGGGTTTGATAAGGATTTATTTATATTAATTAGGTCATTTCTCAACTCCTAACCTAATTTAGACATTAGCTTGTCTCATTAAGAGTCACGCATTCTAGGAGAAAGAAAAGAAAACCTATGCGTATGGTATTCATTCAAATAAAACTATGTTTAGGAAAATTAAATTCATAATAAAAGTATACTTCTGTATTAATTTTATTATGATGTTCTAAATTCTATATAAATTTTAATATTATTTTTTTATATAGTATACTTATGAGCACCCTATATGATTTTTCCAAGTTATTTTTGCAATATTAATACTAGGGTTTAAAATAATATATATTTAATTTTATCATGAAAATCAAAATTTTACCTATTGTTATAAAGGAAAACATGTGAGCTATATAATAAGCTCCCAACAAAAAATTTGTTTCTTCTTTGAGTAAAACATGTTTTCCAAACATTTGTTATTTCAAGTGTTAATTAGAAAGTTCATTTTTACCATTCCTTTTCAATAGTTTCTTTTTATTTTCTTTGCAAACCCTTTTCCAAAGCTCATTCTTCTTTTAAAATAAAATAGAAATCACATCATTTTATTTCAAATAGAATTTTTGAGAAAATACTTTTCCAAATAAATTCACCATGAATATCATAGCTTCAACATATCATTAATCAAAGCACATTTATATCTTATTGATATGTAAGATTTTATCTATATTATTTCTTTATATTTCCTGCCTTTTAGTATGCTATATATTCTCAATTTTATAGAATGGGCCTTGTTATATGATTTGGAGGTGATTTTGCAATAATTCAAAATTATTCAATTAATGTTGGATTTCTATATTATTTCAAGTTTTTAACTATATTTTGAGTATTGGATATCGAATTTGCCTAATCTTTATATCAATGGAAAGTTTAAATAAAGCTCTATAATTTTCATATTTTGATAAAACCTAGTTTAAACTTCTAGAAGGTTTTATTTAACTAAGAATTTAAAGCCCTATTTTTATTCCAACTAAGCTAACTTTAATTTTTGAACCATATTTGGAGCTTTAAAGGTTCAATTAACGTGAAATTAGTGTTCAAAGCTTCATAAGTCTTGACCTTATAACTTATTTGATTATGTTTACTAGAATTATGTTGTTTTAGTGATCTTACATTAGGTGGAATTTAGACCTATAAAATTTTACTACTATAACTCTTAAAGCATATTATTTTGTTAAATAGGTTTTAAGCTGCAAAAATTAGCAAGGAATTTTTCTTTATAACCTTAAAAGAAAAAGGATTCAAGTCCATTAGGTTTTTAGGATTATGAAGTCAAATGAGAAGGCAAGCATAAACATATTTCAACATATTACACGATTCAATAAAGATAATTTTTCTCTTTTCTTCAAGATTTTTATTCTTCAGCTATGGAAGGCTAAAATTTTAGTTGATTCAAGGATTTTGAGGCTTATCTTTACCTAGATAATGAGATCCTAATTTATAATATTAACTTCTTTTAATTGATTTTTCTTTTTTCCTAATTATTTGTGCTAATTGCTTTAAAATTCCATATGTTGAATATTGATTTGATATAACTTGTGTTTAACTTTGCAATTTCTAATTTTTATCTATTTTTATGTTAAATTATGGTTAGTTAATCATAATTCTTCATATAGGGACACAGAGAGTTAAGAAGTTGAACTAGAGGTTTCTAGTTTAATTCCTTAACTCCGCTGAATTCTATTTTCAAGTCAAATTTGATCTAACTTTATGAATTATAAAGGTTGCTTAATTTTGCTAATATTAATTGATCAAATTCTAAATGGTTATTTAGTGTAAGATTCATGAATTATGGCAAGGGTTCTAAAAAATTTAAGGTTGAAAAATTAATTAAAATGGTTAAATATTTTGTAATATTTAATTAATCCACACTAAGAGCTCTCAAATCCTTAAATTGACTACTTTGCTATATTGAATTCCTTTTTATTTTAGTTTTTTAGTTTATTTTATCTAATATATATTTTTTGAATCAAAACCCCTAAATTTGGTTTTGTGCTAATTTTGTTTTACACTACATTCTGTCTGAATTTTGTTTAACATTCTATCTGAGTTCCTTTTGCATTCTATTTGTATTCATTCCTTTTATTTTTAGTGCATAAAAATATTAATAATTGTTTAATCATTGTTAGTAAATAATTGTGAAAGAACATATCAATAGGCCACTAGGGGTATGATGTGATTTTATCACCTTATATTGTATAATTTTTAGCAAACCAGTTGAAATCAATTTTAATATGTTACGATGCACGTATCACTCATACATAGATATCTTCTTAAAAGAAAAGGCAAAATGAAAAATAATAGTTTTTTACTCATTTAGATGAGCTTGCTTGCTTGATTTTCCTGCACCTCTAATTCAAGTTCCAAACATAAGTTACTAAAAGAACTATGAAGAAAAAAAGAAATTACTCAAGCATATACCTTTACTTTGATGATTAAGAAAACTTAATTTCCAACAATTCTCGAAGAACTCTTAAGGAACAATCATAATCTTACTAAGAAATGTAAAATAAGATGAAGAACACTTAAGAATATAATTTCTCACTCTTCTATCCCTTTCTAACTATAGCTTGTTTTTTGTGTAGGGGAAACTTAAAGTAACCTCTCCTATTTATAGTTGAAGGGTAAATTAACTCAAGTTTCATTTTAACTAGATAACATCATCTTCCTTGGTTCCTAACTAAGCTGACATAGCTTTGGCTTTATTTGATGAAGAAAAATCTCATCTAAAATTCTTTATTAAATACAAGCATATCATATCTTCTAAAATGCTTAGAAAATTGCTTACTTTATAGAAGTTTCTAACTTGCTTACCAAAACAATGCATGCAGTATATATCAAAATAATATTTCCTACTCCAAATTATCATCTTTTAATTTTTCTTAATAAAATGATAATTTGAAATTTACATTAATGCCCTAAAGTCAAATCATCATCTCTTTATCACATCGTAGAACTATGCACCCTTCTTTATTGTCCAAAAAATTTACCATTTTATCTCCTTTAGGTTTTGAGAGGATGATTCTATGTAGAAATCTTAAATTACTTTAAAATTCTATCAAACTTGGATCTTGAATAAATTCTAAAATTACTCTTAAATTTTGCTAAATAATTTCTAATAAAGTTTTCATCTACTAAAATTAATGGATGCTTCTATTAATTATCCATTAATAAATACTTTCTAATTTAATTTTGTTAATCTTTATCTATTAAGTTTTTATCGGGTATTTCATACATTTTCATTTAGTTGAGCATGCACTTTGACAATGGTCCTTATAATAATGTCATCTACATCTACCTTCAATGCTATTCCTTTGACATCTTAACTACTACTATTGATTTTCCACCTAATGTCACCAAATTTATTTTAATTAAATAGAAAATTAATGTATATAATAGTGTGGTAGCATTTTTGTTAATAATTGTAAGTTACCACATCAATTATATTAATAACCTAACATTATAAAGACATATTTTCTAATGAAAGATAGGAGTTCTAATATAGACAAACTTAAGACGATGGTTGTGTATTAAATTGATGTTGAATATGAATTACCATGTCAATTCTTAATCAATTATCATCTAAATGAATACAATAAGAAATATTAGATATCAATTGTACACAAAACCATCCTCTAGAAAATGTTAATAGTTTATTAATATTTTTATTTACAATGTATTGGAAACTTTGAAGTTTTAGACTTCAATTTTACTGGAATCCAATGTCTAAAGGTTATCTTAAGCTAATTAATGTTCATATTTACTCTGTTATTAGAAACAATAAAGCTTATTTATATTTCAATGGCCAACTCATTTAAAATACACAATGACATTTACAAGGTGTGCACTTACAACATCTATTGTTAAAATAATCGATATCTAAAAGGTATATTAATATACATAATATGAAAAATCTACTTTTAAGATGTCAATCATATGTTAATAACTGATATATAATATCTTATATTGCTTATAAATTGCACTCCAGTCTTCATTTAAAATATCACTATGATACCTTAACCTCCATTTTCTAATTATAAACTTTAGTTCTAATTCAAAGTTCATCTTCCTTTCTAGCTTAAGAAGCCTAATTAGAGGTGGTTGCAAATCTTGTTGAAGGACTTACCTCCCATTTAACATTTTAGGTCTCATAATGTGTGTCCTTTGATAAGATTTGTAGCCTTTTTCAAATAGGCTTTTTGAAATGGAAGGAAAAGTTATTCTTAAATTCATTTCAAACTCTAACATTGCTAGCAAAGGCAAATATATTACTGAGATGTTGAATATTTGCATTTGTTATTACTGAGATAAGAGTTTCTTTTTACCATGGTTTCTTGCGGTGGAAGGTTTTTTTCTCATTATTACCAAGATGTATAATAAATTAGCCCTTAAACTCAAGCATAAAGGATATTCAACAAAAGAGAATTGGCAAGGAAAAACCAAGTTGAAGATAATTAGCCCTTAAACTAACTTCTATATTATATTAGTTAGCATATTCATTTATCAAGTTGTATAATCAATTGAGATGATTTGATATATGTAAAGAAGCTTACGGTTGTTTATTGTATTTTGTTAATGTAATAAATAAAATTATAATTTCATATATATTTCTCCTTTCTCATACATTTCTTATCTTATGTTTGCAATTTTCTACATTTAGATGGCTTTTTATTTTTGAATGCATAATGGTTTAAACATATTACTCCTTGACTTTAAAATATTTTAAAATAATTATTCAACATAAGTTTCAAAGTATTATAACATATTGAATTGTTTTATGTATTAGTGTATGATGAATAGAACATTTTGTAAAGAATAGATTAGTTCATTATGATGTGAAACAACAAATAAACCACAACAATTTCTATCAAAGAGCCGATGTATCTTAACCATATTTCACTTACTTAGGAAATTTGTTTGAAAAAAATAACAAAACCGCATTAAATGTTTGAATTGAATTGATGTGGAAAGTATTATATAAGATGATGATTGTTTATTAACCAAAGTATTATATGCACTATTAAAATTTATACATTAAACATCATATATTAAATGTTAGTTTTAATATTCAATTGATATGGAATATTCAATGATCTCATTTTACTTTTTAAATAATTTATTAGAATGAGGGTGTGAACTAAAATAGATGGTAATCTTTAACTTAGAGCAAAAAAGTAGAATGTACAATTCTTCATTCTTCCTTTTGAGATTTATTTTGCCTTAAAGAGATACTCCCACCAAAGTGCAAAAAAGAGTCACATTCAACTTATAGTTCATCCCCAGTTTAGTACAACAAATTAACACTTATGCTATGAATTATGCCACAAAAATTTAAAAATCATGGTAATTTTACCTCTTACTATGGGAACAAAAACTTTAGACAAATGTACAAAAAACTAAAAAATTTATGCCGTGAAAAAATTTTATCCATGATAAAATATCACTTATACCACAAATTAAGCTACGAGAATACAATTTTCATGGCAAAGTATTACTTGTGCTATGAAAAAACTTTACCCGTAATAAAATATTACTTATGCTACAAAACTAAATTATAAAAACACATTCCTCATGATAAAGTATCACTTGTGGTATGAAAAAACTTTACTCATGGCAAAAATACCACAAACTAAGCTATAAAAACACATTTGTTGTGGCAAAAAATCACTCGTGCCATAAATTAAGTTAGAATTATGCATTTCTTATAATAAAGTATCACTTATTCTATAGTATAGTCAGAAAAATTTATTTATAGCAAAATATTACTTATACCATGAATTAATTTTATGAATAAAACATACTCAAATATATCATTTTTGTTAACTATACATATAAAAAATATTATTTATAATAAGTTTAACATGCTACAATATAGTAGACAATAAAAAAATATAAATATTTATATATTATGGGTATTTAGCAAATTTCTAATTTATCATTTGAGTTAAAGACCTTTAGCTAATTAATTAAGTCAAATAATTATTTTAGAAATTTAGTAAATACCTTATTTGATCAATTGATTAACCTCAATTAATCAAAATAAAAAAGTTATAGAATGTAATATTTTTAATTAGTCAATTTATAAAATATATATAAATAGATAGAATTACCTATAAATTATATAGTTATGTACTTTTATTATTTTTTATAAAATAATAAAGATAGGAGTTGAACCCTAAACCTTAAGATATATAAAAAAAAGTTCAATTATTAAGCTTCTTAGTATTTTTATTTACATATGTACTAAATTTAATATCTATTAGAATGTAATATTTTTTCATAAATAATAAATAACCATTTAACTTTCCATCAATTAAATTTATATAATAAAATTAATATACATCAATAAAATAAATATTATAATATATTAAAGATTATATTATATAATTATTCAATGAATTTAAATTCTTTTTATACTAAAATTAAAAATTAATAGGATTAACATATATATAATACATACATATATAACAATTTTTTCAATTCATTATTCAGTCTAATTATTAAAAAAATTATTATATATAATACATACATATATAATTTAATAATAATTAAATTATTATATTAAAATTTTTTAAGTAAATTATATTTAAGGAAATGATATATATAAAATAGTCTAAATTTTATTTTCAACCCTTATTAATTTCAATTGTATTAATTTCATTTCTCACAAAAATTTTGTATTAATTTCTTTCCTTCTAAATAATAATTTAATTAATTTAGTCCATTTATTTATAATTTTATTGATAGGCTAATGATTTGATAAATGAAAGGATAGAAATTAAATATAAATAACTTATGAAAGATAAAATCAATACAAAAAATTTATGAAGATTCAAATAATTTAACTTATATTTGTAAATGATAAAAATATGTATTATAAATAAAAAATTTAAAATTAAATAATTTATAATAATTTAAATTTTAATTCATAATTAAAATTTAAATATACATAATAGTTCAAAGTCATGATTTGTATGGATATTTATTTCATATAATTCAACCTTTATTGAAGAAATTTTAGAAAATAATAAAAAATTACTTGAAAGATGTAAAAATTTTACTTTTATTTTGTAATAACTTAATAAATAATAATTAATGAAAAATATTAATAAAAGGATAAAAACTAATTATTTATTTATATAAGATAAAATTGATATAAAATATTTGTAAATAATAAATTTAATATAAGCAAAATTAGTGACAAAATAAATGAAAATTTAGTTTATAAAAAATATATTTTTATTATATGTATTCATGTAATATTTTATTATTATATAATTAGTATCACTTGAGTGCAATTTTATTTTTGAAGTCAACAGGTTAATTAAAACTTTATATAAAATATATTGTATTATAATACTAAAGAAGTAAAGTAGTGCAATGGTAAGGTTTGCCATTCCTCAACTTGGAAATTCAAGTTTGATTCTCTATAAATGCAATTTATAATTTCTAGAAAGATAGAGTTTTAACAATTTATCCTAACTTGATTAAGTTAAAAATATTAATAAATTTCAGTAGATATGCAAATAAAATAATAAAATAGTATTTAATTGAATTGACTAGATAATTGATTCAATTTGGATATATAAAAATTATTTTAGCTAATTATATTAGTTTTTGTAATAATTTTATTTTATTTTTTATCTCAATTTTATTCATGACAATATGAGTTACTAGCCATGAATGTACATTTCTTGCCATATTTGTACTCGTGATTAAAAGAATTTAATACCTATGAGTTAATCTATGGAAAAAAAAAAGTCATTTATGCCATAGGATTTTTTTTTACGTGACAATTTTCTTATCATACTTACTTGTACCATAGGACCTTTGAACTAATATTTCCATGGCTAAATAACACAGTTACGAAAATTTTAATCTTGTGCCACATTTTGACCGTGGCACAAGTGTTGATTTGTTGTAGTGAGTCTTCTTCACTATGTTAAAGTGCAATCAAGATGCTCATTTTTCTTCTAATCACAAGGAAGAAATGTATAATGCTATAAATTGTGTAGTTTTATTTTTATTTGCATTCTGTATCTTTTAGCTATTTTTCTATGTTTTAAGTGCATTGGTGTTAATATATATTTAGTAGCTTCATTAAAAATCTCATTTTATTCATATGTTTAGGTGTATTCTTTGATATGTGGATTTCTAAGGTATTTATTGCATTTTTGCTTCAAATTAGGTGCTCATAGACTGTGAATGGATGTCTTCTAATTGTCTAGCCTTTGAATAAGCCAATGGTGTTTGTTATAGGTAAAGACAAATATGAGGAAATTAGTAATAAGCTCATATTGTAACCTTGTAAAGAATATATCTATATTAAAATGCTTAATCTGATAGGAATAAAAGTGTATTTATTTTTAAATGGCATTTCCTAAGGTAGAAACAATAGATATGGCATAGGGAAGATAAGTTCTCTAGTTCATCTTATACCTACAAAAGCAAGAGAGCCCATAATGATGATAACATAAATGTAAGAATGGATGATCAATTAAATGATATGATTCATAATGTTAAAGATTTGGGCACCCATATGTCCTTTATAAGTTATTGAGTGATTTGGAGAATCTTTTGTATTTGGATTGCACCAAATTTATACAATTATCTATTATGTTAAGGTTGTTTAATTAAAAGTAGGTAATGGTTAAAATAACAAAAGCTTTACGATATTTCTACAAATATCAAAAGAAATGCTTCTTAAAGGCAATTAGCTATCAAATTATACAAACAAGGTTAAGAAAGTCATTTTCCTAATAAGCATGGTATACAAAAAGATACATACATGCTCAAATAATTTCATAAAGTACTAAAAAAAAGGCAAAGATTTAGAGGAGTGTTCAAAATTTAAGGCACCACATTATAAATTGAGAAAGAATAATGACATTAATAGTAAAAATATTTCGACTAAGATGTTATGGTATCTTTCAATAATACTAATGTTTAAATGATTTTTTGTTAATGTAAAGGATGCTAAAAAAAACTTAATATGGCATGTAAATTAAACACCATTCAATGGTAAGCTTTAGTGTTCGGTTAATTTTTCACCGTAATAGATATTTGATACATTATTCCCTATGTTGGTAGTGTGCTAAGAAACATTTTACTTGTATTTTGCATTAATGGAATAAGCCTTTATGGTAACATGAGTAGTAAACACAATACATGGCTTGTTATGTTAGTGATATACAATCTACCTCTTTGGTTATGCATGAAGTGCAAGTATATTATATTATTCTTGTTGATCTTGGGTCCAAAACAACTAAAAAATGACATAAATGCATCTTGATACTGCTTATTAAAGACTTGAAGATGATATAAGAAGAGGATTTCCCAATTTTTAGTGCATATCATGAGGAGTCATTTGTTCTACATGCTATACTTTTTTACACAATCAATAACTTCCTAAGTTATGATAACTTGTTTGATTATAGCATCAAATAGCTTAAAACATGCCCCATTTATAAAAATGGTACCTATTCTTCTCAATTAAAATATGGTAAGAAGATAGTGTATCTCAATCACAGGAGATTTTTGCATTGTGACTACTAATATCGTAGGTAAAGAAAGGCTTCTAGTAGGTAACCAAAAGAAATAAAGGCTCTAACTCAATTAACTAGTGATTAGGTGTAGATGAATAGATGTAATTGAATTTTTAGAAGTAATACTCATCTTATCGCTGGCATTCAAATAATGTCTTTAATTTAGTAATTATGTGTGATTTTGTGTTTAAAGTTTATAAATGGGTTAAAAATATTAATGTCATCCTTGGAAAACCTACAAGTTTGTAAGTAAGGATACATTATAGAAGAAAAGGTTCATATTTTTCAATCTTCCATGTTAAAAAAAGAAATCCATTAGACATGATTAATGTCATGCAAGTAGGGAAAAATTTTTATAATACTTTTGTTAGAACATTATTGAACATACTAGGTAAGACTAATGATGAAGTTAAAGTTAGGTTGGACTTAGCTGAAATGTCGATTTGAAAAGAGTAGGTCAATATATGTATCTTTTGTTAGCTTGCCACACTTTATCTTAAAAATAAAAAACAAGTTTCTATAAGTGTTTACTTAGTGTTAAAGTGCCACAAAGATATTCTTTAAACATCAAAAGTTTGATCTTAATGAAAGACTTAAAGCTATTAAGTTTAAAGTCTCATAATTTCCATGTTGTAATGCAATAATTATTACTAATTGTTATGCAATCAATCTTACCTAAATATGTTAGACACATTGTCATTAGACTCTATTTCTTCTTTAGTATAATATATAGTAAGGTCATTAATACTAAGAAGTTGGATGACTTGAAAAGACAAGTTATTATTATGCTATATCAGTAAAAGGTATACTCCCTACCTTTATTCCTTGATATCATGATGTATCTAGTTGTCCACTTGATGAGAAAGATAAAATATGTAGGTCAGTTTACTAAAGGGGAATGTACCTTTTTAAGTAATATACGAAAATCTTAAAAAAAAGTACATAAGGAATAAGCATTGACTAGAAGGATGTATTATTAAAGGTTATATTGCTAAAGAGATAGGTAAGTTTTCTAATGATTACTTATTAAAAATGGATGCTATTAGACTTCCAAAGTCTCAATACAAAGGTAGAATTACAGGTAAAGGTATATTACATACTCAAGTGGTGAGTATAAGCTCTAAAATATATATGTAAACATACCTTTACATTCTATTTAATATTGATGAAATTCAGCCTTACCTGGATAAGTAGATGACCCTTTTAAGAGGATAACATCACACAAGGAATGATCATTGGATCTAAACTAAACATAATCGATTATTCCTTAATTAGTTTGAGAGTCAAGTTCATTATTGGATGCTGTAAGAGCCATCATCTATTGTTTCCAAAACCATCAAATGGCTAGCATAAGGGCTATGCATGAAGGTCATATCTTATCATAGATATGAAATCAATGGGTATTCTTTTTATACAAAAGGCTAGAGTGATAAGAGCACTATGTAGAATAATAAGGTTATCTTGGAGGCTCAAGCTATGCATGTGAGTAGTTCTGAAGATAGGAACCCTGTTTATGCTAGTATATCATATTATTGGGTCATTGAAAACATTTAAGAGCTTGATTATGTTATGTTCAAAAAGCCTTTGTTTTTATATAAATGGGTTAAGAATAAGAACGATATTTAGGTCAATAAGTTAGGATTCATGGTAGTAGATCGTAATAAGGAAGGTTATAGAGGGGAACTATTTAAAATGGCATCCTAAGCAAGATAAATGTTCTATGTCACAAACCACTCTAAACATAAGTGGTATGTAGCTTTATCAACGAAGAGATAAATTGTTAGTGTTAAAGACAAAAAAGATTTAAAGGATGATATTAAGGAAACTCCTTCCTTCCCTATATGAATACATTCGATAAATGACAAAAGTGATATGGAAGAATTCTACATATAAGGTGATTATACTAAAGGAATATGGGTTGAGGATCTTCTAAACATGTTAGGAAAGATTAAAGGTAACTGTGTTTATATTTCCCATACCTATGTTGTATATATAATAGGTAGCATTTCTAAATTATTAAATAGTTTCTAATATGTGTTTAAGTAGCATTTTTGTATAATAAATGACATTTCTATAATAATATTGCTTAAATAATAATATGATGGGTGGATTTTATAATTAGGTTTAAATACAATTTTAGGTGTAGTAAGATATAAGTGAATATAGAATTTAAAAAATAAATAAATAACATCAATCATATAAATGACTATCATCTTTGGTATAAGAAATAACATCGATTATTCAAAAGAACCGACATTAATGATCATATTTATGTTATGATTGAACATTAATTTTAAATAATAATTCTTGAACCATCAGTATTTTATGTTGATTAAGCTTAGTAATTGCATTAGTTATACATTTGATGTTATTACTCTATTCTACATTAGTTCAAAACCTATGTTGAATACATCAAATTTATAATAATGCCCATATATACATTGAGTGGGAACTAACATTAAAGCCTAAAAACAATTGATGTTAAAAGGCTATTTTGTAATGGTGGACAATGCTTTAAAGAGCCAAAATATGCCTTAATGCCCACCTCTCCTTAAATACCTCAAACACAGTTAGGATATTCCTTAGATCCCAAAGTAATGGTTAAGAAGTCCATCCTTCCAGTTAAACTCTTAAGAATCCTATTGCATATTCAATCAACAACAAAACATTAACATATGTCATGGAACATTAGGATGGATGAATTGATACTTGAAAAAGAATAGCCTCTACTAGTAATAAGGTGTTCCCAAAAGAGTTAAGATTTGAGTGAGATTGTCATGGCACAAAAGTAGATATGATCCGGTATTTCCTTATCCCCTAATAAGACTAATAACAATGAGTGGAGTTGTAACATCTTTTAATCCATGATTAAGAAAAAAGAGGAGAATTCATAATTAAAGCTATATTATATTCACTACAATATCTTTGAAGAAATAAAATTTAGAATATTAATCATTTATGATTTTTTTAGCAACTAACCAACTCTCATCAATCGTGTATTCATTCTTTTTATTAGCTTTAGCTATTTTTCATAACTCAACCCAAATATGGAAGTAATTGAGTTAGTAGACTAAAAAGCTTCTCGTGAAGAAATTTTTTCTTTGATTAAAGCTCATTCTAACTTCTAGTAACATCCTAAAGACAACTTATAAGTTTAGGTGTTTTTTCGACTTATCTCTCCTTGTTAGCTATATTTAATTCCTATTAAAAAAATAATCATTACCTAATAAGGTTGTAAATTTGATAATAATAGTCCAAAAAAGAGTAAATAAGATGGCTAAATTCACTTGAAAGCCTTTAGTCTTGTGACTTTCCACAAATCTCTCACTTACTTGTTCATTGATGAAGTTATAAACTTCAAGTAGGTTTTCTTTTTCCTTCATCTTAAGGTTGTTGTATTCATGTGTCAACATATATTTGAAGTCCTTCTACCAATCCCTCACTTACATTATCACTTTCTTTCTAATTCCTCACCATTAAGAACATCAAAGGCACTCTATAAGATAACACACACACACACAAAGTATAATTATATTTAATTATTCAAAGAATATATATGTATACCTTAAATACAAATCAAAACCAAGTAATATATACCAAGACATCTTGCCAAATGTTATCCTTTAGGATCAGTGGTAGTTGTCTCCAATAATATTAATAGGCATTTTGCCTTATGCTAGCAATTTGATATAACTACCTAATTTAAACCTTGAACCACCAATTGGTTTCCTCTTAGCATTGAAACCAACCTTTATCTTTTCGCTTTTACCTTGTAACAAGGAATTTAATTCATCAATATAGCACCTTTGTGCTCTTGTCATTATAACTAAATGTACCAAAAGGATCCATGTGCTTGGTTTTAAAAAATAAAGTTTAACAAGTTTGCCATTTGATTCAAGATTAACCACTTGCTTATAGTATAAATTTAAAAGATGATAAAAAATCTATTGTAATCTCAAGTATGCACTCAAGTCAACATTAGTACATGACCAAGTGCATGATAATTTGCAATAATTTACAAAAACAATATTTATAAGACAACATACAGGGTTTTCAAGATAAGCAACTAAGTGTAAGACAATATTCACAAGCCAAAATACAAGTTTTGCAAGATAAGCAATGGTATTTAAATTGGAAATATGCATTAACTTAGAAAAATAAAGCATATGTTAAATTAGGATAGAACAAAGCATACACTCACTAACAAAACTATCCCATGATATAAATAACCTTGATCCTTATATTCACCAATAAAGCATATAATGTTAAACGTAACAATGAAACAAGGTAACAATCTATATATGTGTGTGTGTATGGCAATTAAACAAGTATATATAATCTAGTAATATTTAAAGATAAAGTAAAACCTTGAAAATACACTATACTTAAGAATATATGAACAATGGAACCTAAGGCTTAATGAAAATGGAGGTTTAGGAATTGCTAAAGACTTTAGATATCAAAACAATAAAAGAAGGAAAGTGAGAATGATATTGAGAAAGAAATGAAAAGTTATTTAGTGCAAGATTTTAAATGTTGATTTTTTAATAAAAAACCTTATCTATAAGACAAAAACATTGCTTTTTTAAAAAAAATTGTCATCTAAATTTTTTTCCAATATTTACAAAAATATCACCATATCTTAAAACTTTAGGTAATGGTCATTCTATGAACTAATAGCTAAAGTCTTGTGAGAATAAATACATCAATATCTTTTAAAGAATCAACGTCTTAATTTTTTTCACACTAAAAAAATTATAATGATTCCTATGCCTTTAAACATTGATTCCTAAAATAGTTGGCTAAAGTTTATTTGGAATAAATATATTAGTATTTTTAACTAACATTGTAAATGTCTTTATATTTTAAAAAATTTCAATTTTCCAATGTATACATTGGTGTTCATTTTAATTATTGTCTATCAAGTGGTGTTATTTTTTCATTTTTTTAATATTGATTTATATATAATTCCATATTTATCCAAGTATAAAATATTTCGACAAAGCTACTCTTGTATAAGGAATGATGTATTGTAATGGAGTTGGAGAATCCACTATTTCAACAATTATAATAGTGTATTCCATTGCTCTTCTTTCTTGTAAAGTGGTTACTACTTAAGCCATAAAAGATGCTTTTTGACCAATAGCTATATAAACACATATTACATTTTGTCAACCTTGACTATGTTTTATCAATCATGTGGCATATTAAATATTTTCATGCAATACTTATCTAATTTTGATCAAATTAAATAATAAATTAAACTTGTCATTAATTAAAGAAAAGACAATTATAATTGTGATGCCTTAACTTGACTAACCTAAAATAATTGCTAGATTTGATCCACTAACCTAAAAAACTAGTCTGGATTGTCTAAGTAATTAAGTTTCATGCCTTATAGACCAAACTAAAGTCTCAAATCTGATCAATGTGATAACTTGGACATCAGTTTGACTACTTAAATAATTTAGACTAGTCTTTTAGGCTAGTGGATCAAGTCTAGTGATTATCTTGGGTTAATCAGGCTTACAAAATTACAAATAGTATTAGAGTGCTCACCTGTTATATACTTCATTTGGTTTAGATTTAGACCTTGAGACTTGTTTGCCATTCTGAAAATTTTAGGCTATTTGAGTTAGGAAGATTGTAAATCCCTTCATCAGTTAAATTTGAAACTTTAATATGATATATAAGGCACCATGCTTGACAACTTTGACAATCCAAACTAGTCTTTTAGACTACTTGATCAAGTTAGTGATTGCCTTAGGCTAGTCAATACTATTATAGAATTATAATTTTGTGTCAATCAATATATATTAATTATAGGATAAATTGACATTTATATAAATATAATGCATTTTTGAAATTATTGGAATAAATAAGATAATAGTTTACAACAAACTCACATTTATAGTTAATCAATGACGTTTTTGAAATTTAAATGACAACTTAAGATGAGGGCTAAGTTAGCAAATTATCATCCAAAAGGCATTTAAAAGGTCATGTATGAAGAATAAAATATTCTATGTCAATTTTATTATTAGCCAATGTGTAAAGACATTTAAAAGGTTTCCTTGGTCAATGATTCAACTTTAAATTATAATGGAGTAAGACTAAAATGTTGGTTTTGATTTAATAACTAACATCTATAATTTAGTTTATGGATTACATATTTCATGTTTACTCTCTATTTAAAAATATCTTAGTGATATCTTAGCCTCTATTATTTGACTCTAGCATATGTTTTAGTTAGAAAAACATAGCTCCTTTATGATTTTATTTAACATCTTCAAAGATATTATAAAATCTAATCAAATATCATTTAAATATGTTAAATGAGATGGTTAGGGAGCTATGTTCCTCCTTTTTAAACATAGGTTGGTGTTGGTAATGGAGACAAATATATTGTCTATATTTATGGTTTACCAATATCAAAATTTAATATATGGCTATAAAAATTGGTACCAAGTTTGGCAATGACAATGGAAGAACCAAGTCCTTTTTTTTTGTTCTTTTGTAATATTGTTGTAAATTTGCATCTATTGATATAAGAATACATCAAATGAATAAAATTATAGGATAATTTTTCTTGTACCAATGTCTTCTTTATCATATTTTTGTATATTCATATTTAGTGTATTAATGTTTGTATCATTATAAGAAAAATATGAAAAAGGAATATATAGCTTATCTCAAATTTATGATATTTAACAAAATTAATTGAACATTCTTTGTTAATTTTGACACTAACATTCTTTAACCCTAAACCTTAAATCATAAATCCTAAACTAACATTCTTTGTTCATTTAACAAAGTAAACTTCTTATCTTATTTATGTAAATTTTAAGGCTTCTCACACTTAGTTCATCTTTTAGGTAGTTTATAGAATGGTCACTTTATTTTCCAATAGTTGAAGCAATTTTCTAACATTCAATGTGGTATATAATTTCATCAAAAATATATGAGAAAAAAAGATATTGTTTATTTATTAAAACTAACATTATTCGTGAAAATTAGATTCCTATATCCTAGCATTTTTTTTATCATAATTAACTTCTAAATCTTCATAACGGCCACTTAACATATAATAAATATTTACCAATCTCTGATAAATATCTATCAAATGACGTTTAAAATTCTCTCCTTGAATGATGCTATTTATTTAAAATGATTTTTGAATTAGAAACTAATGTAAAATGTTTGTATTGCTTATAAATTGCATTAAAATATTATCTTCTCTTCCACTACTTTTTATTTAAGGTTTTACTATATTTTTTCTTTCATTTCATTTTATTTATTTGGAATAAGAAGATAATACAAGATTAATGTTTCTTGGTCATTAAGAATCAAAGAAAATGATATATCAGGCCTTATGGTTAACCACAATGTTAAGCTTTAAAAGGTTGCAAACAAATGATAAATTGTTAGAAGAAGAAATAGCATCTCCAATCTTACATTAGTAGACTTGAGTACAATGCAAGATTCTTAATTTTTAAAATATAATTTATTATTAATTTGTAACTATCTACACCACCTAACTTAAAAGTCCTTAAGCATTATTCTATTTTTTAAGAAAATATAAAGATGATAAAATTAATCAAATATTGTAGTAAAAAGAATTAACATATCATTTTTTGTATTGAAAGGCTTAAGTTCATTACAAAGATAAATATGTTACTTCTTTTCATTATAATTTATCATCAACTTGTTACCTAGAATATAACTTAAAATATCTTTAGCAATATGAAGGAAGTATAAGAAAAGCTATCCGACTTTCTCTTTTTATTTAAAATTTGTTATTCATTGTAAATGATAATTCCTTATAATTTGTTGGATTGTTTAATTTGTTGCTATTTGTATCTATATAATTGTATAAGAAAAATATTTTAGTATATGAAGTATTTAAATCTATTGCTATTGTATTTGTTGTTATTTGTTAGGTTGTTCATTTAAGATCTTTTTGTATCTATTTTTATTATGGTTTGTATCTATATATTTGTATAAAAATGATTATTCAATACAAAAATATGATTTCAATGCTACGACTTATAAAATTATAAAATTTTTACTTAAAATATTTTTAATTAAAATATTTTGATTTAAGATGTTAATTTTTTTTAAAAAAAACTAACATTTAAACATTTATAGTTGAATGATATCATTTTACTTTACACATCGATTGTTTTTTTAAGAATTGATATTTAATATTAAAATAGTTCAAACCACAGGACATGAGATGAAAATAAAAAATGTAAAGTCATGGCATCATTTGCAAATTTCATTACAAAACTTTTCTAATCCTAAAATGATTATCACCCTACTAAAGTTTGCTCACATTCCAACCTTAAAATGATTACCTTTAATTTTTTTTCTTTATGCCCACTAATTATTTTGCAGTATTGGAGATCTATTAATCCATTGATAAATTTGTGAGATTATGCATTCATTAGAAAAGTACAAAATATAAATGTAGGAACTTTCTTAATTTTTGTGTTTTATTTTTGCAACTTAGTCTTTTTTATTTAAGTTATGTTTACATACACAATTGCATGAATTTTAGTTTATATTGTATGTTGAAATATTTGGATAATGTTTGTCTTATTTGAGAGATGCACATGAATAATGAATTAGACATACTCAAATGGAATGATATACATGACAAATTAAAAGATAATTTTTCTTTCATCATAATAAATTTTTCCTTTATAGTTGTTGTAACACAATTTCCATTTACTTACTTTGTTCCCTTACAATTTGAAAATGTTTTAGATGTATGCCATTTAGTAATGTAAATTATTAGGTATTCCTTGATCCTATATCCAAATTGTATGCAATTAATGTATAGAAAAAATAGGACTATTCTATTTGCTATAAATTGTATTTTTTTTTTTTGCAATACAGGGTTTATTTATATTACAAAGTTGTAATATTGTGGTTGTGGAGTATTCTGGATGTATTTTAGATTAGAACTAATATAATAGAAAATGTCACGAGATGATATATAGAATGAAAAGGGTATAAGAAATGGTTTGGGGGGGGGGAAGGGATGTAATTCAACATCAGTTATGTGAATTACTAAAATAGTAACTCAAATATTCTACATTGAAGAACAAAATAACTCGACGTCATTAAATATGATATGTTAATAAGTGGTGTGACTTACATGACAATAGTTTATTTCTTAAAAAATTGACATAATGTTTCTTTTCTATAATAGTTTTTAAACGATGTTATAAAATATTTACTACATGCAACAATTAATAAAATGACAATTTAAAACTAACATATAATTTCCTAAACAGTCGATGTAAATCTACGATTCTATAGTAGTGTGAGCTTGAAGCATTACAATAATTCCATACCTTAATCTATTCAAAATAAATAAATATTTGTACCTTTTGCATTATAATCTTTTTTTAATTAGAGTAGGAGTGTTCGTTTTCTTTTTATACACACACCCCCTTCAATTGAATCCATCATCCCTAAACCATCTATCTCTAAAAAAGAAGGAAAATATTCATGAAATGTTTTGACCAATCCAAGAATTGGATCGGATGTAGCTTTATACAAATCCAAAATTCAGAAGGTATCACAGAATTAGAAGTTTTGTTTTGTGTATTGTCAATATATATATATATATATATATATATATATATATATATATATATATAAGAATAAAAATTTAATTTACTATAAAGCTTAAATATTTAATAAGAATAAATATTGTTATTTTTTTCCTTGATCCTTTAGGTGTTTTTAGTGTGTGTGATAAGTGAAATTTAAAATATTTCAGCTTTGTTAAAAATGAAAGATTTTTCTTCAATAGATGGGGGGAAAATGTGGGTAATTTTATAAAAGTTGTGACTATAATATATAAAATTCATACATATGTATATTTTTTTTTTATTTTGTAACGGCAAGTGTCCTCACAAGTATACAAATAGATTTGCCTCTGAAACCCAGATCAATATTGAACATTTTGAAAAATAAAAAAGATTATTTTGGACCTATATACATTAAATTCATATGAAAAATAAAATTTTTTATTTTGAACCAATATATATTACAGTCATATATATGAAAAAATAAAAAAGTTCAAAGAGTTTGTGAAAATTATAACGCATGGACTCCATCCTCTTCTGTATCACTTTAATTATGATTTCATTATTGTAAATATTTTCTTAAAATTGTTAGGGAATTAACAGATAAGAAGTAGCGTTTCTGAGACATGAAAGTGAAATTTTAAGAAAATATTCTCCCTCACTTGATTATTAAATTTGCTTTGAAATAATATGTTTAGGATAGAAAATACAAAATGAAAAATTTTCTTTAATTCTCTTTGAAACTTTTTGGTATCAATTACAAGTATTTAAGAGAAATCGGAAAAAAATGAGATCAATACTCATGTCAAAATTAAGAAATGTGAAAATTTAAAATATTTGCAGAGTTCAAAATATTTCTTCCAAGAGGCATGAAATTACATTCTAGAAGACAAAAATTTTCTTAAAAAAATAAACTTTCATTTTAATAGTCCAATTTTAAACTTTTATTGCAAAAGAATATGACTATTAATTTAAATTTAGATATGAAAATTTATTATTTTTGCAAACCAACGCAAGCAATTCCAATTCGACCGATGTAAACTCATAACCACCGGACATCATTTTGTTTTGTGATACGACAAAACTGTATGTGCTAGCGGGGCTTTTTGGCCCGTTATACCACGTGCATGAATGAATTTTGAAATTGAGAGAAGTACTAAATAATAGGGTCGTTGATCCTTGTAGCCCATTACACCTAGAAAATACTCCATTATACCTAGAAAATACTTCATTTACCTTTTAAGAGGGCAACAAATTCATTTTTTTAATAAATAGTGAGATCTACTAAATTATGAATTTCATACTATAGAAAGAAAGAGTGAGGAGGAAATAATTACAGAAGAATGAGAGTATCATTACTCCCTTTTTAAATATTAGTTGCAAATAAATTTGTTAGTATACTTACATCCAATATTATTTTAATTTTTTTAATATTTAAAATTTAAAATTTAAAATTAAATTATATATGTGTTAAATGTTTCGTCCTTTTGTTATAAACAAGAACTAATTAAGTTGTATAATTTAATTTAAGTGACTATTTCTAATCTGTTAAAAAGAAAAAAATAGTATTATTTAAAATCTTGGTATTCTAATAAGACTAATTAAACAAATTTTTCATATGCAGCCGGCCGATGGCTTTTGGAATGGTCAATGGCTCTGGAAATTCGAGGGAACTCATAAGCACGAGTTTGAAACCTTCGACTATAATAATTTAATTCCAACAAAGAACTTCAATTCTTTGTTGACATTAATGATGTTCCAAATAAACTAAGGACAAAAGCAACATCTTTAATTAATTAAATAATTTTCGACGTACCTTATTATTCAAATTTGCTTTAATTGATTATAACCGGTGACCTAAGTTTCTTTTTGGGGTCTAATCACTGAGAACATCATTCTGTTCCCGACATAAGCAATGAACAGCTTTGGCCAAACAGGGATATTCAATTGATTTAGTATAATCGACAATTCTACATAATTTTTAAAGGTTTAGGCTATGTTTCGAATGAAAACAAGAAGGATTGAACAATATAGAATTGAAAAGTGGGCAATGAAATTATTTTCATTTGTTTGACTAGTTGAATGAAAATATGGACGATAAGAAAAATGACGTAAAATGAATGGGGCCTTTACTAGAAACTTCCCACTCCTATTTCGGAATGAAAAGTGGGTGAATTTGGGAAAGCAAAAGTGATTTTTCACAATTACTTCTATCTAGTATTATTTTATTAAAGTGATCACATGGATTTAGTCAAAATTGGGTGAATTTAGGAAAGCAAAATTCAGTGCATGGATGTAGCTAAAATATTTTGCACTTCTCAATTTTACATTAGTTAATTTTTTTTTTGGACGCGGTAAAGTCAAATAATTACTTATAATTGAAAGAATTATTAATAACTAAAATGATATGTATGAATAATTATAAATCATGTTTTATTGAAATTAAAAATACAAATAATTCTAAATTTAAAAGTAAAAATATTTATATAAATGATATAAATTATTTTAGATATTGAAAAATAAATATATTTAATTTTATTTACTTAATTTTTACAAATAAATGTGGAATAGTATTTTACAACAAAAATGAGATAGTGTAATATTAAAAATTAAAAAAAAAAGATGAATTGCATCATATTAAATTTTCAAAAAATAAATTATGTTTTAAATTACATATTTGCATACAAGGATATAATTGTAATTTCTATACAATTTTTCATCCTTCTCACTTTTCTATCAAACCAAGCAAAAAAGAATCTTTCTTTCCTTTTTTCTTCTTTCTCCAAACCAAACAAAAAGGAATCTTTCCTGTCTTCTTTCTCCTTTGTCCAAAAACAAGAAGTGAAAATATTATCCTTCTTACTTTCATTCCTTTCACTTTTCATTATACTTCATTTTCATCTCTCTCTGTGTTCACTTTAATCAAAGAAGCCCTTAGTATGTCGTTTAAACTTGTAATATTTAAAAAAAATGATAAAATTTAACATTTTGGCAGGTTGTTCATTTTGCAAAAAATAATTATTTCTATAAAAAATAAAATTAATGCAATACTTTATATTTTTTAAAGTAAAAGTATGTATGAAAAGAATATATAAAAAATAGAAAAATTACATTCATATCCTTTCTTTTTAAGATATATATATATATATATATATATATATATATATATATATATATATATATATATATATATATATATATATATATATATATATGCCTCCTTTCATTCATATACATTCACTTCTCTCCTTTATTTTAAATATATACTTACCTCCCATACTTTTGAAAAATAAAGATGTAAATTTTTAAAATCAAATAAATAAAAATATAATTAGATTAAACTTTTGGGGTGATAAGTGTAATTTCTCCACAAAAGATTTTATAACTTTATAAAAAATATTTATAACCTAAAATATTTTTTTTTATATTTTATAAAGGTGAACAAAATAAAAAATAGAGTTTAAGTTTGATGCATTATTAGTATAAAATATTTTACATTTTCAATAAATATGAAAATGACACATTATTAGAAATATAATAGTAATTAAATATTTTTACTTATAAAAAGTTAAAAAAATTTAACATTTTTCTAGGTTGTTAATTTTGAGATAAGTAATTATTTTCATAAAAGATAAAATTAATGCAAAATTTTATATTTTTTAAATAAAAGTTTGTACGAAAGGAATATATATATATATATATATATATATATATATATATATATATATATATAGAGAGAGAGAGAGAGAGAGAGAGAGAGAGAGAGAGAGAGTAGGAAATTACACTCATATCCTTTCTTTTTTAAAAAATATATCTTAACCTCCTTTCTTCATGTACATTCACCTCTCCCTTTTATTTCAAATATACACTTACCTAAAAATAAAAGAGACGAATATTTTTTAAAATCAAAGAGATATAAATATAATTAGATCAAATTTCAAGAATGATAAGTACAATTTTTCCATAAAGATTTTATAACTTTATCAAAATGTTTATAACATAAAACAGAAGATTTCTATATTTTATAAATGTGAGCAAAATAAAAAATTAGACTTTATTTTTAATGTACTATGAGTGTAAAATATTTCACAGTCTCAATAAATATGAAAATGATAATAATTAAAAATATAATAGGAATTGAGGATTTTTATTGATAGTAAGAAATTTTTTGCAATTTTTAAATGATATAATAATATGAGAGTATGTAATAATATAAAATTAACTTATACTAATGTTGATCAAATTTAAAGCTCAGAAAAAATTATCAACCTTTACGAGTTAAAAATGGTTTCTTGACTTATTCAATTAGATTAAAGGATAAAATCTATTAAAATATAATAAAAGTGTTATGTCCACTTGCCATGTATCACTCAGTTGAAAGTTTGATATTCAAATGGTTTGTCAGTTTTAGGCTGATATCAATGAAATAGTTACTCCATTTTTTATGATAAAATAATAATTATGTTTGTGAAATTTTAATTAAAAAATTTTTACATTTTCGTGAATCAAATCCTATGAAATCATGACCTGCAACTATTAGAGTACGTTAGTGCTCATTTAGACTTCTAATTTAATGTTATTAACACGCCCTACTATATGATCGAATTGCAGTTTTACAGCTTTCTACTACAATAAATATAATAAATAATTATAAATAAATTTAAATAAATAATTATTTTGTAAATAAATATTATATTTATTAAATAATATTAGTAAACAATTAAAAGATAATATATATCATGATTTAACATTTATAGTGCAAAATTAATTATTAAATAATTTAACTTTCATATAATAATTTTGTAATAATTAATTATATAATATTAATTTTAGAATTTATTAATCCCGTGCATTGCAAAGGGTCTTGCTAGTCTTTTAAATAGAATAATAGAATTGTGTATTCTCTGTCACGTGTTATTCAATTTAAAGTTGAATATTAAAGTGGTTTGTTAATCTTATGATGTTGGTGAAATATTAGCTCTTTCAAGGCAAGATGGTATTTATACTTAGGAAATTCTAGTAAGAAAAAGGCAAATTTAAATTTTTTAAAATCGAACTTGTGAGACTTATAACCTTTAAAATGAAATCATGACCTACAATTATCAGACTAATAATTTTAGTAGTCATTTTACTCTCTAACTTAGTGTGGGCATTGAATTGCATTTTTACAACTTTCAATTACAATAAATAATTATAAATAAACAATTATTTTTATAGATAAATATCATATTTATTAATTAATATTAATAAAGTTAATTTAAATTTCAATCTTATTAAAATTAAAATTAAAATTTAATCTTATTTTAATGAATGAAAATAAAATTTATATAATTTTGTAGTGATTAATAATGTATAGTAAAATAATAATCTAAATTATAATTTCATATTCACAATATTAAACCAATTATTCAATAATTTAATATTCATGGAATAATTTCATATGATATATTCATTGACCTGTGCATCACACGGAGTCTTGTTAGTTATAATCAATTTGATTGGATCTTAAAATCAAAATGACAATTAATTTATTTTTGAATGATTAAAATGAATAAAATAAAAGAAAATTTTTAAATAATTAATTTTAATTGAGAAACTAGAAATCGATAACAGATAATAGAATATGCTAATATCAGTATTCTGTGATAAATGGTGCAGCATTTTAAAATTTCTAATGGGGGGAGATTTACATTCACACAAAAGGTGTGTACATGCTCCCTAATTTAATGTTTTTTTAATGATTATATTCTATTCTAGTAACTGTAACAGTAATAATTTATTTAATACATACATGTAAAATTCTAAATTAATCAAGTAAAATTCTTAAAACACTAACTTTTTATCATTGCATATTAGATATGTGTAGTACACCATAATTTTTTTTAAAAAAAATTCATGGGGGTTATCAATATTTTAAATTATATATATATATATATATATATATATATATATATATATATATATATATATGAATTATTGTACCAAAAAAATAGTAATTGTGAAGGTAGGAGTATTTTATTATGAAAACAAATATAAGAAGAAATTGTAAATATTATTTATTTTTTTCCCTTCCAAAAGACAGTTCTAGTATTATCTTTTATTACCGCTAGGTGAGGAAATGAAATTAACAAGTAATACGAATGGTGTTGTAAACTGCGTCCACAATCACAATATTATTATTGAAGATTATTTTTCCCCCATCATATACTAGAGCAGACCGTTGTAATCACAATCTTTTATAATTTTGTCTTGCATAGCAAATCATCGTATTTTTACTATGACTAAAATCCTATATTTTTCTGCTTATATGATTAATTTTTAATTAATTCTATCCCTTATTAAAAATTAATATCAATTTGATTACTGAAGATTTACTATCTTAAACATTAGTCTATCATATGAAAAAATTTAATAATTTGATTGATATAACGCTGTCAACGCTTACTTAATCTGTTAAATACTATTTGTCTCTAATAGAAGCCGTGATGGATTCTCACACTGAAAAAAAAAAAACCCAAAACTTAATGGTTAAAAAATGAATTTTTTTTATCAAATTTATTAATCACTAACACTAGTTAATATTAATTTGATCTCCAAAGATTAAATTTATCTCAAAATCTAGATCTTTTTTCATTAGAGGAAGTAAGAACTTAACCACTGAACTAAGTTAGCACTATTAATTCTTTCTCTACCTTTTCAATAATAACTTATAGATTGAGAATACTTTCAAATACAAAAATCGTACTTCAAAATACAGATTATGTCATACTAAAATTCTTTTGAATAATATATATAAGTTTTCTTTTATAAAACTTAAAATATTTAGAGTTTATATGGATGAAATTTATAAAATATATCTTATAGAAATTTTAGAAAATAATTTGATTCTAAAATTTATAAATTGTGAACGAAGCATTTGTTTTAAGCATTATAAATTATTAGTATTTTAGTAATTATAATGAAAATATATAAATTAACTATTTGTATTCAAATAATTTGCTTTTAATTTTAAATACTAAATAATAATTTTATAACAAAATATCTAAATTTTAAGTTTTATAAATTGATATTATAATTTTACTACATCAATTATTTAAAGTATATTAGATAAAGTATATTATTGAAGTATTTAAATTGTCTTTATGATAAAATATCCAAATTTTAACTTGTGTTTATAATGTGCACGCCGCAATGCACTAAAATTATATTAAAACTGATGTGCTAAAAAATAATATTGTATAATGGCACAACCAGGTCGTACCCTAGCGATCCTTTAATTTTATCTTTTCTAAATAATTTTCTAACAATATATGTACAATTATTAAATTATTTATGCAATGAAAATGTGAAGAACTAATGCAAACAAAATCATAATATAATGAAAATAGAATGTGTGTAGAAACAAAATTCAATGTGCTAAATGCAGAATGCTTTATTACGCAATATGCATAACAAAATTAAAATTGGGGGATGGTTGCATGAATTTAAACAATTAATAAGCATAAAAATTAAGTTTAAAATAGAAGTAAAATAGAAATAAAATAGATAAGAAATTAATGGAATTAAATAGCTGATTCAAGGAAATTGAGAGTCCTAAATTGGATTAATCATAGATCAATTAGGATTTGAATTTTTCTAATTAATTCTTCAACCTTAAATTACCCGAAATCCCTACAATAATTCATAAATTCTATACAAGATAATCACTTAGGATTTAATCAATTAGGATTAGTTGAATTAAACAACTGCTATAATCCCTAAATTAGATCGAAATTAATTTATAATTAGAAATATCTAAATTAATCCCTCAACCCTCTATCCCTATACATAAAACTATGATTTATCAACCATAAATTTTATAACAAAATAGCAAAAAATTCAAAAACTATAAGGATGAACATTAATTATATCAAATCAACACCCACCATAAGGAATATCAAGAATTCAACATAATTAAATAGAAAGAAGAAAATTAATTAAGAAAGGTTAACATTACAAAACATGATCTCATAATCCTCAAGAGGAGAGCTTCAAACTCCTTGAATCAACCTCAGAAAATTAACCCTCCATGGTTGGAAGATAAAAGCTTGAAGAAGAAGAAGAAAATTGTGTTGCTGATTGTATGTAATCAGATTATATGATTGTATGATATGTTGCTCACCCCCTCATATCTATTTATATCTGATAAAACCCATAGAATCCTAATCCTAGTCTTCTTAGGATTACACAAATTAAGGTCTTGCTAATCCTACTCCTATTAGGATTATTAAACTTAGCAATTTCTTCTAGAAGGTCTAGCAGTGAAATCTCGCTGTTCTAACTTCCATCTGATGAATGATCGTCAAAATGACATAGTTTCACTAATATTTTAATGTGAGGTTGTAGGCTTGGGTCTTAACAAAATTTGAACACTTATTTCACCTTAATTAGACCTCTGTAGCTCTAGATATAGCCCAAATACCAAAACTGGTTCAGCTAGGATAAAATGATGCCTTCAAATTCTCAGCCACTTTTGATCTCCAAAACGTCTGAACTGAGCTTGGACCAAAATATCAAAGTTATAGATATCTCTTTTATCTTTTCATTAATATAAAGTTTGCCTAAATATGATATTTGGAGCCAAGATATGATTGAAAAATAGAAACAGTATTAAAATTCAGTTTTACCAAATAAATTCATAAACTTGTAAAATAAATTCAAAATTATAAAACAAGGCCTAATTTGTAAAATTAAGTATATGTAACACCTAAGAGATATAAAATAAGAGAAAATAAAATAATAAATATTTTTCTCATCAGTTTATTTTTTTAGTAAAGAAGGGAATGATGGCACCCCACCAACTTAGCCATGAACGTTTTTTGTTCCCTCATAGACTGAAATTTAATAAAGAATTAGTCTTTAAATGTTAAATTAGTATTAATTTTTAGTAATGGATAAAATTGTCAATTTTATGCTTATAAGAACTAAAATAAGTTTTAAACATTTTCTATATTTATTCCCAAATTTATTCATCGCAATGTAGCTAGAAGTACGGCTATAATCACTAGGCTTGGGTTTTATATTGCATTAATTAGTGTCTACTTAAAAAATGATGAATTCCATATATTGAAGTTTAATTTAATTATATTTGATAAATTTAATTTCTTTAAATAAATGCATCTACCTTGAAGCATTTATACTGTTATAAAATGCAACAGAGTCAAATTTTAAAATTACAATCCCCCTTTTTTGATATTATTTCTCATGAATGAAAGATTATTTCTTTACATTTTTTAATATATAAATATGCTCTTTTTTCAAATGATAAAAATATCTTTTTTAATATGTAACTATATTACAGTATGTGTACATAAAAAATTTTAAAAAAAGTCTTCTAACCATAATAAATAATATTAAAAAATTGCATTTAAAAAATTAATGACACTATATTTTATAGCGATGAAAGTACTTCTAAGAAAATACAAGTATATAATTTAAAAAATGAGATATATAGAGTATGATTGGACTAAAAATCACGGATGCTCAATACAATTTACCTTTAAAAAAATGAATTTGTCACTGTCCTCATCTAGAATGCCCATGCCTAAAAAAGAAAAAGGAAAAAACTCTAGAGTTTGAAAGAAAATTTTATGCATGAGATACTGGTTCTCTCAATTTTTCCAAAGCAAAAAGATGTTCAACATTCACCCAAAAAAAAAAAAAATGTTCAACATGTTCTTTATCTGACCGTCAAAAGTCCGTATTACGAAGGAAGAAGCTTTTGTTTAATTTAATGTTAAGCCGCATCACTTTAGACTTTGCAATGGAAATTTGGAATTTGATGTTACAGGTCACCGATGAGAACGAAATAACAGAAGCTATAAGGTAACACACATTACACCCAAAAAAATGTAAAGGATAATTTGTTTATTCTCAGTTTATATATATATAATTTTATATTTTAATTAGTACGAGAAATAAAATTAAAAAGTTGAGATACACAAGAATAATTCGTCAGCAGCCATCAATAATTTAGTGAAAGATGCAGAGTGGAGCACGGTAGTCTAATTTTTATAAAAGAAACAGTTGTGTGCAATTCCATGCATCCAAATGCAGTGAAATGCAATTTACTCAGAATTGATTGCTGGTAATAAAATTTTAACCTAATTTTTGGTTAAAAATTCAAGCTTCAATATTATTCATTTCTTTTACTGGGCAATTTCCACTTGGCTTATATATTGTACTTGGAACAATACTTGGCTGCTCCCCGGACAGCAGCCAAACACTGCAGCTCATGTTGGTGGTTTCATGTCTTTTCCAATTAGTAATTACTTTATCACGTACTTCTAAGAAACTTAAACGGGGTTAAACGTTCGTCTGTCACACCGTTTTTTCAATAGTATTTTTCTTCTATGCACTTTAGTCATACATACTTAAAAAATTATGTAAATATATATTAATTTTTTGAAAATATTTTATTTCTATAATATTTTTATATAATTTAAAAAATTTTCACAAAAAGGTATGTAATTTAAATTTTATTGACGGAGTTGTAGTTCTTTCTTTTTAAAGAAGAAAATGTAAGAGAATTTCCTTATTTTTTAAGCAGTTAGATTTTACATCCACTAACTTAAGTAAATTATAGTATTATTATATGTATTGCCATGACATTTTTAATTAACTATTTTATATAATTGTGTGATAATAAGTTTTCAAACATAAATTATAATATTATTGCATGTATTGCTACGATATTTTTCATCTAGTATTAAACTTAAGTTTTATGTATCTAATTCAAAATTTTTATATTTAATCTATTTTTATTAATTATATAAAAAATTTATATAAAAATAACAAGACTAATCACCATACAATAATAATATGATATTTATTTAACAAGATTATTAAAAAAATATGTAACGGATTAAACAGCTAATTAATTAAACAAAATATGTTAGTTCTAAAATTTTGTAATATTTAAAGCTTTAATTTGAAGATTTTAGGGCAATATTCAACCAATCTAAAGTTTAAGAATATAATTATCAGCTTTTAGAGTTAATAGAATATTCAAATTTTAGAAGCATCTTAATTAATAGAAATTTATCATTTACTATTTTTGTTTCACATAAAATTAAGTTTATATTAGATAAAAAAAGATATGATGATACTTAAATATAAATAATAAAAAAAGAGTTAATGGAGTAAAATTTAACTGAATTAAAGGGACATTAAATATAAAGTAAACCCTAAATATATTTTAATACAAGTAAAACCAATTTTAAAATTAAGAGATGAAACTAATATTTTATTTTAAAACATTAGTTTTTTTATTTTTTAATTAATTAAAATTTCTTTAATTACACAAATTTAAAAAATTTAATTTTGATTAAAAAAATATTGTAAAAGCTAAAAACTTTCAAAAATTACAAAGTATATGCGAATAACATTGTCATAACAATACATTAAATAATATTTGAACGGAAAAAAGTTGCGACAAACGAACGTATAAACTCCGTTTAAGCTTTTTAGAATCACGCGACATAGTAATTGGAAAAGACAGAGAGCAACCCACAACATGAGCTGCAGCGTTTGGCGGCGGCCAAGCACTGTTCTTGTACTTATATATGTAATAAAGTGTGCTTCGGAAAAATGAAAAACTTAGAAACTATTAGTTTAATTGTTTGGTTCTTGATCGGGGAAAAAGGGAGAATAATTTGATTTTGAGAATTATTGACCCATAATTTTGTGTATTTAAAAGTAAGATTTGACTTTATTTTATTTTTAAATAATTTTTTCAAACAGTATTTGCCTTTAGTCAAAAAGCATATTATTTCATTTTATTTTATTTATCATTTTTATTTTAATTATTTGTGTATCACTATAAAATTTGTTAAATTCAATAAAAAATTGCATTAGAATTTATTTTATTTAACTTAAAACACATATGATTATCATCTTTCTAGTGTTATATTTATCATAATATTATTAAAATTTATTTTTATGTATTTTTTAATATATTTTAAATAAATTTTTTAAATGAATTTAAATGATTATTTTTAATATTATTTTTAAATAAAAATTTATCAATAAACAAATTAAAATTATTTCTATTAAAGTAAAATAAATTTAATCCTTAAAAAAACACTTTCATCTCAATCTAAGGCTAATCACATACTTGGTAATGAAAAAAAGGGTAAGATAGAAAATAAAATTTTAAAATTTAGGTTAGAAAAAGAGAAAATTTTGAATTAGCTTTATGTGGCAATAATATAATCGTAAATTATATCATTACATTTTTTTTTCATCTTTCTATTTTCCTTTTAACCAATCAAGTGAAAAAATTTTAATTTTAATTTTAATTTTCCTTTCTTTTTTACTCATTTTTTTATCTCGCAAAGCATGAGATGAGTCTTAAAAGGTTTTATCTCTAGCCATGAGGATAAAAAATCCGTCAAATTTGTTCACGTGATTTATAGAAAAAAATCCGTCAATATGATGGCAGAATTGCCTACACATCATACTATATATGCTTTTTTAAAGAGGTCTTATATGGTCCAATTGCAAATTGTTTCCTCGTCTTTTGGATCAAATATTCAAATCTCAAATAATGTAAGTTGAGGAAAATTTAAAAGAAATTAGGAAAATTTTTGTATTTAATTAGATGAAAAACTAAAGGACGTTTGAGATATGGTGTTTCAAAATGGAAAAAGATAGGGAATATAGGAAATTCTGTTAGTAATTTGACAAAATTAATAAACAGGCTTAAGTGAAACAAATTTATGGCAATAAAAATTATATAGATATTAAATTATTTTAAATTAGGAACTAAAATTAGTTAATCACCAATTTGGGTACCAAAAGTATATTTAACGCATCATTTGTTTTTGCTAGAAGGTATTTTTCTTGAGAAAATTTTATTTGTTTTGTGAAAAAAAAGAGTGATTAAACTATTGGATAGTACAAAAATCATGAATCAAAGAAAGATAAGAAATCTTCAAAAAATATTAAATACCACATAAACAAAGACTATCAATTTCATTATTTTTATATAAATAATTTTCATATTGTAATTAGCAAACTATTGTATGGTACTATAATATTAAGGGAAAATAATTTCCTTTTAATGTAATGGATTGTTTTCTGATACACTCCTTACGCATAAGACTCTATAAATAAAATATTTTTTATTATCTTAATTTTTTAATAAATTATTTACCGAAATTGTCTCACTCAAAATAAGTAGGGATAAGTCTATTATTATTAAATAATTTTATTTAAGGTCCATAGTTTTATCAGAAAACATCTAATAATCATATTTATTTATATTTATAATCATAAAAAATTAAAATTAAGATAATAAAAATATTCTGTTTATTCAATATTAAATATAAGGTGTAATAGAAAATAACAATTTTCATTTAGAAAGGAAGTTATTTTTTTTTCTACAGTTATAGATTGTATATTATTTTTTTATTACAAACTGTGTAAGTGATATGAAATTCCCTTGCATATATACAAATATTTTAAAAAAATATTATGAAAGAGGGGCAAAAGCCCTCAATTGGAATTTAGATATATAAGTACTCCCGTTCCTCACGAACCAATCTTTTAACGTACTAATGCTGAGAATATCTATTTATATTTTGCTTCGAGCCCAGGGTTTGAGAGCATTATAATTGAGGTAAAGGGGAGGTAAATTCTGCAGCAAAGGGATATGGTGAGAGCTCCATACTACGACGAACATGGAACAAAGAAAGGAGCATGGAGTGGAGAAGAGGACCTAATACTAAAAACTTATATCGAGACCCATGGCCCCCCGGCCAATTGGCGTCAACTCCCTAAATCTGCAGGTATATTTGAAAATCTTTACCTAAATGCAAACTGCTCTACTCTGATTTCTTCCTTTTCACTTCGATTATCTGTCTCTATGTTCGAGAAATAAGCATGAATTAACTAAGCTTTGATTTCTCGAGCATTATGAATATGAGGATTCTGTGCAACAGGTTTAGCAAGGTGTGGCAAAAGTTGTAGACTTCGTTGGATGAATCACCTTCGACCTAATATAAAGCATGGGAACTTCACCCAGGAGGAAGATGAAACAATCATCAATTTACATCAACATCTTGGAAATAAGTATGGTTTTGTTTTCCAAAAATCTTTGCTATTGGGGTTTTAAATTTTTATTCCATGCACCGCTAATATATTATATATACTGCTACATATGACATAATCTTTTTATATCTTTGTTCCTGTCTTATGTTTGCAAGATATTATAGGAGATATGAGAGGTTTCTCTTATGTTGCTGGTGTAATTATAAGCCATGCGTAGAGTTCTAAATTGCAGTTACAATTTTACTGCGATTAACAAAATTAGGAAAAATACGGCTGCTATGATGCAAAATTGCACAAAATTACAATTGTAGTGTAGTTTGCAACTGTAATTTAAATCTTTGGCTTGCCAGTTCATAGAATTCTCTGAACAATTTTTTTTTCCTTTTCTCTTTTCTTCATGATTCATTTAAGATGTATGAGACCAACGGGTATTATTTATAGGGTTCTGCCATTTCTTGCTTGAAATTTTTTTCATCACCAATTATATCCTAAGTGTTTGTCCTCTGGTGTTTGTCTGGTCGAAGATGGTCTCTGATTGCTGAGAAACTACCTGGAAGATCAGATAATGAGATAAAGAATCATTGGCACAGCCACATAAAGAAGCGCCTAGAGCACAATGCCACGAAATCTCAATTCAAAGTTAAACCTGGTTCTGCTTCTAAAGGCGAAATGATTCAGCACATAGCTGAATCTATAAACCCAGGTGATGTGTTCTACATTAATATTTTAGAAAGCTCTCTGCCCATCCCCACAGAATCATCCCACAGGCCTTGTCCTAACTCTAATCAAGAAGAATCAACCATGAATTGGTCTAATTACTCCAGAGAAGAAAGCCTAGCTCCATGTCAACCATTTGAATCACTCTTCAGCAGCAATTTCTGGTCAGAACCGTTCGAGGTAGAAAACAACAATGATAACCAAGCATACTACGATCCCATTTCCTTCTATGGAGGAGAAGTTGAGACGTATTTTTCGTGCCCCTACTATTATACTGATAGTTGCACTATGTGATGGGAGAGTTTCTCAAATTGTGTATGATTGAGGATGGAGAAAAGGGAAGGGAAACGGTGAACTTTTAGGCATGCGTCTGGTTTAGAATCTGAGAACATCATTCAAATTCTTTTTTTTTTTTTTTCCCTATTTCGTAAACTCTTTTTCTTTATCTAAATATAAAACATACACCGCAGGACGAGGCGGTTGTGAGGTCATTGAGAAGTATACTTAAGATCTTAAGTTTAATTTTCTCGTCAGTTAAATGTACCAAAAAAAAATTATAAGTAAATAACACAGTTTAAGAATATATTTACAACCTACCCAAGTTGATGCTCACTCTGTTGATGGCAATTGAAACTATAATTTAGAATCATCATATAATTGTGTATGTGGTATGCGTTACACCGCCGTTAATTTAATTAGAATCACATATATGTGTGCATGTGGCTTTTGTGTATAAAAATTGCTCTCATCTTTTTTTTTTCTTTCTTTTCAGGTTTAGTCTAATTCCACACCATTCTATTTTTATAAATATTTCCTTTTTAGGTTTAGTCTAATTCCACACCATTTTGTTTTTATGAATATTTTCTATACAATCATGGAAAATTCATCACTTAGCAATGGAAAAATTCATCAATAGGTTTGTTGAATCTATCAATAAATAAACTAGCAATGAATTAAACCTATCAATAAATTACATGTTGATTCTTGAATTAATGATAGATTTTGTATTTATCGCTAAATTCTATCATTAAATTTACAATCGTAATGACTTACAATTGACAATCATGTAGCAAAATTAAAGACGACCAATTTGTCACTAATTCCATTGGTAATTACTCTTATTTAGTGATTGAATATTCCATCGCTAAAGTTGATTCATTAGTAATTCCACTACTAATTTAGGAATTTTTGTAAAATTAGAGGCACATTATTAAAAAAAAAAAATATGCTGCTAATTTGAAAGATATTGTTAATATACTGCTTGTTTTTATCACAAACCAAGTAGCAAAAAAACCTTACATTAATATACCTAAACCAAAAGAAATATCCATTTAACAATCAAATTTTATAAATCAAGTTTTGTAAAATAAAATTGAATGTCACTAATTTATTTACATAATGTAAAAAATAATAAAATTAATGAAATCTAATATATGAAAATAATGAAATCTAACACATTTACATAGAAAAATTAACCTAGACCTTATGAGGCTAGCTCCCTCATTATGCAACTAGGTGTCACCATGGTGCTTGCCTCCTTGGTTAGTTGGTGGCTTATTCTCTAGCAAAACTTCGGAAGGTATCTTCAACCTCTATAACAAATGGATGAAGTAGTGATCATGATGGTCAATTTGGCTTTGCTAGATAAGAAACTTCTTTTACCTAGCTATCATCACCAAATTGTTCCATACAATTTCACTTCATGCCTCCACAAACTTCGCATTTTGCCATTTAATGGTCCTTTATAGCTCATATAGCTTAGCCTACAAGGATGAACTAGCCATGATAGATGAAGGTTCAACAACCTTTTGCACCTCTAATTCCATGCCATATATATAATCCACTTTTCATTCCAACTGTTTACTACCTTTATCATAAAGAGGTCTTATTAACTAGTGTAGAACAACCTTCACCAGCCTTAGCTAATACTTGAGAAAAATGCTCTTTTAGTATTAGAGTAATCACCCAACAAAATTAAATTTGAAAGTTAAATGCTTTTGATAAACTACATACAATGAAATGCATACCACTACTCAAGTCCTTTCTAATTTTTGTTCCACAAATTCCTTAGTGCCTTCTTTGTTCATATGAGTGTGAATGCATAGGAATGCCTTCAAATTAATAAGTATTTTTTTTATTAGCTGCCTAAAAGTTTATATATAGAATAAAAGTAAGTTATAGAATAAAGTAACACTAAATTAGTATAGGATGCATATGCAATTACTGATTAAAAGTATCCATTATTAATGTCTTACCGTATTCCTCTTGGGCTTTAACAAAGAGATGGAATTGCTAAAGTATAGGCTCCCATCAATAGTATTTGCCCATTTTTTTTTTTTTGGTTAACCTCTTACTTTTTCTTGAAGTTAATTTTTTAGCCTACTTCTACTTGAGATCATAAAAAATATGGTCAAGCTTTCACTTAAGCTTCTTTGGTAATCCTTTCTTTGTTCAATCCATCATCCCTTTTAATTTGACATGGTCTTGTATGCAAAGTTTTTCTTTTCTACTTGCACATGGCATATAAACATTGAAAAATGGAAGTCAAATAAGTGTAAATTGATAAATTAAAGTGCAAGTATAAAGTTAACAATCACTGAACCTGTATTACATGCTAATCATTGAACCATTGATCTTTAAAGCCCTAAGATATGCTATTGTAAGTGAGGTTAACTCCATGAAGTAAGCTTGGATCAACTCTGTTATGTCCCTAATTAGACCATAAGTAGATGAAGTAATTAACTTGCAACCAAATACATTAATGACACATAAATAGTGATTGTAAAATTTTTTAATATATTCACAAGTTTCATTAAAATTGAATATTGATTAAATAATACTTACGAGTCATCCTCTAGATGCACCTAGACTTTACCATCATTTAGGTCTTTACCTTATGGCAAAGTCAATGGTCACCTTGGAAAAGTTGCCAATATAGGAGCACTATGCTAGGTAGGTTACTCTGAATTCAAAGTAAGAGGCTACAGCATGGGATTTTTGCCTAAGTGACTAGCAAGGTGATTTCTACTAACCACTATGTGGTCCTGATGCAATAAGGGTGGATAGTGTGGCAAATAGTATCATAGTTGGTGTAGCGCTTTAAGTTGCAAAAGATGATAAGCATTATCCTACCACCATGATGGACATCTATGCAGTCACCTTTGCTAGGAGTATCTCTACCTTTATGAAATGAAAACATAATAACCTAAAATGAATAAAAAATAAAAGCTAATACAAGAATAAAAAGTTGAATGAAAGGTTACTAATAATTGTCACTTAAAGGTTAAGTTAAAACTAAGGCAAAGTTAAAACTACAAAAAAAACCCTAATTAATCATTTTTAACCACAAAAATATAGAATCTAGCAATATCGTATTAAAATAATCAAAACTATAGCTAAGTTAAATTGATTCATCAAAATATCCTAAAAACTAGCAATTTGACATTCAAATTATCAAAACTAAGGCTAAGTTAAAACTACCAATAATATACATATAGTATATCATACTAAAGTTAACATTAAACTAACATAAATTTCATCTGAAAAAAGTCCTAATTAATCATTTTTAACCATAAATACAAACCCTAAACCTATAAATTTATCATGTTTAACTCCAAACACAAATTAATCATTTTAATTATAAATCTTCACAAAATTAATCAAATTAATTCATCAAAACAACTTCTAAACTAACAATTTCACATTCAAATTATCAAAAACTAAATCCAATCAAATTAATCATAAAAAACCATAAAGATATAATACCTATAAACCTAATCTTTTTAAGAAAATTAGTCGATTAAATGGAGGAGAAGTTACCAGTGAAGTTTTGGAATGTTGGGGGGATAGCGGCAAAGATTAAGGAAGTGAATGGAGGCTAGTTGCAACATAATGGCAAGGAAAGGGATGGTGGAGAGAAATGGGAAAAGGAAAAAGAAGAAATGGGAGGGTACTGCTATGACTTGCATATGTTTTCATGTTAGTTATAGAATTAGTAATAGAGATATCTATGGTTAAGTCCTCTTAGTGAGATAGTGCATTTCACTTCGCAACTAATATTAAGAATTATATTACTAATCCTTGAAAATATTTCATCATTATGCCAAAAAAATTTTAACTTTAGACATAAAGTGCATCACTAATGTTTGTTGTTAAGTTCTAATGGAATGTGAATGCTAGTAGTGGGATTAGCAACATGTTATAAAAACATCCACCACTAATTCCACTACTAAACTTATAATCATTAACAAATACTTTTGGAGGTTGTAGACTCACTAACAAGTTATCCATCACTATTTGTGCCATAAACATTCCATTATTTAATACATATTTATTATAGTGACGTCCACTTTTTCATTTTTGTGTAGGATAGGTTTTAAAATACATGAATAAGGAAAATTTGTATATATTATGAAAATAGAAGGATAAAAGTGTATTTAGACTAAATTTTAAAAAATTAGTATACATTCACATATTAGTAAAAATGGTAATGAGTTAGGTTAGATCACAAGATGCTCAAAAGTTGATAAGTCAAACTCATAAACTAGATGAGTGATATACAATCTAAATAATTTGGCTCATATATTAAATGAGTCAAGTTTGAATTTAAACATGTTCTACTTGATTGTATTATAAGCTAGTTTGAATATTATATATATTAAAGATAAATTAATTTGTTTATATATATTATAAATCCTTTTGGTATATATGTTCTAAATGAAATACTTGTAACAAGAAAATACTAATAAGCATGATAATTGTAATTTATTACAAGAAATCTCATTATTTTTATGCATATTTCCATCGAAAATAGTAAAAAAAATCATCATAAGTCCAAATCTCCAATGAAAATGCTTGATTGATAATGTGCTCATTAAAAAAAATTTTGACAAAAAATATGACAACTAAAAATTAGTTTCTTAAAAATATTTTTTATCAAAAATAATGAAAACTCTTTCATCATAAATCCTTCATAAATAGTGATTTTTCAAATATTACCTATAAATGATAATAAAATATATAATAAATTAATAAATTTGAAAATAATAAATAATTCAAAATTATAATTAAAATTAAAGAAGAATATCAATATCAAATGTATGAATCATGTAAAGTCATTAAAATGTAAATACAATATGTCTAATGAAAAATAAAAATACATAAAAAAAATAATAATGAGTATCTTCACTATTTATGCCAAGTAAGGTTAAATGAGTTTGAGGGTAGGAAAGGCCTTTTGACAACCCACTAAATGCCTCTTGTGTGTATATTATAGAGATGGATGCACTAGTGGAGAGCACAACACATACCGGTAATACTTATAGGGAAGTAAGTGGGGCTATTGCATCTACTACTATTGCATCTAAAAGGCTTGAATTTGAGCTATTTTTTGCTTAAATAAGGTGAAATCTTCCTTCAAGTGAGACACTAGAGTTGCAAGAATATACATAAAGTGTGTTGTAGAGATGAAGGATGTCATCTCTACAATATGCGCCTCAGACCCCAACCCATATATTTGACCTTTCTTTGAACCTCCAACTATTTCCTTCTATAAGTCAAGGTTAGAAAAGATGATTATCCTCTAATAGATAATCCCTGTTATCCACCCTTATTACATCCTAGCTTGAGTGAGTTCCTCTTTCTTTTTTTTCATGAAATGTTAATGCACTTATAGAGGATTACATAACTCTTGAGGATACCTATTGCTAATCCTTCTTTATGAGATAAGTGTGACAAGACAACCTAACCATGGGGACATCCTCCCCAATCTTAGCAATCTTTATGTCTAACATTAGAAAAGTTAATGCAATTATTACTTAAGACCATCTAAATTAACTAAATAGAAGTTAAGGATGAGTTATACATGTACACACCATGTGGAGCCAATACTTCACTGTTAGAATAAAACCTCTAGTTTACAGCAATCACATTGCCTTATAGTGTTTGAAGCCTTATTCCTCTTATTTTGTTAGAACTTTTAAGTACACTTTGGATCCTTTTAGCATTTGTGGAGCCCTTCTTACTTTGCATCATTGATCCAATTAGGTTGAGCCAATTGCTTCTTCCTTACCTCATCCATGAAATCCTTGAATTTTGTAGAACCCTTATGGTTAAAAATTGTCCACATTTGCATCTCGTAAGTAAGATTCCATATGTAATACTTCTACAATTTCAAAAAAAAAATAGAATAGTTAGTTGAAGAGAAAAAACTATAACAACTTAATTAAATAATGATTAAAACAAACAAGCTAACCTAAACTCTTCAAAAAGCATCCTTCACTAAAGCTTTAAAATAGCTAGCCAGGTTAACTATACATTCTCGTACTTGCTCTTTATGATATAAGCAAGTGAATTGATGAGCTCTCAAGTGAAGTAGAATCTTAAAAAAATAGCATTAATATTAATTACCATATTAATAAATGAAATAAAATAATTGAAATAAACAAAATATATAAAAAAAGATTATATACCCATAGTTATAGGGTATGACATTTTCCCTAGCACTAAAAATAGGTTGGTCAAGGAGTAAAGGCATATTAAATACTCTAGAAGAAGGTCATAGTGTTAGGATGGATCTTGCAATTGTATGGGACTTACATAACCCTACTTAGCAAAGGCTGCAACATTGGCAATTGGGCTAATACTCCATTAACATAAGGTGTGGGTATAAATATGTACCTAGGAGGAGTATAAGGAGACAATGGTGACCCATTAATAGGTGTAAGACTATCTTGTCTTAATCATCCTCCACCATGATCTCATTTAGTCATTTATCATTAATAAAAGAAACATATTATAATTAATTATATAAATAATTAACTAAATACTTAAAATTAATTATTGTAATTAACAAAATTAAATGAACTAAACATTTAAAATTACCTATTCTAATTATGTAAATAACCTTGTTTAGCAATTAACTAGATAAGTTAACTAAGTAAACATTTTCAATTAATCTAAACTTATAAAATTATATATTTCAATTAAGTAAATAAATTAATTGAGCAATTAACAAAAATAAGTTAACTAAATAAATGTTTCTAATATTTAATCACTCAATAATTAACCAAAAAAATTCAAAATTATCAAAATTACCTATTCTAATTAAGTAAATAAACTAATTCAACAATAAACTATTCTAATTAACTAGCCCTTCTAATTAATTGAACAAAATTAATTGAATATTTAAAATAATATATTCTAAATAAGTCATTATATTGATCAATTAACTAAATGTTTATAATTAATTGTCCTAAATAATTAACTAAATCATTTAACCCTAAACAAATGAAATTAATTATTCTAATTAAGTAGATAAATTAATTTGATCATCAAACTATTCTAATTAGTTTGGCCTTTCTAATGAACTAAACCTTTAAAATTATTGAAGCTAACAAATCTTTGTACTTAACATATTAATGAAATTAATAAAAATTTTAAATTAATTAAATAAACTAAACATTTGTTAAATGAAAGAAAAAACTACAACCTCTATCCAAGCATGAAGAAAAGGGAAAGAAAATGTTTCTAGAAGATTGTAGGCTAAAACTACAAAAAAAATCTAAAAAAATGTTAAAATCAATTAGTACAATGAGCAATCAAAGTATTATAAAAATATTTAATTAGTTTAAATTTTGCAAAATTAAAAGGCAAGAATGAAGTTCAATAAATTTTAAGAACTCTAATGCATGCTAAGAAAATTTTGAAAAGTAACGGAGAAGAGGTTCTACACATTATTTCATGTTGTATGAACTTTTTGATAGATTTTTTCCAAATTTTCCATAAAAAATATGTCAAAAATTATGAAATTCTAAACATAAAAATTTGCACTAGGTTTCCAATAGATTTCTTTTTAGAAAAAATTATAACAAATTTCTAGCAAAAAAAATCATTGAAAATAGTGAGACGTGTGAATTTGGTTGCACGATTTCTAATAGATTTTCAATGGATTTATTTTATTCTTTTCAATGGACAATTCTATTGGAAATTTCTGTCGGAAACCCTACATTTCCAGCAATGATTTAATGTTTACACTTGAATATCAATTTTAATTAAGATAGAAAAAGCAAATGGAGTTAAAGATGGACATTATTAACATCATTATCATTTTAAAATTAATTGTAGGGTTGTGTGTGTGCAAAAGTTAAAGGTAAATATAAATTAAGAACGTCAAAGTTAAAGTCAAAGGTAAATATATCCCACATTGAATATTATAAAGAATAAGTGAAAATATTTTCACTGTAAAATAAAATTGATAATCTGAAAATTTTAAATTGTTGGAATTATAAGACAGTGGCTAATTCATATCTATTAATTAATTTAATGTTGGTCTAGAAGTTTTTTATATAGTTTTAAACATTTTCGATTTTAATGATAAGTCAAACTAAATATGTATCTAGTTCACAAATTTTCAAATTGAACTAGTTGATTTAATTTAATTTTTTGAATACTAGCTAAAATTTATTAGATTGTGTTGAGCCTAGCTAACTATAGGCTCAATTTGAATTGAGTTTGAGTAAAAAAAAATTGATTAAAATCAAATTTGAATCAAGTTATGAATCGAACAAAATTAAATCAAGTCAAGCCAAAATTGAAACTAACTTAGTTTGATTTAACTTATCGTTAATCTTACTAAGCACTTTGTGAAAATTACATTTCGGTTTAAGTTCACTTGTACTAGTTGTGTTTAACTTTTACCCCAGACATTACTTCAACAAATTTAAGAAACAAATATATATATATATATATATATATATATATATATATATATATATATATATAAAAGGAAATGAAGAGGGACTAAACAAATTTGGTTTTTGTTCCTCATAAAAATAGTTCTTGGGCCACGACTTAAAATTTATGTTTTTACAAGTATTTTTTTAAAATATATATATATAATATGCAATCTATTACCTCAAAAAAAAATATATAATGTGCAAATCGTAATATTGTAATTGTTGGCCTCAAAAAGAATAATAATTTTACTTTGGTTCACATTTAATTATCTGCACTTTCCCACAATTGTGATTTTCTCGAATTTACTATGACCAAGTGCTTTATAGTAGAACAAAAGCTATGACCTACATATTTATCATTGATTAAGCCAAAAGTTATAGCAGTTAATAAGGATATAACTTTCTTTCCTTTTTACTTCTCTAAAACTTAATCAAGCACTAAAGAGCTTTATACATTATAGACGTTATGAATAGAAATTTTAAGCTAAAAAATATAAGAGAAACGCTGATTTCTAAGCACTAATTTATAGTAACTGGGGCTGCCACAGTAATTTAAACACATGCATGTTAGTAATTGTTTGGACTCATTTGATCATTGATAGTTTTGATGTGTTTTAGGAGCTAAACATTATTATTATTATTATTATTATTATTATTATTATTATTATTATTATTATTATTCCAATTTCATTTGAACAAGATTTAGCCAGGCATGCGACGTCGCCAATCATGGAAACTGCTTTAAGAAAGTTATGCCTTTTAATTTCTTGCTTTCCATTCATAGCTCAGCAGCCACAACAGCGGACGATTCCAAAGGGAATCACGCTGACTGTTTGCATCAAGGTTTATAATTGTTGTCGGCAGATATTGCTCTACGGATATTCACTTTATCTATAGATTTTTTTATAATCTTACACTGCAATAATTATATTTATTTATAATTTTATTAATTTCAATGAAATTGCAATCACGATTATCATGGTGGACATGCAATTACTGTGGATTTTTCATTATGAGAAGTCCATATGGAAGGCATCACTGCTTTCTATATTGTCATACCCACTTTTATTATTATTCTGCAGCCTGTGGGTCCGTTTTTGCTTACAAATTATGACTGATATTTGGCAAATCCTGGCAAAAGCAAGTTTTTCCAATCATGGTTCAGCAGCCACAGCTGACGAGGATGTCAATGGGAATCTTGGCTGAATGTCAACTTGCAATTACGGTGATGTTTTTCTTTCCGAGAATTTAATCTACAGGGTTCGCCGCTTTCTATAGTGTCACATGCACTTTTGCCACTATCGAGCTTGAGGCATCATTCTTGCTTACAAAACAATGACAGGTATTCCGTAAATCACTAAATCCTGGGAAAAATGGGTTCTTACGTACGTACCAGGGTGGACGCTGACCACGTATGCTTATATCAGTCTAATCCATTTTTTACTCTAATCTAAGCTACTTTATTTATAAAATTAGTCAACGAAGTCCGTGATTAGCATTTAATAAAATATTAAAAATAATATAATTTATTTATATTTTAAAATACATTATTTAATTTATAAAAAATAAAATTTTAAAAATATAGATTATGAGTCTTTTTTATCTTTTAATTTTATTAGATGCAATTTATATAATTATATAATAGTAAATAATAATAATAAGGAAGAATATTTACATTATATTAAATATGATGAAACAAGAAAAAAGAATGGTAAGAGAGTAGAAAAAAATTTATAATTACAAATAATGAATCATTCAATTTATATATTTTATATTAAAGTTTAACTTATTTAAAATATTTTTATAATAAAAATATTTACAAATCATATTTAAAGTTGAATTTTTTTTAAAAAAAATTTGTCTAACAAATACAAATAACTTATTCATTGATAATATAAAGAGAAGTACATGTTTACTAGAGCACATATAAACTACCATCCTAATAGCTAACTAATATTTTAAATTATATTTATTCATTTTTACATTTTATATTTTAAAAATAACTTTCATTTCAAAATTAAAATTGTTAGTTTTTATTCCATCATTGAAAGAAATTCTGCACAAATCATTCCAAATTAAATATGCTATAAAATACAATATATCAAAGAAAAAGAAATAATATGTGGATTATAAAGTATAGACAAATTTTCATTGATGTGTATTTAATTCAAAATATAATATTTAAAATTTGATATCAAGAAAATATTAATAAAATCTTAATAAATAAAATTAATTTAATTTTTAAATATTTTTATTAAAAATAGGATATGTAAATAATTAACTCAATCAATACTTTCTATAATCATAACTTATTTAAAATATTTTATAATAAAAATAAAATATATTATATCATATCATACTATTTAGTGATCTTAATGTCTAAGTTGTAAATAGTATGAATGAATATAAAAAAGAAAAAATGAAACAAAATAAATTAAAAAAAGATAAATAATACATAGAATGTAAAGTAATAAGATCTAAAATTGAATTATATAGTATATTAATTTAATTAAGTAAAATTTTTTAACTTATTAGAATAATTACTTAATAAAAAGAAAATAAATTATGTTATATTTATATTATTCAATATATTGCGTCTGAACTTTAAATAATAAGGGTTAATAAGAAAAAAAAAGAAAAACATATAATAGAGCAGTTAAAATAAAGGAAAATAGTGCGTAAGCTATAAACTCTTGATAGAATTTCAATTAATATGATTTTAATTTAAGATATATTACTAGATAATTATTATCAAGAAAAATAACAAAATTTAAATAAATAAAATTCAATTTATTTTTTACTATTATTTTGACATAGAGTACTTCAAAATTGAATTTAAAAAAGTAAAAAATGATATATATAAAATTAATTTTAATATTCAAATGTTGTTATTCAATAATATAATATGCAATTAATTGATTCAGTTGATAATATCTATAGAAAAATTTTATTTAAAAAATATATAAAATATAAAAATAAAATCTATAATATGATATCTATATTGCTTATCAATAATAATGTCTATCTTATAAAGAATATAAGTGGAAATGAAAAATAGAAAAACATAAAATGAAGTAGATAAAATGAAGAGAAATAATGCATAAAATACTAAACAATAATAGTTAAAATTAAAATATATAGAAAAATAAATTAATTCAATTAAATAAAAAATTAATTTATTTAAAATATTTTTTCTATAAAAGTAAATTGTTTTGTATTAAATTTATATAACACTCAATAGTGATTAATATGTAAATAACATAAGTAAAAAAAAGAAAAGTAAAAAAAATGTTGAAAAATAGTATATGAAATATAAAAGCATTGATAAAATCCCAATTGATATGTATTTAATTTGAAATATAATATTTAAAAATTGGTATCAAGAGAATATTAGTAAAATTTAAATAAAATCTTAGTCTTTAAATGATTATATTAGAAATATAATATATTAATTAATTTAATTAATAAATTTTATATTACTTAGTGATATTAAAGAATAAGTTATAAGTAATAGAAGTGAACATGAAAAATAAAAAATATTTAAAAATAAAATATTTTCTTTATATAGTAAATTAAATTAACTTAATTAAAAATAACTACTTAAAATATTTTTATCATATAAATAAATTTGATTGTGTTAAATTAAAATTAATTAATAGTATTTGAATTGTAAATAATATAAGACAAAACAAAAATAAAAAAGAGGATAAATAGTATATGAGATATAATACTTTGACAAAATCTTAATTGATATGTATTTAATTTGACATATAATACTTAAAAATTGATACTAAGAAAATATTATTAAAATTTAAATAAATAAATTTTATTTTAATCTTGAAAATTGTTATTAAAAAATAGAATATACTATTAATTAATTCAATTAATAATTTCTATATAAAATTTTGACTTATTTAAAATATTTTTAATAATTTTTAAAATAAAATATATAATGTTGTATTTATATTACTTAATGATATGAATATCTACGTTATAAGTAATAACAATGAATATGAAAAATAAAAAACCTAAAATGAAACAAATAAAAAGAATAGACATAATGTTTGAACTATAAAATAAGAAGAGTTGAAAGTAAATATATAACAAAATAAATTAATTTAATTAAATAAATTATTTAAATTTATCATAAAAAATTATACTATAGTAAATTTATAACATTCAATAGTGTTTGACTTGTAAATAGTATAGGTCAAAAAAGTTATAAATAATAGAAGTGGATATATGAAAAATAAAAAAGCATGACACAAAACAAATAGAAAGAAAAGAATAGCATGAATTATAAAATAATAAGAGTTAAAAATAAAATATAAAATAAAATAAATTATTTAAAATATTTTTACCATAAAAATTATAATATGCTAAATTTATAATACACAATAATATTTGAGTTGTAAATATTAAAAGTAAAAAAAATGTCAAATTGTTGACGGAAAAAATTTTCCCCGTAACCCTATACATGTACAAAAAGAAAAAAAAATCCTCTCAAAAAATCTTCTTAGAAGTCAATATTAATGGTTTAAGGCAAATTCGTAATATCTAACCTTAAAATAAAACTATTAATTAATTTTATATTCAAATTAGTAATTAATAATTAATAATAATATTAATATTAAGCTCAAGGTGCAAGATTATGGCTTTCTGGGCGGCAATAGAGAAGTGCCGCACAAATACATCCTGCGAAATACTTGGGCTGATGCACTTTAATGAGCCCACGCTAACAGAGATAAAATGAAGCCTAAATGCCTTTAGTTACAATATGCTACAGTAGGCCTACTTGGAAGCAATTTTGGCGCGAAAAATTGCTTCAGCAGCTGACACCTGGCAACAAAAACATCAGCGCTTAATCTGTCAAAAAAACATTAAATTCGTAGTTGGATAGAGATAAGATATGACTAGACATAATTTTTTATCCATTTTATAAAATAGATTAAACCACGTTGATTAAGGCCTTGCCTATTTGTGCATTAAGCCAGTTTATAATTTTTACACATAAACCTTACAATATATGTTTGGAAGAAAAAATTATACACATTAGAATGTATATGAAAAAAAAATAATCTCATATTTGTTCATTCTCTTAATTTTAGTACTGTTTAATTACATTTTGTTATGAGATCAAATTAAACTTGGATTGAATTTTAAGTTTGTTAAAGTTTGTAAAATTTATTAATTCTTCTTGAATCAAATAGAGTTGAAGTTCAAACTGTATAATATTTTGTTGGAGCAAATTCAAGTCAAAATATTAGCATTAGTTTGAATGAAGCAACTTACCTTCTATATTAATTGAGTTATATTCAATTTTATCAAAATTCGACACAATTTTAATTCTAATGGTATTTTTTAAAAAAATTCTGAATAATCATTATTACAAAATTGTTATTTAATATCACAATATTGACATCAATTAAAATAAAAATGAATATTTATAACAATGTAAACATAAAAAAAAGTTAAATATATAAAAATTACAAAATTTTTATTTCCAATATTCCTCTTAAATGTTCAAATTTCTTCACTTGTAAACTTCATTTAAAATCTTCAAATTTGGGTGGCTCCTAAAGTATTTTTGCATCACACTCTCTAACATAGCATATACATCTCTTCCCATAACATTCTTTCTTCGCATCTTGCCTAGGATTTTTTTTTTTTTTACTTATTTTAAATATCACTTTAACTCTTAAACCGTCATAACCCTTGAGAGACTCTTAACTCCTTTGCTTCATAACGTCTTCAATCTCTTCAACAATGCCTTTGACCTATTTAACAAATTCAATTGCATAAAATTCATCAATTGTCATTAGTCTATACATTAACTTCTTTCATAAATGAACAATACTTCATGCATAAGACAAGATGTGGGTGGTTAAGTCATCTCTACATATTATATTGCCTTTTGTTCTTCCTTGACTTGTCTTGTTTTAAAAAAGAACAAACCAAATCATATATTATTTCTACTTAAATTTTGTTTCAAGATTTATCTTGAAATTCAATATCCATTTTAATATGAGTTAAGATCTTTTTTTTCCCTCCTTAAAAACTCAAAGCAAATCATATTCTTTCTCTCCTTGAACTTCGTAACTCTATATTTCAGGAGGAAGAGGGGTTACCTTGATTTTAAGTAATAAACTCACTTGTTTGGCCTACATAAATTATTGATATAATAAAGATATATGTACTTACCAAAGTGACTTTATGTGAACCTTACCATGTACACTAATATCTTATACCTAGATAAATGTATTTTTTACATTCCATATGCATAATCATATATGATAAAGTTAAAAAAAGCAAACCTAGAAAATAGATAAACAGAGACATAGAAATTATAAAATTATTATTTTCAACATTTACCATAATTTTATAGGAAAAATATATATAAATCCCTCAAAGTATGATTTTGTCAAATAATATCCTTGAACTTTCAAACCTTTCAAAACACCACTTTGAACTTTGTTAAAACATGAAAATATTGTAATCTTGATTTTAAAAAAATGGAGGAGTGCACATGAGACCTCCCTAAGTTGCTTTTTCCCTTTTTTTATGTATTTAGATGAACTATAGGGCCATTTACTTTTGTTGCAACACCAGTAGGGATAATTAACATCATCTTATTAGAAATACTAACCTACTAGGCAAAAGCTAGGCTAGCTTATAGCTTAGTGTTTTCTTCTCCATCTATTTGTATAATTAGAATTAAAACAAAATCATTAACACAAGATTATGTTAATCTAACTAATAAAGTTCAAAAGTTCATATTTTTAAATATTATCTTTATGTTTCATATTCATTCTAGATGAAAGCATATGACATTTTCATTAGTTTCTTTTTCTTAGCCTTCCATTTTCATTCTCTATTTCTTTGACAATAAAATAAGGTAAAATTATAACTTTTGAACAATATTCATTTTCATCATTTTTGCAAAGAATAAATAAGAACTATCGCATTCCAAAACATTATTCATCTTCATTATTATGAATGAAGTGGAATAAGTAAAAGGAAGCTAAGAGTGATTATTGAATTGGGAAGTAGAAAGATATATTCATTATTCCTTAAAGTACAATTGTGTGCTTCCATGCTTCCTAAAATATTTTAAGTGGTTTATCTAGATACCATTACAATATGGTTGATGCAAGATTGGAACAACATATGGTGAAGGCCATTATTGATGGTCTTCAACAAGGATTGTTTATGGCCTTCAAATTAGTTATGTTGCCTTTTGTTCTAATCTTTAGGCATTGATAATACGTGCTAGAACTAGATTTACAAATCAAGTGTACAAGTTGTCACTTTTTTTTTTGTGCAAGGTGAAATTATATTTTAAATTCATTGAAGTTGTACAATCTATTATGAATTGTTAATCTTTTAGTGATCTTATTTCCTTATATAACACCCAATTTAATAGGTATGGATCATAAAATAATGGGAGAAAAGCTTTGACATCAGTTTTATTGCTAAGGCCAATAATAGGAGCTCACTTTCGGTGATGTCAAAAAGTTTGTCATTTTATTTAATTGTTCAGTACAAAGATTGAATGATTTTTATCTTGAATAATGACAAATCTTAATAATTTCAGAGAGTTATTAAGGGATGTCAAAGTCTTGGTGCATAATTCTTAATCTAAGTAATTCTCTATTTCTTTGACGACAACACAGAGTAAACCTCTAAGGATGAGTTGCTATAATAATTAGGAAAAAAAATGGTAACAGAGTGGGTTATTTTAGTCCTCAGACTCTCAACAATTAGCTTACAATAAAAATCAAGTAAAAATGGCAAAGAAATAGGTTAAACAATATCAATGGACCACTCCATTTATTTTAATGAGTATTTTAATGTTTTCATTTATTTATAAAGTTTAAGGGGTCATTTGAAAGCTAAAAAATTTTAACGAGGTTATTTCACATAAAGCTGTATTTTAAAAGGTTTATATGTATTTTGCCTTAATTTTATTTACTCTTTAATATTTCCTTTCTTTTGATACCAGTGCTATGTTTATGTTCCTTCTTTTGATGTTTGATGCTTATTCTTATGTAAACATCCGTAATGTGATCGTCATGTACTAATTTCTTGAATTATAACTAGTTTAGATCGCATATAATAACATATTGCCCAGAGGCCAACATCATGCATTTTAAATCTCTTTTATCTTGATTATATTTTGTTTTATAACTTTTAAGTTATTTTATAGGTTAGTATAGCGCATTTCTCCATCTCATACTTAGAACTTGCTTATTAGTTCGAAAATATAACATAACATATCATATGCCTTATGCATTTAAAATGTCCCCCAATTAACTGTACTAGCAAAAATCACACATAACTTTTAGTCATTATCATAGCAACATGTGCATATTTTATTTGTACTATTAAGACATGTTTCCTTTGTTTCCAACTACTCCTAAATTTATGAAGTTACTACTAGCCCATTTTATAAATAAGTTAGGCTACAAGAGGCTTATAAATTAAATAACCTACTTCCACTCCTATCAAGAGTTAAAAATTATATAACCCAATGACAAGGAAGTAATTGTAAGTAAAGATGTTCCATTCATCAAAGATGAATCTTAGACATAGAATTAAAATGATAAACAACAATAAAAATATGTCATTATAGAAAATAAACTAAAGTTAGTACATATGAACAACTCTTTACCTAATATGTCATTTCTCATCAAAAGTGTTCCTCGGCTAATAGAAGTTTCAAAGAAGTTAAAACATCTTCAATGGACATGAGTGAACATTAGGCAGTGATAATGATGATATAGTTACTGATCAAATTATTATAAGCTTTTTCTATTTCTAGATTGTGAACTAATTTACTATAAAGATGTAATAACTAATGGAAGATGCATTCAAGTTATAGATGATAAGATCCATTTAATAAACAAAAATGACATGAAGGAGTTGATAACTTTATCACTTGATAGGAAGTCCATTAATGTCAAGTAAGTGTATAAGATAAAGAATAAAGTAGATAGTTAAATAGATCACTACAAAGCCAATAGTGAATATAGGCAATAAGAAGAAGCTAGAAATTGATTATTTTGAGATATTTACACTAGTCTCTAGAATGGAATTAGATAATAATAATGATGTTATAGTTACAATGAGACTAATGTGAACTTTGTTTATTTCTAAATTATGACCCAATTTTTTATGAAAATGCAATAACAAATGAATGATATGTTCAAGTAATGGATAATAAGGTCCATTCAATAAAGCAAAATGACAGGTGAGATTTGATGACTTTACTAATTTAATAAAAAGTCCATTAATGTTAACTAAGTGTATAAGATGAAGTAAAACCTAATAGTTAGATGGATCATTACAAAGCTAAATTGATGGTTAAAGGCAATAAGAAAAAGCTAAGAATTGATTATTTTAAGGTATTTACATTAGTCTCTAAAATGGACACCATTTAAGTAATTTTTACACCTGGAGGATAAAAATAAATGGAAAATCCATTAAATGAATATAAAGTCATTATTTTTTTATAGCATCCTTAAAGAATAAGTTTATGTTAAACAACTACCAGGCTAAGTGAAAAAAAAATGATATGAAAAAAAAAAATACTATTTGATGAAGGTTTGTATGGATTAAAACAAGTACCTCAAGCTTATTATACATGGATCTATGCATTTCTATTATAAGATGGGCTTTAAAAGTGTCATTAGCATACATTATATATCAAATAAAAAATAAATGAATATTTAATAATTGTATGTCTTTATATTGATAACTTGATATTTATAAAAAATTATAAGGGCATGTTTATAAAATTTTGAAAGGCAATGACTAGCTAATTTAAAATAAAAAACATGAGATTGATGACCTCTTTTTTTTTGGCATTGAAATATAGCAAATTAATTATAACATTTTCTTTTCCTAACAAAAGTATATAATATTATTTTGAAGAATTTTAAGATTAATTTAGTAGTCATAATTCAAACCCTAGTTAGTAAATGTCAAAAGATGATGAAAAAATGAAGTGAAGAATTGGTAAACTTAACATACTATAAAAGTATAATTGGTAGTCTATGCCACTTCACTTTAATTAGGCTAGATCTCATTTATGGAGTTTAGATTACTAGTTATTATGTGTAAAAGCTATATCTATCACACTTGTAAGTTACAAAACAAATTTTGAGTCATGTAAGTGGTACATAAGATCATGGAATTTTCTATGTTCTAATAATTTAAACCTAGTTGGATATATAGTTAGTGACTAGGCAAATGATGTTGAAATTAGAATTTTTTATATTTTTTCTTTTAATTCCTTCAACTCGGTAGGTACCATTCGATATGGTGAAACGAATATTGCTTTGGTAGAAAGTATTATGTTAATCATGATTTTAATTTCACAATGTAATGGTAATTCTAGTAATTCTTTAGAGAAGATATCTATGAATTCATTCACTATTGAGACTTTGCTAACCTCTTTCTTTCTTTCTTTGCCTTGCTCATCGTTGCTATCCATGCAACCTTTTTATAACAACTTTTGAATTTTCATGCATGACATAAAGCTAGGTACTGTCACCATCCTTTCTCCCTAAAACAAGCATGCCATTTCTCATTTTGGTTAATAAATCACTACTATTTTATGATAATAGTTAACATAAGTGTAATATTTAGATAACTAATATAATTGGTACCAATAGAGCAAAATAAGTTAAGGGCATGAATGGCTTTAAAAACCTTGTTGTCAGAAATAAAAATTTTAATATTTTCTTGAAATCTTATTTCAAACTATAATAAATACGTTATTTCAAAAATATGTAAAGTACTTTTACAACATTAAAACAACAACTAAAGTGTTCAAGTCAATTTTGAGCAATTAATCATGCAACCAAAGGATAGTTTTGCATAATGTTTTTAAGTATAGTAAGGTTTCAAGATAGAAGCACAAATGCACTAAATAAGCAACCAAATTAAGTAATAATTTCAATCATGAAAAGCACACAAGATTCAAGCATATAAGAGTCATGAGTTTCAAAACACATTTAAAAATTTTCCTCAAAGTATAGAAATTGAGTTGTAAAATAGTAATATGTAAGTTTAAAGATCTTGCAAATTTGAAGTACAAAAGAAAGGTAAAACAATAAAGTAATACTAACTTGTAGACTTACGATTCCTAATGATTATTTAGTTTATTTGTAAGAGCATAAGTATGACACCAACAATGATACTAATCCTACCACATTTTCATAGGTAGTTTATAATTCAAAGTGTTCTAAATGGATCAATGCTATGAAGGATGAATTGACCTCAATGCATAAGAATAAGATACGACATCTAGTTGAATTACTTGTAGGATGAAAGCTAATTAGATGCAAATGGGGATTTAAAACTAATAGGGATGTTTAAGGCAAAATTGAATGGAACAAGGATAGATTTGTAGCCAAAGGTTACACTCAAAAGGAAGGCATAGATTATAGAAAAGCTTTTTTTGTTATCAATTTCAACTAAAGACTTATTTCAAATTATCATAGCGATGGTGGCTTATTTTGACTTAGAGTTACATTATATGGATATTAAGACAACCTATTCAAATGATGACTTGTTAGAAGCTATTTCCATGGACTAACAAGATGGTTTTCAAGAAAAAGGTAAAGAAAGGCTTGCGTGTAAAGTTAAAAACGTTCATTTATGGCTTAAAGCAAATGTTTAGATAGTGACACCTTAAGTTTGATAAAGTATTGACTTCTTTTATGTTCAAAGAGCATGATGTAAATTAATGTATGCATATGTCGATGGGTGTGTTTAGTATTGTGATACTAATAGTATATGTTAATGACATTATTCTTGCTAGTAATAATAATGAAGCAAATTTGTTAATATATTTTGATATGAAAGATTTTAGAAATATCTTATTTATGTTAGGTATAAAAACCGATTATGTTAGATCTGGGGCTTGCTAGGCTTGTCTAAATAGTCATGCATCAAGAAAATGTTGAAGAGGTTTGACATTTCTATGTGCTCTCATGTTTTTCACCCATTCAAAGGGTGAGAATTTTTTTTTAATTCTAGTGTCATGAAAATAATGATGAAAAGGAAAAAAATGAAAAATGCCAATATGTGTTAGTGATAGGTAGCCTAATGTATACTCAAATATGTATACATTCTAATATAGCTTATGATGTTAGTGTACTAGAAAGGTACTTAAGTGATCCTAATTAGAGACATTGGATTGTTCCTAAAAAAGGTTATAAGGCACCTAAAAGATACAAAAAAATTATATGCTTACCTATAAGGATCGAGAGATCTCATAATAATAATTTACCCAGACATAGATTCTTTTAGTTGTTCAAATGATTATAAATCAACATTTAGGTATATTTTTGTGATAATGGGAAGAGTTGTGTCATAGAAAAATATTAAGCAATCCCTTACAACAATTTTCACTCTGTTTTAGAAGTAAAGTATGTCACATGTTATGAAACTACTCTTGAAACTATATGGTTAAGAAACTTTATGACTACTTTTAATTTTGTTAAGAGTATCTCAACGCCCTTAACCATTTATTGTGATAATGCCTATAAATTTCTTTTGGAACAACAAACCTTCTACTTGTATGAAACACTTCGATGTGAAGTAACAATTTATGAGAGAGAAGATATGTGAGTATATTACTTATGTTAAACATATTTCCATAAATCATAATTAACAAAGGTTTAGCTAAGTCTTTTAGTATTCTAGGTTAGTAAAAGTATTTTGATGTAATTATTTATTTTAAGATGTATATTAATGAAATATTCATATTTTGTCATACATTGTCATTTATGAACATTTTTTTAGATATGACATATTGATAAAGATATTTAAACCTTGTCTTATATTGAGAATATTAATTCTTGTTTGACATCTTGAGCAAATGTTAAAACTATTATGTAAGTATTTACATGTAATTATATTTACTATTATGTAAATCTTGTTATACACATATTATGTTAATATCACTATCAAATATTAATTTTATTTTAATTATCGAAGTGTAGGCATATAGTATGTATAACATTGACATCTTTATCAAATGTGATATTTTGCATTATTGGATTTTTATAATCTTAATCAAGACCTATAAATGTAATAGTACTTTGACTTACTTTGACATTTGTTAAAGTGGTCATGGATTTTGAATTATTTGGTCCAATGGAAGATTGTTATTAGAATTTTAATAATTAATGGACCTAATAATTTATAAACTAATAAAAATTTGAAATAGCCAATTAATAATGGTAAAGCTAGCTTTCTTGTTGGCATTTAGGCTCAATATGGTTATTGAGTTAGTTCCAACTATGGACCAGTTTGCAACCTAGTTTAGACATTTTATAATAAGATCTATACTCTTAAAATCTTAAGCTAATTGAATATTAATCCATACGATGCTTAGATTATGATTCTTTAATTTTGTGACAGTTAGGGTTTCATAGGAGCAATGTGAACCTATATGTAGGAGACCTAGTTGCATTACCAATTCATGCAAATCATTTATCTCCAGTACTTGTGCTCATGATCAGTTTTATTCGAGAGATCATAATTTCTAATTATGAATAATATGACAAAAACAAATGTGTTTCATATATTTTATAATTTAATTTTGTTCAGACATAATTCATGTTTAATTATATAGTTTAATTGAATTATTTCATATAAAAATTTTACATAAAAATATATTAAGTGGTTGACCTATTCCATTTAACCAATTAAACCAGTTCAACCATGATTCAACCACTTTACCAATAGAATCTTAAAACATTGCATTGTTGATAAGGTAATAACATAAAGAGAATAGTACAATTAGATGAGAATAAATTAATTGAATGAATTGATAGGATATGGCTGCTCATATGACAAAAACTTAGTCTCTCACATCATTTTATTTTATTTTGTAATAAAATTCGATATATATATTTATATATATTTCCATCTAACGCGATATATGAAGTTTTCTTTTGTTCTTGTTAACCATATATGCACTAAGGTTTTATATTTAGATTTATTAAAATCAATATGTTTTTAGTGTTAGTTAAGTATACAAAATTAATTCAAATATCATTATAAATATGTTTCTTTTTTTTAATAAATTTTAAATTCACTTAAATGATGCCCCAATTTGATATAACTCAATTTAACATTCTCCATGTGAAACATGTTAATCATTTATTTATAAATGACAGTCAAAATTATTTATTACCAAAGATGCTTTTACTTTTTAAAATAATTTTTAGCAGTTAAGTATTCTATAAATGTTTTTTTATTTATTTCATGTATAATTTTTCACAAAACACTTGTTGCAAATCCGAGATCTAATATCTCTCAAAAATATTTTCATAGACTTATTAAAAACATTTTGAAATATTACAAATTATCTATTTTGACCCTTAAATATTCAATTGGTACAATTTCAATCCTCCTATTTGATTTTTATTGTTAATTCAAATTTGATCTACAAGCACCCATTGTATTGTTTCTCAAGAAAAATACATATTTTTTATTTAGAAGACAATAAACTCTTAATTATATAAATATTTGATTTAGAAGATAACAAATTCTCACAAAGATTCAAATTTTTATGTGTAATAATTTGATTTTATTCAAAATTTTTAATACCCAAACAAAGATTTTCTTTCATATTTATATATGAACCATTTCAAATTAATATAGAAGAAACATTAAGTGAAAACGAAGTTAAAAAGCTGACAAAAATCAAATAGGAGGATCAAAATCATACTAATTAAATATTTGGAGAACTAAAATAGGTTATTTTCAATTAAAAGATCAAAGTCACACCATTTATATCGTAAGAGTGTAAAAGGAACAAAATTACATTGAATCCTATATTTTGAACATAACAATCACTTATTAGAATTTATTTTAGTACCCACGTGGAGAAAATGTATCCATATATATGACTACCAATAAAACGGAATATGACAGTGAACGACCAGAAAAAATTACATATTTGAAGATTTTGCAATTTTTCTTTTTATTCTTTTATAACACTTGTTTTTTGGTATATATATTATATATATGTGTAATAATCATTATATAAAAGGTTATAATTCTATTAACAAAAATTACTTGATAACTTTTAAAATAAAATTTTAGTTTTTCATAAGAAAATTTATAAAATTTGGAATAGTGGATACTGGCGCAAAATATTAAGTATCCTACTAAAGCGAAAAGAAATATGCGAAGTTGCACATTTTTATGAAGGGCCAAGTTGTGCTTGGATGCAGCTTGCTTATAAGGCAGATGTACTCTGTAACATTTTCAAGAGATGATGTAGCATAGAAATTGTTTCTTATTTTAAAACAGGAATGGTCTCCCTTAGTTGGGAAATATAACTCCTTTCTTAACAAATAAGCGTCCGGCAATTAAACTGGAGTACAATAAATCATACAAAAAATTTAACGTAGAAAAAAAACTAAATTCAAAGGGAGCAAACTAAGAATAAGAAGTGAATTATAAATCAAGATTATAAAGTAATGCATATAAAAGTTGTTAATTATAATCCCACAACTTATTAATTATTATATCTACATTTCTCCTGAATTTCTATGAAGATTTTTACATACTCACATCATATTTTCTTTTTACTTCTAATCCTTATCTAATACATATATTTATAACCTAAAATACTAGCTTGATAAGCAATTCCAAACCTTCTTTAGCATTAAAAAGAAAAAAAAATCCTAGCTTGAATGATAAGATAACTCATTATAACTAATTAGAATAGTTAGAATTTGGATCAATTCAGCGGTCATTCATGGCAACTTTAATTGTTTTCAGATATCGTTGCATTATTACCAAACTCATAATTAGACGCCTGATCTCCTCTCCGACCCTTGTACATGCGAATTTTGTACTTACTCGCGCCCTTCCACACAAATGTTTATGGTTCTATGTATCTATTTGTAATGAATTTTCCTAATAATGTTACAGGACATCACCTTTGCATTCTTTCTTTGAGTAAGCACCTAAAAGATGAACCATCCCCCCATTCTCCAATTACCAACAAAAGTAGATATATCACACAATTGGATATTATTCTGCCTTTTATTGCCTCTAACTCATACATGATGCAACCACAAGCAAACACACTTGATATAATCAGGAAAAAAAAAACCACCGGAAACAAATTTAAAACTCCAAATGCAACGACAGAAAAGAAAAAGAAAGCCAAGCTAACATCAACATTACAAAATAAAACATAGTGGTATTCAATGATTCTGCTGGAGCTGCCCGACTGTGATTGTGTGGAAGTTGAACTGATCCAACAAAGCTGATTTTGGCATCTGAAGCTCATTAGACACTTGTTCCATGGCAGGGCGACAATTTGGGTCTTTACTCAAGCAAGCAAATGCAATCCTTGCAATAGATATCACCTCCTTAGCAGCTCTGTTTGTGGGATAAGGAAGCCGTTGATCCAACACATCTTTCAATGGAAGACTTGGGGTTGTTGATTCCGCAAAGGATTCCATCAAAGAAGAAATGAGATCTCCAGATGATTTTCCCATAATTATTTCAAGACAGAGTACTCCAAAACTATAAACATCGCATTTCTCATTCACTTCTGGAGCGAAAGCAAGCTCTGCAACAAATTAAATTTTAAGTGGCATTACACAAAAAGCAATCAAAGTATAGTAATTATAAGGTGCATAGAAAAGAGTCTAACCTGGAGCCATGTACCCAGGAGTGCCTGCCAACGAGGTTTTATTGGATGAATTAGGATTCAAAAACTTTGCTATTCCAAAATCAGAGATGTGAGCTTCATATTCTGAATCCAACAGAATGTTTTTACTTGATATGTCACGATGAACAATTGGAATTGAGCCGCCACAATGCATATAGAGCAAAGCACCAGCCACGCCTTTCACAGCATTCACTCTTTTGTTCCAATCAAATGCCTCTGCTTTTGTCTCATTATTTAGGACCTCTTCCAAGCTGCCCCCTTCCAGAAACTCGTAAATTAGGAAAGAGATCCGTGAATGATGACAGAAACCATATAACTTCACAATGTTGCGATGCCTGATTTCAGTCAAGGCTTGAACTTCTCTTTCAAAAGCTTTTAGGGTGGCCATTTCCTCATCTGGTATGAAGTCAAGTTTCTTTACAGCAACAACTCTACCATCAGCCAACTTAGCTTTATAAACACTCCCCTGCCCTCCCTTACCAAGCAGATATGTATCATTAAAATTCTCTGTGGCTTCAATAATATTTTCATACACCATTTTTCCATCATAACTCCATACAGCAAAAATGGAAGGAGTTTGGTCTTTTGCAGCTAGGTCCATCGTTTTTCTTGTATCTCGACGAAGAAAATACACAACCCCCATTAATAACAGTAACAGCAATGGAGCACCCAAACTGGGGAGTAGAACCATTAACAAGATATGGTTTCTTTGAGTATGATGGTCCAAAACCGTTATTGGGCAAGATACCAAACCAGAGACATCGCCGCACAAGCCTTTGTTGCCTATTAATTCTTCAATTTTGGCATCTTTAAAGGCTTTATTGTTAGGAAGTGGCCCCTCCAATTGATTGTATGATATGTCAACAGAGGACAAGCTTAACATGCCACTAAAAGTAGATGGAATGCCACCAGAGAGATTATTATTTGAGAGGTTCAACACTTGCAAGCTCTGCAGCATTCCAAGTGCTGCTGGTAGTTTCCCATTGAACGAATTCTTACAAAGATCAAGATGCTCAAGAATTCGTAATTCTCCTAACTCACTGGGAATGACTCTATCAAATTTATTTTTGCTCAAATTCAAGTGTACTAACCTGATAAGGCCCCCGATATGTTTTGGTATTGCACCACTTAAATTATTTGCTGCCAGATCCAACTTTTGAAGTTCATGCAAGGATTCCACTTCCACCGGAATGCTTCCTGAAAGTTGATTGTGGCTCAAATTAACTTCAACCAATGAGGCCAACTTTCCCAATTCTTTGGGAACTTCTCCAGTGAGGCGATTCGAAGAGAGAAAAAGTCCTTCTAACTTGGTTGCCTCCCCTAATTCTGGCGGTATACTACCAGAAAGATTGTTATTAGAAATGTCAAGCCTTGTGAGACTAGGACACTTGCTCCAGTTCGATGAAAGTTGGCCATAAAATCTATTGCCACTTAGAAAAATAGCGTTTAAATTTGGGTACACACCAAACACATCTGCTATATTTCCGGTCAGGTGGTTTCCATCTAGCCTGACTCTTGTAAGGCTAGTGCAATTTTTCAAGGTTCTTGGAACTGAACCTATGAAATGGTTTGTACCAGCACCAAATAGTTCTAGTGATCCACCAAGGCAGATATCATCGGGCAAATGGCCAATGAAATTGTTCGCACCTAACTGTAAGTTTTCCAAGTTGGTGAGATTATTCAGTTCTGCTGGAAGGTGACCACTAAGTTTGTTCATGAACAAGATTAACTCGCTGAGCTTGGGTAATTTTACTATGGGGGGAGGAATAGGTCCAGAAAGCAGGTTATTTTGAAGAGCAAGAAAACTCAAATTGACCAAGTTCCCTATGGACATAGGAATTGGTCCAGAAAGCATGTTTTCAGACAAGAACAACATGGTAAGCTTTGTTAAGTTTCCAATAGTGGCAGGAATTGGTCCAGAAAGATTATTTTCATCAAGTTCAAGGTCTTCCAAAAGGGCTAAGTTTTCAATGGAGGCAGGAATTGATCCAGAAAATTCATTTGCATCAAGACGCAGGGTATACAATTTGGTCAAGTTCCATATGGATGTTGGTATTTGGCCAGAAAGTTTATTATTAAACAGTTGACATCCCTGGAGAGAACGAAGTTTTCCCAGTTGCTCAGGAAGGGGACCAGAGAGGCCATTGACAGAGAGGTAAAGAAGGTTTAAATTTGTCAGGTTTCCAATTGTATCTGGGATAGTACCTGTGAGATGGTTGTTAAGTGACAAATCAAGCAGACCAAGATTCCTCAATGTCCCTATTTCTCGTGGGATGGAACCGGATAAAAAATTCTGAGATATTTCCAAATTAATGAGGTTGGTGAGGTTGGTGATCTCAGATGGAATGTTTCCAGTCAGGTTATTGTAATTGAGAACAAGATAGCGAAGTTTGGACAAGGTACCAATTTGGGGGGGAATATTTCCATGAATGAAGTTGTTGGATACATTAAACTTGATGAGATTGGGGAAGGAGGAGAAGTTGAGTGTGTGAAGTGGACCAATCAGTCCAGAGTCATTGAGACTAATCTCAATGATGGAATTGGACTCAGAACATGTAATTCCAAACCAAGAATTGCAAGGACTCTCGGTCTTGCTAGTAGTAGTCCAGGCAGAGAGAAAATCTTGACTGTGATAGTGGAGGCTGGCTTTCCATTTTAGAAGGGCATTGGATTCGCTATTCTCAGTAGCAGAAGCAAAAGAAGCATTCTTGGACGAAGAACCAGCAGCAACGGATGAAGAAGAAAGCATTGCGAGAGCAGAGAAGGAAATGAAGAGTATCTGCCAAAATGCAAGAAGTTGAGTGGATTTAGAATTGTTGAATATAGACTCCATTGCTTGGAACTTGTAAGGATTTTGGTATAAGTGGTACTGCATGCCTGGGCAAATATGGCAAGAGATATTTATAAGGATGGAATAAACGATCGCAACTATAATATGTGAATGCAAACACGGCAATGTAACAAGAACATACATAAAAACTTCTGGAAAGATTTCGTGTTCCACGTAAAAGCAAGAACCTTGCATTACGGCTGGTTTAGCAAGTTAAAAAGGACAGTGGGAAAAAAGCAAATGATGTTTCTTGTAAAGTTATTTCAGAAACAAACATGAAAGTCACTTTATCGTTTCTGTTGTTGTGGGAAAAAGCCATTGATTCAAGCAGTATCTTTTGCTCGTTTTCAACCATCAAAAGTTCATGCTTGGTCGTAATTTTGTAGAATTATTTTGATTTCATTTCAATTGAAATGATTTCAATTCATTTACAAATAAACTCCATTATTTGGATGCTTAATTAAAAATAATAATTTCAATTTATTTGTAAATTAATTATTTTATTTGAAATGTATAAAAAAATATATGAAATTTAATTAAAAAATAAATTTTGATAGTATTATAATAAATATAATATTAAAAAAAGGGTAAAATTTTCATATAAAATATTTTTTTTGGTTAAATGAAATGAACTCTAGTAAAATTCTTATTAAATTGAATTGATTTCATAATGATACAAATGTAATTAAAATAAGAATTACAAATAAAATAAAATGAAATAAAATGAAATCTTTTTATATTTAAAGTCAAATATCATTTTTTAAAAAAATTTATTTAAAAATAAAATGAAATCTTATTTTTAATGTTGTCAAAGAGGTCAGTCTCTCGTGCAACACTTTTCTTGTGCATTACGTTTTGCTAATTATTTGACTCCCTAAACTATGAGCTTTATGTTATAGTTTCTGCGTGTAAAATAAAGAGCACTGCTCCATGTATTTCGAATAAGGAAAATGATGGATGTTCCGAATTGAAGCTGCGACTTATGTCAAGGACTGAGTTTCATATCAAATTCTTTGAAAACAAATCAAAATATCTCTTTAAATTTTTAAAATTTAAAATTTAAAATTATATTAATTTTAGAATTAACACACATATTTCACTTAATTTTTAATTAATTATTTTGTTAAATTACACAAGATGTTCGTAAACTTTTTAAATTATAATTATAATATTATTTTACGTTAATTTTTAATCAGGAAAATAATATATATATAGTAGAAATAGTACGGAAGTAAGGGTGAATTTTTAATGTTAATGTAATACTAAAAATTTTTCCCATTAGTGGAAGAGAAAAAAAAGAGATAATATAGTTTTTCTATGAATAGAAAATCGGATCCATCCATTTTAGTTAATATAATTTATAGATGGATATTTTCGAACACGGCCAGTTGATTTAGACTAGGCCTCCATGAAGCCTTTCTTGGTCGCTTTCCGTTCTTCTAAAAGGAGAGATCCCACGAACTTTTCTAACCACCTTACTTTGTTTTTCTTCTTCTTGTTCTAATTCATTTTCTGGGCGTCCGAAGGGGAAGACCGGGTCTACCAGTTCCCAGGATGCGTTGCAATTCCTTTTCTCGTTACCTTTATTTATTCATTTTTCTGGGTGGGGAAGCGGCGACTGGGTTTTCCAGTGCAATCTCAATTGTTAATTTATGTTCAAAGTTGAAACCTTCAAAGCTGGGTTTCGCGTGGAAAACATATGTAGACAATATATCTACAGTGAACAACCTCCAAAACTCGGTTTCATACATAACCAAAGTCTCCTCTTTTACATGAAGAAATGACGAATTGACGCTATACTCTTACTACCTTCATGAGACTTGTACCCCCACAGGTGACCCAACATTAAGTGATAGAATTTACGCGTTTCGGTCCGGTAAAAAGTCTGAGCTTAATTTTTTGTAATATTTTCATTAGAAGGAATTTATTGTTAAATATTCCGCGAATTCCCTAATAATAAGTGGATGCAGTCAAATTCTATTAATCTATTATCCTTTCTTTATTTATGGCAAGAAAAATATAGCTCCACAATTTTGTACGATCCATAGTCTTGACAGGATATAGTACCAAAAAATGATCGTTTCACCAATGTATGCAGGGTAATGGTTTTAGAGTTCAATCTTAATTATAAATTTTTATCCCTTTATTATGCAGATTGAACGTATTGGTTTTCTATTAAACATAATATTTTATTTTGTTGTATTCAATTTGAGTCGCATTAGTAATTTTCATCAAATTGAAGAGTAAAAATCTAAATTGAAGCATAGTTCCAACAAAGTTTCAAATTGATTTTTACTAAGACGAAATTGAACATTGGTGGTGAAATTGGTTCGGAAAGTTTTCTTAACTTAGGAAATCTTTATCTTTGTGGAAAATAATTTCTGTAAAAATATAATTATAAAATACCAAAATAGTGAAAAATAATTTAAATGTTCAATATTAAAAATAAAAAATTTGGTAGTAAAAGACAATTTCTATCTTTTCAAATAGAAAATTACCTTCTTCTATTACTATATCTTTAGATATTATATTTTTTTAATCATAAAATTTAGAAGTAAATGGCTATCCATCATTTATTTATAAATAAGAAAATAAAATTTTCCTTAAAAAATATCTTCCTAAGAGTAAATGAAGCCTTAGTCGAATGAAGTGATTTGCATGTTTCTTGATGCGGTAAGATAAGTTTTACTAATTCTCCTCGCACAGATTGCCGGTTAGCCATTGTAGCTTTATAGGTTCTCTTCATTTTGATAGAACTTATAAAGTTCAATTTGACATAATTTGTATCTTAGATGAAAATAGAATATTGTAATAATGAAGGAGCAAATATGAAAAGTATAACTATAATTAAGCCAAGAGTTTATTGATTGGCACTATATTTTTTTATCTAATTCTGACACTAATGATCTATTTGAAACCAGTTTTCAATTCATTTCAATACAAATGATATAGATTCAATTATAAATGAATTTTAATGTTTGAAAATAATATAAATAATAAGGATTACAATTGTTTTACAAATGAATTATTATATTTGAAATATATTGAAAATATTGTATGCAATCAAATTAAAAGATTACTTTTGATGATATGATAGCTAATAAAATTTTAGATGATGATAGAGTCATTGATATCGTGCACACACATAATTTTGTCTAATGAAATGGATTCTTTTTTACAAAATTCTCGATAATTTCATAATAACATAAACATAATTAAAATATAAATGGTAAATAAAATAAAATATGAGCAAAATTCAAACGCTAACTAAAAATAAATGATATGAAATTTTAATTTTACCGGGGTTGAACAACACTTGCAATCAGTATCGGATAGAAATTATAGTTAGAGATGAAGATCCCAACTGCCTGCTTTACAAAGGCAACAATGTGAACCAGACCCTATTGCAAGAGGATCTCCTGGATTTCCCCAGAAAACCTATTTCAATTAAATAAGAACGATGTCTCTGCAAGATTAATTTACGTAGGAACTAATATGTGTATTGCTTGCAAACCTGCCAGAATATGGGTAAAATATTCTGCAAGAAAACTTGCAATCAAAGGTGGATGTAGGTTGGTAATGGAATGGGCGTCCTTTCACCCTGTGTCCAAAAAATTTTTATAAGAGAGTGCTTATTATATATGCACATCCGAAGTGTTTGTTCTGAAGAGCTTGAAGGCTTTTCGTTTGTTTTAAAGGGCTTGGATGCTTTTTGAACTTAGTCCAATAAGCCATTAATCTAATTTATTATATTGAATTATGTGTTTAAGCCCATTACATAAGTGGGACCTTCGTATATTATGAGCTAAATCTAAACTTAATTTGAGTTAAGCTTAAGTCTAATTGTTTTTAATTACAAATTTTTAAAAACTTTTCATTAATAATCCTAAATTAATTCATCTCATACATCAAAAATTATTTTAAGTAGTTCATTATAATATATTGTGTATGTAAGTATTAAAATAAGAAAAAATGATGTTTTTTACTATTTATAATTTAATTAAATTAGTAGTATCATCATTATATAGATAATAAATTGTTTGGAAGGGTATCAATGGATCTGGTCTGGACATTGGAATGTAAAGTTATCATAACTCTCTTTATAATTAGCCATTTATAAATTCAAAAATATTAGGGAACTGGACAATTAGATGTCTGATCTGATTTAGGACATTGTTTAATCCATAGAAGCTTCACAGTGTCAGAACAAAGAGACGGGCCATCACATGAAAATATCAATATTCATGATAACACCCACACATATACGCGGATCCATTTGTAGAGTTGTGGGGGCAACCATTTTTTTTTTTTTCTTTTACACATATCTATATAATAATGATATATATTACCTCATAAATTAAAGTAAAATTATCCTCACAATTTATTTTTGCATTAGTAAAAAAAGAAAATTTTATTTTAAATAAATATAAAAAATTTAAAATTCATTAATTACATAAAAGGATAAACACATTAAAAATATTAAAATAAATTAATTTTTATTTATAAATTTATAGTTTATATAATAATTTTATTTTAATTTTATATATAAATATTACTTCTACAACTTAAAATTCTTGGACCCGCCGCAAGGATACACACATTAACTATTGAGAGTTGAAAATACTTTTCCAAATTTAGGAACGTGTTGATAGAAAAGTTACAGCATTTAAAGATTGAAAGCAAATTACTAATTGGGATGCCTCTGTGCCCTGAATTTGCAGAGGATATCGTTGTAGTAATTGGCTGTCAATCTTTAAATGCTCTAACTTTCCTATCAACGCTTTCTACACTCGGAAAAGTATCTTCCACTCTCAATATATATATATATATATATATATATATGCGCGTGTATATTTATACATAAAAACTTCTTTTATTGTAGGGATCACTTGGTTTCATTACAACGAGATAAAAACTTGTCATAATAAAATTCTTTATATCATTTCATGTCTTGTTATCACTTACGTGAATTCCTTGTTATTTAATTGTATATAATATTTATATATTATTCAGGGCACAAAGGCATCCAAATTAATAATTTCCTTTCAGTCTTTAAGAGTATGTTTTGCTTGAGATGAAAATAAAGCAAAAAGAAATTGGAGACGGAAGAAAATAGAGAGGGAAGAAATTGGAGAAAAAGAAATTTTACTTTGAATTTTTTGGAATTGATGAAAATGAAAGAAAAAGAAAATAGAAGTGAAATTAATTTTTTTTATTTTGAATACGTGAAAATTGAGAGGGAAAAATGTGATTGAATCAAATAACTAAAATACTCTTATAGTATATTATGCAGAGATAATTATAATATTAATTCATCAAAATGAATTAAAAATTAATAATATATTAATAAAATGGTATACAATGATATATTTTCAAGGTCGTATCTTTGGGTAGACAAGTAAGGCATTTGCCTTAGGCTCCTAATTTTTCCTAGGCTCCACTTATAATTTTTTTTATTTTATATAATTATTGAACAATTAGTTGAACTTCAAATCCAATAATAATTACTCTCTTTGAAATTATTTGTATAGTCATTAACATTGATTATACAATCTACAACTAATTGAATTGAAAATAATTGAGGATTTATTTTCCAATTAGTTACAGATTATTTGTATGACTATACAAAATAAATTACTAGTGATTAATGACTATAAAAAAATTAGTTATATATTAATAATTTAACAATAATTATTCTCTTTGAGATTATTTTCCAATTATTTACAAATTTTTTATATGACTATACAAAATAAATAACTAATTCAAGAATATTTGGAGATTTATTTCCTAATTAGTTGTAGACTTTTTGTGTAACTATATAAAATAAATTATTAATGACTATAAAAAAAATTAGTTATACGTTAGTATTCAATAATAATTACTCTTTTTGGGATTATTTCCTAATTAGTTGCATATTTGCACATTATTACTAATTAAAAATTTTTAATATTATAATTTATAATGGTTATTTTTTTTATCTATATATACCATAGATTTTTAATATTTTCTCTTAAATTTTTTTAACTCACATTTGGTTCTCTTTTCTCACTCTTATTTTCATACTCTTTTAAAGTAAATTCTTAAAATAAATTGATATAAAATTGTTGCAGTAGATAATACAACATACAATTTTCTTTATTTTCAAGTTTTCAGGTTCTATCATTTCATCATATTTTTTGTTTACTTTGCTCATCTATTTTATTTATATTTTTATTGTTGTTGTTATTCTATTTTATTTTTATACTTTATTGCAATAGAAGATGTTAAATAGAAGATATGAATGTGGCTTTGAAAAATAAAAGAAAAACTTTGGATATGAAACCATCTTTAGTGTTTTTACTTAAATCCCAAAAATTTAAAACTTTAGATGAGGATCAATTACAAAAATATTGTATTAATCTTGAAAAGTTTGTAAGTTTTAGTGAACATTGTGATATTGATGGTCTTAATTTATTTTCAAAATTGAAGGTATTAAGAGAAGTGTTAATAAAAGAAATTAATATTCCAATAGACGTATTAAACTATATTAAAAGATTAGATTCATTTTCAAATGCATGCATTGCTTATAAAATATTATTAACAATACTTATAACGATTGTTACTGCCAAAAGAAGTTTTTCAAAACTAAAGTTGCTTAAATCTAATATAATATCAACTATATTATAAGATAGATTAAATGGATTAGTCATATTAACTATTAAAAATGAAATGTTAAAATTAGTTGATTATAAAATTTTGATAGGTGATTTTGCAACTTAAAAAGTTAGAAAAATAATATGAAAATTTGATGATTTATATTATATTAACTAGAAAAATAATATAAAAATTTGATAATTTATATTATATTATGCCCCTTTAATAATTTTGCCTAAGGCCCCAAAATGTCTAGACACAACCCTGTATATTTTTATTAAATATTTTGAATTAATAATATTTTTAATACATATTTCCCTCAGATATTAATAATTCTAGAACCTGATTTTGTTCAATTGATTAAAATTTTCTTTCAACTGATCCGTGCTCTGCCTCCGGTGTTGACTCAAATCTAAATTGTAAAATTTTTTTTATCTTATCTTTAAGATATCTTTCTATTTTAACTTAAGATTTTACCATTTGTACCACATAATTTTCCATATATATTCAACTAGATTTTAAAGCTCAGATATATCAAAAAAAAAATTTATGCGGTTATATACATATATATATGTATTGATAAAATTTTTAATAATTCTAAATGTTAGTTACTTTGCAGTTGTTTATAAGCCACAATTCTGGCAATGTCTTTTGTATTTAGTTAGTTTTAATTTACTCTATTTTGTATCTAGTTTTAGGCTGAAGATTTTATTTAGTTATGAATTTAAATCATGACAACTTGTAAGAATATACTTAATGATTAAAATTAGTTGATTTTATTTACTTTTACTTAGGAGAAAATATAATATATGAATTTAAATTTTATTTTTATATTGTAAATTAGTTTTACTCTGTTATTCATTTATATATAATTATATCAATAAAATTATTAAAATATTCTTACTATAAATAAAAATTAATAATTCTTAATAATGTTTCATATTTTTATTTATCAATACTCTAAAAAAATTTATACTAACTATTAATCAAATTTAAATTCATAATATATATATATATATATATATATATATATATATATATATATATATATATATATATATGTTAAAAAAATTATTTACAAACTTGATGTATATTACTATTAATTTGAAGTCATAAAAGATTTAGCTTCCAATATTTTTGAAATATCTTTTGATTTTGTTATATATACATTAGTCCATAAACAATAAGCACCATGGGCCAAACTCTAGCTTCACCGATGGCAAAAAATCGCAATCGGAACTACGGCTGCAAACATAAAAACATTATCCAGACGATGCTCTTCCACGGAGCAAAAAGACAAAACAACATACAAAATCTTCACAAAGACCCAAAGCTGCCTCTTTTGACCTTGCATACATCAGTATCGCCTTCAAATTCCTCAATAATATCTTATTGAAGTTGTTTAATTACGGCCCTCTTTCACTGCTCTAATCTCTAATTAAGCCCAATGGCTAATTTGTTGCATCTTGAAAATGGTGGACAATGAGGTAATCTTGTTTGATTCTGGGTTCAAAATGTTCGGCATGAGGGCTTGGATTGCAGAACCACACGCGATGGACAGAGCTCCCACCAGCGCTTCACAAACCCGCAATGCACAGATCGGCCTCCACACTCCACAGTTACGGCGGCGATAGATCCCGCATGCTCAGCATTTCAGAACAGGTGGCAATCTTCCACCGGAATGACGGACGGGCACACCCCTACAAACATGCAGCAACGACAACACCAAATAGGACACAAAACACGGCACATACCTGTGAGATCTTCAAGGAGGAGACGGCGGCGGTGTTGGACGTGCAGAAAAATGGCGAATGCCGGCAATGAAGAGACAGAGGCGCAGAGGACAAGCTACCGGGTTTCAAGGGCAGCCAAAGGAAAAATGACAAAAGCCCCCCACAACACCCGCATTTTCTTCTCATTTCACTTTTTTTTTTTTTTTGGAGGGGGGGGGGGAAGATTACCATTTGCTTAAGCTTAAACGCTAGTTAATAAATATACTAAATATTTTATAAGTTTAAAGTTGGATTAAAGTTCAATGTTCATTTATTTTCATGAGCGTTGCCTAATATAGCCCCGCAAAAGAAAAATTATTATGCTAGAGTAGAAAAAGAAAATTATTCTTGATCCAAAAAAAATGAAAATTACATAGAGAACAAAAATGAGTGATACATCATACCCACAAATTAGTCTAGGGGACAAAGATTTTACATTGCAGTTGCTCTCCCCTTAATTTTCACCCAGCAACCAAATGAGTGAAAATTACAAATTCACCTTCAATTTCACTTTGCCATTTCTTTCCCCTTTTATTTCTTCCATTCCAAACATAGGTTAAAAGAAAAGATTAAGACATATTAAGTATATGATACATCATTACTTAAAAATTATTAGATTTCATTCAATTTGTACAATATTACACAATTAAAAAAATCTAAATATTTAAAGTAAATTGGTACACCATACATCTGGTGCATTAAAGTCCTTCTTATGCATACGCACATGTATATTGAAATTTTTTTTAATTTAGGAATTAGTTAGTTTCATTACGACAAGATAAAAAAAATTGTCAAAATAAAATTCTTTATATCATTTCATATCTTGTTCTCACTAACATGAATTCCTTGTCACATAATTGTATATAATATTCATATACTATATGTTAAAAATATAAGACTATTAATTTATTATATTATATCAATGAGAACTTATTAGAAAATTTATTAAAATTTCAAATTTTACATGATTATATAATTTCTTCATTATCTTAATTTAACAATGCAAATTAATAATAGACCTATGGTCTAAGCCTAGGATTGAACCATTTGCTTAAGCTTAAACTCTAGTTAATAAATAGACTAAATATTTTATAGGGTTAAAGTTGGATTAAAGTTCAATGTTCATTTATTTTCATGGGCGTTGACCTAATCTAGCCCAAATAAACCCACAAATTAGTCTATAATGGTCCCATAAGAAAAATTATTATGCTAGAGTAGAAAAAGAAAATTACTCTTGACCCAAAAAAAAAAATGAAAATTACATTGAGAACAAAAAAATTTTAAATTTTAATGAAAGTTAAATGATAAACTACTAGATTATGAATATAAAGTTAATTCAGTGACTTTAGTTTTTCCTCTTATTAAAATTTTAATTGCAATACTTTTATTATAATTCATTTTCTTACTTTAATTTTTTTCTATTTTTCAAAGCTAAAATGATTTTTTATTTTTTTATTCTTTAATATCCATACTTTTTTTTAAATGAACTTATTTTATTGGATGAATGGAGGATGACTTTACTTCTTTTGAGAAGGGGTGAAGAAATGAACATTACTTGTTAAAGGTCTAAGAAAAAGTAAAAAGTATTCACTACAAAAAAAACTTCATTTTTGCAATGCAATTTTGAGACGAAAAATTTTCTATTGTTATTTGGTATAGAATTGCAATGAAATTTTTGTAATTTTTTTTTAAATTATAGTAGAATTAGGTCAATTTCTCCATTCGCTACTACAAAATAAAATATTAATGTTGAGTGTTTAGAGGATTAAATATCAATTTATAGCCAATGTTTAATCAAGTGATGTTATAAATCAAATTTAATGTTTGTTATATAATAATAATAATAATAATAATAATAATAGTTATTTTATATAAAGAAAAAAAACAACATTGTGTCATTTGTTAATATCATGGAAAATGACATTCAACATTGATTTCTATAAAAAAGACCAACATCTAATTTTAAAAACTCTAACCCCTTCTTGTCTTTTTCAATTCCTCTCTCTCAAATCCTACTTTCATAACCCCATCTAGCCTTTTCTAGTTTCTTTATCCTAATCCTAACCTTATCCACTTTTCCTTCCCAGATCCTCCCTATTCCCATTATATTCTTCCTTACAGGATATCATACCTAAAAATAGAAAATAATATCTTTTATGACTTTACAAAATCCTAATGACATCAATTATGAAGAATAAATTTTATAACAAAAGTTTAAAAATTGTGATAAGTGAGAAGAAATCACACCATATACAATGCTCCAATTGATATGAAATTGAAAGTACAGATATCAAATGATGTGAATTCCTAAGATTGGACCATCCTAGAATTTGGAAACCAAACTAAAAAAAAGGATAATCATGCTATGCTACAGAATAGAGAAGAAAGGAAGCGATAAGTGAGAAGAAATCACACCATAAAAATGTTAATCCTTCAATAAATGAGAATTAACACCACAGAGGTTGAATCACCATTAATGAGTCTAAAATTCTTGCTAGAACCATGAAAGGAAACATTATTAGAGAGTTCTCTAATTTCATAAATGCCAAAAAAGTCTTGAAAATAAGGAGCCACCTTCCTTAAATAGATTCACAAAGTCAAAAGTCAACTAAAATTCAAATTGGGCTCTAATAAGCTAATTAGACCTAAACTAATAGCTACTTTATCCAATAATATTATCCAAAAATAAGATGCAAAATATTAGGTCAAAGACAATACAAAGCCTAATAATAGTTTAATCCCTAGGAAACAAATCAACATTAATTAAGTGCATTCTAACAACCAATACTCAAATATTGTACTTAAATATTATAGGAATCTTGTATATACTTGAATATTGTATTCAAGTGATAGCAAGCACAACCAAAATGAAGCACTAGTACTTAAGTACCATACTCAAGCACTCATGTGCTTTCAGCTGAAACTGAAATACACATGATCCATGCTCCTCTAAGCTCATCCAATCTTATCTCCTTATGTAATAAAACTCTCTCCATTAACCCTTAAAGTCCTTCTTTGTTCCTTTTGGCCTTTACTTTATCATTAGACCTTTCAGTAAGTGTAAAAATTCCTTTTCACTTTTAAAATTCATATCACCAATGATAAATAAGTATTACATTAAATACTATCTTAATACTTGTTACTCAATATATAAAATTGACACTCCCTAAAAAAGCACTCTTGAATCTAATCCCTACAAATGTGATGAACATTCATTAAATTTTTAGAAAATAATGGTACAAATTTCACATAAATATAAAGTAGATAATACAAATGAATGATAAAAAAGATGAATGAAATTAAATTTCTTACCTATCTAAACCTATAAAACTTACATCAAAATGATGACCAACAAAATATTATTGATTATAAAATCAAAAACTAAATTGCAAGAATAAGAAAATTAAACATAACAAACTTTTACTTTTATATCATGCATTCTTCTAGGAAGTATGCAACCCCATAAATTTAATAACAAGAATACAGAGCTTCTTTCTTGTAATAAAATATAAAGGCCAAAAACACAATATTGATAAGAATTATCTTCATATTAGAAAAAGCATACCTATAGAATCACTTTAGGGTTTAAGAGAGTTATGTGATGAAATTTGCAATTAACATTAAAGTTTTGCTCATTTTAAGAGTTGCGCAATGAAATTTATAATTTGCACTAATGCTTTACTTATTTTATTTTCAACTTATTTAAATTTTAGATGTTGACTATGAAAAAATAACTAATGTGTAAATGATAACAACATCATCCTACTAAATTTACTAATAAACTTAAAAATGATGATTTTCTTATTAGTAATCAACATTGCAACATTAAAGATATTGGTTTTATGAAAAAAATGATATCTTTTCAAGCATAATATTTTTCTCAAAAAGTTCCTATCAGAAACAATCAATTAACAACTTTAAAAATAGAATAAAAAATAACTAACCTATAGAATAAGATAGAAATTGACAATAACACAACCAATCATAAGAGCTTTTATATAAATTTTGTGAACACTCATTTACACATCAAAATTGACCATATTGTTATTGATTCTTGGTTACTAATATGTTTAAATGTAATATGAAATGTTAAAGGAGGATAATCTAATGGGTAAATTATTATGAATTATTATTCTTATAGATTATTTACTCACTGAGTTCCAAGCTTATTCCTTCATAATTTATTTTACAAATTTCCAAGTTGATCTTCTACATCCACTTCCTCAAAGTTAGGTTTTATCAGAGTTCACTGATAGTAGTATGGTAGCATAAACTCTTGTACATAGTATATTTTGGACCTTATTTTGTCATAGGTATAGGTAGAGGAGATATTTGAATTGATTACTCACAAATTAATTAGACTTATCCTTATTTTGTAAGGACTATAAGCATACCTAACTTACTCATCTTTTATAAAAATCTCAACAAATGTTTTCTTTCTGAAATACTAATTTCTTTTCATAAATGCATGATACTTATTAATCAGAATCAAGTTAAATAATTAGGAATAAGTTGGTAGGAATTGAAAAATAGATTCCATGCTAGTCACAATCGGGTTAGGATCATAACAATTTTAATGATTTTTAACATTGTGGGAGTTTGATTTCACTCACTATTTGTTGCTTCTCCTGAGCCACCAAACTATAACTAAAATTTGTTACATTATCTCAAGTCTTCTTTACTTTGAAAATAGACATTGATACTTATGAAATTGATTACTTTCTTTTAAATGCTCCAAATTTAATCTCTTATTTACATTCAATTCTTGCTATGCTTTGGATGATCCAAGATGATATGATTTTATTATGTTCATCTTTTGATGATTTTTTATCATAGATTCCCATTGCAATAGAAAGTATATTCTAAATAATCTTATGTCCTATGCTATTACATTAAATATAGGCTAGTATATCCTATCTTTTTTTTATGGTTGTTATGTTCTTTCATGATGATCAAAGATTAATGGCTAATTAGTATGTATATATATGTTTGATGTTGCATAACATCTTCATATATTATTGTTATACAATTCATTTATTAGTTTTACTTTTCTATCCTCAATCCATTGTAACTTGTTCCGCATTTTAATTCTCTCACCATTGGTGTAAATATTATAACTATTCTTGTTTCCATTTCCAAAAGTTCACTTTGTAGTTTCACATTCTTGAAACTAAAATTATAATGATTGTGTTAATACAAACTTCGCATAAAGGAAAAGACTTTTTATAAACTAAGATTATTTTATTAAATCAAGTACTTATTTTCTATTTGGAAGCAATGGAATGGGAAGAAAGCTTTATTAAAGCTTACTGACAACATAACAAGTTAGTCATTAAATAGAAATTGACAACATAACATGAGAAACTACAATCTATTATTTAGTCAACTTTTACTTTAATATTTTAATTAACAATTATATAATTTATCATAAATCTAGTAAGAACATCGACATCATTTTTAAAAAAATAATTTTTTTAAATTTAACTTACTCCAAATGAAATCAATAAAATTAAAATTATTTTTTATGCATTATTATGTTTTTCTTATACAATTGAATAGATACAAATAACAACAGATTAAATATAAATAAAAATAAATAACAAATTAATAATTTATTACAAAAATTATGTTCTTTCATTTCATTTATTATCATATTAGTATATTGATATATGCAACAAAAACTATAATTTACATTGAGTAATAGACTTTCAATGAAAAGGAAAAATGGATATTTTCTTCCCATAATTCTTTTATATCAGTTGAGGGTTTCTAAGTTTGAGGATGTAGATGGATACTGATGATAAATTATAATGAGAATAAACAAAACAACAATTTTTGCAATAAACCTAAGCCCTTTATTACAAAATTTGTCATTTTATTTTTTCTCACTATAATTTCTCATTATTTTTTTTATATTTGCATTTTCTCAATATCTCTAAATGTAGATGTAATCTAAATGCTATAATATAGAATGAACAATAAAGACAACTTTAAAAGGTGTGAATGGTTCCAAATTGATGATAAATTATTGTGAGAATTTGTTACATAACCATTCTTATAATGAACTTAACCTTTCCAATTCAAGAATAGTTATGCTTCTTCTTCTCAGTATAATTTCTTATTAGTTTTCTCATCTTTGCATTTTCTTAACATCTCTAAATGTGTTTCTTGAAATAAAACCCAATTACTATAACTGACCAATAAAGATGGCTTTAAAGAGTGTAGATAGTTGCAAACTCATGATAAATTATAGTAAGAAGAAATAGTATGACTAGTCTTGCAAAGAATTCAAACCTTCCAATGGAAAAATGGCTATACTACTTCTTTATACTACAATTATTCATCAATTTTCCCATTATTGATAAGGCATCGCCTAGATGTTTCAAAAGAATAGTAGGAGAAAAATTTATAAGTAACATGCAGAACTTTAAATATTAATTATTAACCAAAATTGACATGTAACATATGTATTTCATATAGCTTAATTGTTCATATATCTTAAAACATCATAATTTTTTGCAATTTCTTGATATACATTATTGGTAAATATACTTAGCATTTAATATATGTTAAAAAGTCATTAGTATAATTTTAAACATTAGTTATAATAAAAAATTGATATGTTAAATGGTAACTTAGACCAAATTTCCATCCTATCTCTTCATCTTCTTATACAAATTCTTGATCTTAAATTCCATTATTAGCAAATATTTATTATATATTAACTATTTATTAGTATACCTTTAAACATCAATAAGACAAATAACCAATGCTATCTACCTTTCTTTTTAGTACAATTTCTATAGATAAAAATGATTGTAGATCATTAACACAGTTTACATCATAATCACTAAAAATTGATATAGTTTACAATATAATCATTATATAAAAACTTTCTATAAATATTTGTTATCCATTCCTTGTAGTATTGTCTAGAATATAAGGATAACACACCTATCAATGTTATATACTTAGAAATATTTTGAATCTTATGATCATGGAAATCATATCAAACTACTGATATCTTTTTCTAATGACCATCTATTTAAGAGTAGAAAATAATCATAACTTGATGGGATGCTCATTTCCATAAAATTTAAAAATTTTCTAAATGTGTAATAAGAATGAGTGTATTATCATTTTATGTCACCTAAATAAAAGATAGAGTAAAAGAAAATTTTATAAATAGAATTAAAAACAATATATATCAATTATTAAACCAAAATTGACATCTTTACTTTCAATTTTTCAATTCCAATCTCGGTCTCTCAGTTTAAACCAAAATTAACAAATGTCATAAGTTTTGTAGTTTTTGCTATCTTGTAAATGTTATCTTTAGTAAATACTTGTTCTCATTTTTAATAAGTGTTTACTATTTTTCACAAGCTAGGTGATTAGTGTTATACTTTTATAAATTAGGCAAGTCATAAAACTAATGTAGTAACTTCATCACAAATTTTTTTTATCCAATTATATGTCTTTTTTTATATTTTTTTAAAACCAAATCAAATTTTTAATAAATAACCAATTCTTTTTTAAATATAAGTTTTGCATCCTGATATTTTTCTAACAATGAATGCCAATTTCTCCAAACAATATTATTAACTTTTTGCATCTTAACAGTTTTTTAATAACATATATCAATTACAAATCATTTTTCTAACAATATTAACTAGTATATATTATACAATAACATTAGAATTTACCATTCAATGAAATTTTCAAATCATTATATACTATATATTTTTCATAAAATAATAACTTACAAAAAAACTACAATATATCATCGATACAATTTGCAATATAGCTACACATTCCTCATGTTGAAATGATTAAAATCATTGTTGCAAATTTTTATTTTTTAAAAAGATTTCATTTATTTTCATTATGTTAAAATACTCCACTAGATTCTATAGACATTAACCATCCATTCCTTTCAATACTAAGTGAAATATAAGGACAACACACATGATTAACATTGCACAATTAGAAATGTTTCAAATTTTATGATCATAAGCTTCCTGTTAAAGCATGGATATCTTATGGTCATAAGCATTCTATCCCAATAAAAGATAATTATGGTTTGATAGAAAATTCATAATCATAAAATTTGAAACATTTCTAAATATATAACAAGGATGGTGTGTTGTCCTCTTATGTCATCTGAATAAGAAAAAGAGTGAAAGAAAGGTTTATAGATAGTGTGAAAATAATAAACATTTGTTACTAAATAAAAATTGCTATGTAAATATTTTATATCTCCTAATAAAATGATTCGAATACTTTTTTTGGACAACAGTTACAAGGAATTAACATCCTAACTTATGAACATTTAAATTCTAATGTCAATCTTTTATTCCAATTAATGTAATAAGTTACTCTTATTTTCAAAAATATTATCCCAGTAACTCCACATATCAATTTTTTAATTAAGTCAACATTAGAAGTTACTTGTAACTATAAAAATTTCACTATGCCTTTATATATGTTAATTTTCACTTTAATCGATATTAATGTAATAATATTGTAAAGTAAATTTATAGTAGTGTTTAATTGCCACCATTATTTTTTTAAAAAAATAAACTTAATGGCATTTTAGAATCACTATCAAAGCAAAAAAATTTATCCTAAATATTAAAAAAAATAAAATTTTTGAATGAAAATTTTAATCCCAAACATAAAAAAATAATTTTAAAAAAATACTTACGATGAAAATTTTTCATCTCAACTTTTGAAAAATTGCAAAATTTTAATTTTTTGCAACTAAAATTAATTTTATTGGGATAAAAAATTTTCATTTCAAAATTGAAATGGAATAATAATTCTATCACAAATGTATTGTGATAAGCATTTTTGTTACAAAATTTTTTATATTACAAATTCCTTCCCAAACACATTTTAGGATAGAATTTTACAAATTTTAGAATTAATTTTTTTCAATTTATTTTCATAGTAATTACACACAAACATTATTTTATAATTAATTAGATGATACTTATTCAATGATAAATCAAATTTTTTTTACATAGCACTTCAAGAAAATTTTCTTTAGTACTTGTCAATATTTCCAAATTTTAAATTTTTATTTTTTTAAAATATTTTTTAGGAAAGTTACATTCAAATGATTGACAATAACCTTTCATCAAATAAATTCTCTTAAAAATGTCAATATTAATCATAATAAAAATTTATAATAGGAATGCATCCAATTTATTAGTGAAATTTATAAAAATAATATTTAATATTAAAGTTAGCAAACATTTTTACAACAAAAAAAATAATTTATCATATTCACATGCCAAGAATTTTTAAAAAAATAAAATAATAAAAAATATATATAATCATGCACACAAAGTTTATGTCATGACCTACTTTCAATCGTAATCAATGTAACTTTCGATACTCGATTTTCATAAATTTTTAACACTTTTTTTCTAAATATTCTACCTAACGGGAGTTTTCAAATTCTAAAGAATACAAAATTTTTACAAAAAAAAATCAAAATTCTTTTCAATTTTGAACACTTCTCAAGAGTCACACGCCCTAAAATGTAAAGCTTGAATATTTTTCAGATACAACAAAATCAATACACACATAATACTATACAAATCTCAAACTTATACACAAATATAAGTTCAACCAACCACTATTGGATCAGCCATAACTTTATTTCAAATGTTGATCTTAATTTGAGTCAATCCCAACTATCAAATCCATTCCCAAGTCAATTTTGATTCTCCATATATGCATCAAGCTCAAATCTTAAGCTAAAAAAAATTGAAATAGAACAAAGTAAATTACACAAACTCAATGAGCATATGATTACCACTATCTCGTAGGTAAACAATTTTATATGTAATAATCATAAACTAAACAATTGTCATATTAAAAGTAATAGTGAACCCATTTCTTGAATCCTTTTAAATATACAAAATGATGTTTTGAAATGGGAGTTCACTTGCACAAGATTTAAACTTTATTTCCCACTTGCACAAGACTTAACTTTATTTCCCACAACACACTCATAGGAATCTTAACTTTCCATAAATCTCAATATTATATACTACCCATTCCAAGTAGGTATTACATATAAATAACTATTAAGGCTCTAATACAAATAAATCATCATAATTATATCAAATCTTTGCAATCATGTCAAACAATAATATTCAAACACAAGAAATAACTCTAACATCATATAACATTACATAATAGTTACAATGGTCATAGATATAGCCATTATCTAATTTCAAGACCACTTTTATGTATCACTACTCTCACACAGTTCATAATTTCACAGTTCCCAATATCACCGCTCTTACACAATTTATAATTTTCCAATGCCATCCTTGGTAGAATGCATAATATATACACGAGAGCTTAACTTTCAAATTACATTTTACACAATAATATCTAACATATAAGTAACAAATAGTTCAACCATAAGAATTCAATAATCATTAATGACATTATCATACTTCCACTCCACAATTTTATCAATTATTAATCACTTAGCAATTAACTAATTTATACCAAGAAACTAAGTTTACATATATAAATATGAATGTAAATATTAAAGAAAGAATATAATTTGTAATAGCTAAATTATTTTTTATTAATATAAAAATAATGATAAAATGGATATTTACCTAATAGAACACGTTCGCTACAAAAGCTCAAAGTAGTTCATTTCGTCCTCCTCTTACCTAATGCATAAATATGAGAATAATATTTATCTTCTTTCTAAATATTAAGAATTTGATTTGCATGTCAAAATATAATAATAGTATTTCTTATTGCTACTTTCCTATATTTTCTAACATGAATTTATGCTACCAAATATCACATTTTAAACGCTTCTTAAAATCAACCTTGAATATTGAAATATTAACTTTTATGACAAAGATTTAATCTAGATATAGTATCCTTATATCTTAGAATCTCTAATTATACTTTACTCATTTGCTAAGATTGACATATATATTAGGAACCTACCATAATGGAAGTATTTCAAAAGCTTATATTTTGCATATTTGGGATTTTGCCCTTTCTAGTTCAAACCATTGAAAATATCAAATTTGTCTATCATTTCACTTAAGTTAATCATACACTTGCTCCAATTTATTTAAAATCATCATCAAGTGTTTTAATAAGCATAAAATGAATCCTTCTAAATCATGCTCAATTTTGTAGAATATTAAAATATAACATATGAAAGATACTCTAAATATATACTATTTGGGCATTTCATATCATAAACACCTATTTTCAAAACCACCTTCATGTATTACAAATACACACAAAACGGGTTTCCTAATTCATATGCAAATCTGCCTAAAATAATGGAATAAATGATTCATATATATTTTAATCATTCTATTTTAGTGTTCTATAATATAAAAATTAATTTTCTCCTTGTGCACCAATCGAAATATCAACAACAATACACAAATGAATATTTCTTCAGATCACCCAACTCAACAGAAATCAAAGGAAGCTTGATGTATAAAAGGCCTAACCAACGCCTAAGGAATCTGCTGTCAGTTTGCTTTACCGGAAAATGATGGCTTTTTGCCGAAAACAAGGAGAAATCCGATGCCCTGCTACTGCCTTCCCCAACACCGGTGGCTCCTTCTTGCAATAACCACGGGGCCGGAGTGGAGTAGGGACACGGCAAGAGCGCACGTGAGCTCACTAAGAGGCTCCGTGTTTGCTCGGTTGCGCTCCTTCATCAACGTCCGTGATCGACGCCAGCTGAGTTGGTGAACTTCTGACAATGTTGCGGCACACGGAACAGCTGGTTTGGAGAAGAGGCCACGAACGGGGAGGCCACCGCAAGAGAGGAGGGAAAAGAAGGCACAATTATCCAAATGCTCCGCCGGCATAAAAAATTTATCAAAATGCTTTACCGTTAAAACTATTTATCAAAATGCTTAAAATTCTTTTTTTAAAAAAAGTTACTGATCATGGTATCCAAGGATACCATGATCAGTCCTACTGTTTCTGTTTTCCTTGGCTTCCATTTTCCTTTTCTTTTCCTTTTACATTTTTTTCATTTGTTTTATTTTAGTTTCTATTTTCCTTGGTTTCCGTTTTCCTTTTCTTTTCCTTTTACATTTTTTTAATTTGTTTTATTTTGTCTTTTTGCTTTTGAAAATCTAGTTTCTATTTACCTTTTGTTTTTACTTTTAAAATTTTTCGTTTATATTATTTTGTTTTTTTCATTTGAATTTCTACCAAGCTTTGATGTTTTTTTTTATTTTCTCTTTTTTTGTTTGTTTTTATTTTTTCTTTTGAAATTCTAATTTTGGTTTTATGTTTCTTTTGATTTTGTCTTTTTCCATTTATTTTACTTTTACCTTATTTTTTTCTTCATCTGGTTTTTTTTATTTTTTGTGATCAATTTTTTTTTACCTATTTTTCTGCCAAAATTTTGTTTTATTTTGTTGATTTTTATTTTTTACTAATATATTTTTTTCAATTAGAATAATTTTAACTTTTTTTCACCCTATATGTATTAAATTTGTTTTATTTCAAATGAGATTTAATATTTATTTAAAACTTTGCAATAATCTATAATTTGTGTGCCTTTTTATTTTTTTATTTATAATTTTAACCTTACTTTAATTTGATTTAGTTTATTAAAATTTAAATATTTATTTTATATTAATTAATCAATGTTCTAAATAATAATCAATTATTTTTTAACTCTCATAAACTTGTACAATATATATAATGCAATAAAATAGTATGTGTAATAAGAGTGATGAGTAATTATTATCTCAATAAATACAAATAATTATATTTTCTATTATAAACTTATTACTTGATAGTTGTGTTTTCTCAAACCCTATGTTCAATTCAACTTATTCTGATTATTATAACATAGTTAATTTATATTTAAATATTAATTATTCATTAATAGTACTAAAATTATTTTTTAATAAAGGACTAGCCTTTTTTTAATATACTGATAAGCTGACATATATATTTTATTATAAAAAGTTTGATAAGTATAATTTTTTTCTTATGAAATAGATTTTTTTAAAATTAATATTTATTTAAAAAAAAGGGTTGATACCCTAAATTTAAATTTTTCTGCAAATGTATTTTTTTTAAATATAATAGCAAGCTAAAATTAATTCTTTCCATAAAATTGCAATGAGTTGAAAAAAAATTTTGTTAGGGGTTCAGGTAAATAAAATTTTAGGTACAGTATCCTAGTATTCAATTATAAGATATATTTTTTAATTTTATAAAAATATAATTATAAAAAATTAAAATAATAAAAATTAATTTATATGTTTAATATTAAATATAAAATATTTAATAAAAATATATAAAAGAAATATAATTTTTTAAAAAAATTATCTTCTATTATATCAGAATTTTAAAATTTAAATGTTATATTTTTTAATTTTTTAATCATATATTACAGATATAGTTAATACTTGATTATACATTTTTTAAAGAAATAGGTTTCATTATATTAGAAGAAATTTTTAGTATTAAAAAACCTATTTTAAATAAAAAATATATAAGAAAATTTTGACATTAATTTTTTTTTAAAATTTAAAAAAATTTAATCATATATTTAAAAACTAAAAAAAATAAAACTTGATGGTCACAAAAAAAATATTAAAAAAAATAAAATCTGATCACGAGGAGAGGCCACACATGATCAACTATGATCACGTCAAGCCCCTCCCCGAGATTATACTTTTTTAAATAAAAAAATTTATTTTAAGTACTTTGATAAATAAAATTTGCAGTGCAGTAGTTCGGTAAAATATTTTTCAAAAGTCAGGATAATCGTAAAAAAGCTTATTCAAATGCTGCGCTCTGGAAAATAATTTTTCCATTTCACTATGCCGACATTTTTATTTTCATTTTTATCAGTTTTTGTCATGTCTTTTTTATTTTTTTTGTTTTTCATAATTTTTTGTCTTACCTTTTTTTTATTTCATTTTTCATCAATTTTGTATTAGTCTGACAAATTAAATTTTATTCTTTTTTATATATTCACTAATTTTTTATTTTCTTTTTTGTATGTTTAATTCTTTTTTACCTTCATCAATAATTTATTTTGTTTGTTTGTTAGTTTTTCATTTTCTTTTTTGTTGATCCATCTTCATATCTATTTATTTTTTTCGAGATAAATTGTTTTAAGTTTTTTCTTTTTTTTAATTTATTTCTATAAATATATTTTTTTTAGGAATTAAAATTTTTTTGACTATTTTTCACCTTATATACAATAAATTTGTTTTAGAACAAATTGCATTTAATTTTTTATAAAATTTTGTAATATATTTTAACTTATGAGCATTTTATCTTTTTAATTATAATTTTAACATAACTTTGATTTGATTTAGTTCATGAAAAACTAAATACTTATTTTATATTAAGTAATTAATATTCTAAAAAATAATTAATAATATTTATAACTCTCATAAAATTGTACAATGTATATAATGTAATAAAATAGTATGTGCAGTAAGACTGGTGGGATAAGTATTGTCTCAGTAAATACAAATAATTATATATTCTCGTGTAAACTTATTAATTGATAGTTGTAAGTCAAAAAAAATATATTTGAACTTCATTTAATATACATATGGTCAATTTATTGAAATATTGAACTTCTTTATGGTAATTATTCAAAGTTTTAAATATTAATCAACTATATTATTAGCTATCATTATATTGTATAATAATGTAACATAATAAAATCAGTGTAGCAGGAAATTTTTTTACTATGCAGTATAAGAGAAATATGTTTTCCCAAGGTGAGTGTTAGGATTGAAAAGTAGACACTTTATAAATTATAGTGTTGCAATTCATATATAAAAAAGAAAAACACAGCACTTGATTAAATAATTAATTATTTACAGTAGTAGAATGTTAAGTCTTAGTTTAGGGATTGAGCAACGTGTGATCTCGAATGTCTAAAATTATACAGTACTAAATTTAATAGCGTGATTTACCAGTGACCTCTAAATGAGTAATTAACACCATTGAATTTTAAATAACAATATAATGAATGGAGTGGGATCAATAGTGTGATGAAGATAAATGATTAGAAAGTGAAATATATAATTATAGAATTGTATAACTTAGCTCTAAAAGTGGGTAATATGGTTAATGTAACATAAGAAATTACTAAATCTAAGGCAAAAAAGTTACAAAGCAATTAATAAAAACAAGCCTAAACACTATATTACAATAATGAAGCCCTCAATCACCAAAATAATGGCTCCCAGTCCTACACCGAGGGCGTCACCTTTCGCGTTGCGATCGTTGAGTTAGGGGTTGTTCTTCTCTATCGTTATCTGCATCGTCATCTGCATATGTCACATGAGTCTGACCCCTAGAAGGTGGAGATTTCAAGTCCCAAGGAGATGATTGAAATGCTAGAATAGGGTTACTTGGTGTGAAAAACCCTTGGTGCTGCTGCTCCACAAATCCGCTGGTATACTCAGCAGTGAATGCAAATGGGTCATCAAACAATCCCATTAGAGAGCCAGGAATTCACTGAACTGATTGTGATGGGGATGGTGTGGAAAAAGATGATCATGGAGCACCATAAGGGTGTTGCGGGGGCAATGCCATGCTGTGTGACGGGCTAGCTTCTGCACCTGGGAAGAATTGCGATGGTGGGATATAAGTTGATGGTCCTGCAGCACCGATATCAGTATGCATCGATCCAAGGATGAAAGGGTTAGGAACACCTGACTACATCGATGATGGATGAGAATAAGGCACACTTTCATCGTCGCCCTCTTCTTTAGGCAAAATAGGATCCTTGAGGGACATGAAATCGTGTGCTCTCTTACCACGCCTAGGTTCGGGAATGGGTAGTCTAGGTAATTCATCAGCTGGGTAGGCAGGCTGGTCAGCAGTCACGTCTCGATGTTCTCCTAGTGCGCGTAGAATGAGGCGAGATTCCCGACCCACAGTCTCCCTAAACTGACTATACGGCTGTGAAGGGCAATCCTTGACACTAAGTCTGTGGAGTCTTTCAGCTACGTCAGCCTACATAGAAGTACATTTGATACAGTTAATACATATTACATGTTGAAAAAATCACAAAGCATAGTATGAACATCGTTAGTTACCACAAATCCTAGATCGCCGCTAAACGGATGGATCCATCGTCTGGTATGTCTCCAATACCATGACATATAGCCTAAGTCTCGATGAAGAGCATTTGTCTCAAACTCTATCAATGAGAGTGTATTGCGCCATGCATTCCAAGCGTTGATGAATATCATATGCTCTTGACGCCAGTCTTTTGATGTTTTGCCCTGAAGTTGTGGTGTATGACAAGAACCGAGGTTAAATGGCTCCTGTGGGATGGGCTGCCTCCTCCCAAATTATCGGAGCACACGGTCTGCATGGTGCCACTCCACAATGTAGAAGCAAATGATAGGAACTGATGCCAGCCATATATCAGGCGACGTCAAGCAATACCCTAGTATAAACTGTCGTACACTAAGATTGTCATAGGGGCGCCAAATAATCTAAAATCACAAAGAAATACAATATAAATTAGCAGATCAGTAGATCTAGTAATAGACTGATACAAATGAAAGACAATAGTGTTTCCAACCTCATCATCCCTCATCTGATCGAGTAATACTCTATAATGATGCAGAGCCGTCGACGGCGGTCGGGGAGGTAGGCAAGTGTTCTTCCACCTGCGAAAAATACATATTATATATTAACTATTTGAGTTATTTAAGCAGATGTAAGAGACGCAATATGGAATACATATACAATCCACACCTGAAGCCCAATGGTGGAAGTAAAGGATAAATGTCTAGTTGGGGATCTGGATAAGGAGGTCTTGCCGGCGCTAGAGTGGGGAAACGATCCCATGCCCATAAATGCAATAAATGCAAGCATCCACCAATATTTAGCTCATCGCATTTTGTGGCGGAGCATAACTTTCTATATAGGCATGCCAAGCATGCTGATCCCCAACTGTATTGACTTGCATCTGCGAAGTTCTCTAGTAATGACAGATACATTAGTAGTACCCTGTGACCGGAAGTGTCAGGCATAAGGTAACCGCCAATAAGTCGCAGGATGTAAGTACGTGCAAAACGCTGTGTCAGTTCATCATCGGCATCATCTGGTAAGTGTTCGAAGTTAGCTGCTAACCAGGTGATGCTTAGGCACTGGCCTTGCAAACATTCATCAGGCGGTTTGATCCCAAGTAGAAATTCACAAATCCCTGGCCAATCAAGTCCGGTTCTTCCAGATACAGGGACACCCTCGCAAGGCAAACCTAACTGGACAGATACATCCTGTAACGTAATAGTGCATTCCCCGGCCGTGGTATGAAAAGTGTGCGTCTCAAGACGCCATCGTTCAACTAAGGCGGACACCATACCTGCATTGAAATCAAAATGTCCAAGTCGACTGACGCCATAGAAGCCAGCCTGCTGCAGATATAGCACAATTGCAGTTAGGGGATCAAATAGTCGGTCTGCGTAGGTGACACGTCATAGCCTCAGGATTGTTCTTCCCTGTTAGCATTCATAGAAATAATGGTTAAAACATTTACAATTGGTGAATGGCCATTAAGGGAATGGAATTACTTGATTTTGCCATACTACTTGTGAAATATGTCGTGACTGTAAGTATAAAAGAGACTCGTCCTCGGGTCCAGGGGTGATGACACGTCGCTGAGTGGCCATAACTGACGATATCTATATACTATATTTTATTACAAGATTTCAATCAAATGCACATACTTAAATTGTTATAGATATTGTACTCGAAAACTTACAAGGAGCCTAAAATGACTTAATAAATAAAAATAGATCAACACAGTAAGACATAATTGCAACATACATATATATTTGGCATTGTTCGGACATAATTGCAAAATGGTAGAAATAATTTATGAAATGCCGCAGTCAAGGTCCTAATCTGGAATAAAAGTGACATATGCATAAACTACTGGCTTTCTCAAGGGCGCTAAATGTCATGGCACATTTTGTTGCCTGGAAGGACAAGTTGCACGATTGTGGCCAGATTGACGGACAACCCACACCTTAAAGGTTCTGATGGACCCTCTATCCAGTCCATTTCATTCCTCATACGTGAGGAACGGGGGTGACCACCATGATGCATTTGCGCAAGATCTGGCACAACTATTGGTCCATTGGAGGTTGGCCAATGCTCCATACCGCCTATGGGGCAAAACTCACAGTTATAAGCCTGCGCCATTTTCTCCAGTCTGAACACAGGATCGACAAACTGCAAGGGATCCAATGCAACCTTTGCGCATGCTACGAACACATGTTGGCAAAGCTTGTGCTCCACTTGAAATTCGCAACAATCACATGTCCTCTGCGCCAAGCTAACCTTGCATGTCCGACCAAACTGCTTCCACGTGGGATTGTACGGCTCTTCGACCTCAAAAATCGTACCGAGTCGGTTGAAACGCTGGACATGACAAGCAGATGCCTTCCGGGTGCAATATTGAATCTTTTTCCGTACATCTTCACTAAACACCTCTCCTGCATGTAACTGTGCTGCAATAGTTTCTGCTCTGTTCACGAAGTATGCATTGATTCGATACAATGTAGCTTTGACTAGCCCAGTGATCAGTAAATGTCTGACCCCTTTTAAAACACTATTGATACACTCCGCTAGATTTGTGGTCATGTGGCCCCACCGTCGGCCTCCATCATCATAAGCACGACTCTATTGACACTTCGGAATATTATCAATCCACTCTGCAGCTCTAGGTTGCAATTGGGTTAGTTCTTCAAGCTTGCTATCTACAACATGCCGTTCATACATATAACCTGTACCCGAAAATGCTATTAATCAATTAGCAATAGTCATAACATAAAGTGTCAAATAAGTATACTATTGTCAAAAATATGCATCAATGCTTGTAAACATCTGCTTTAGCCACGTTGTCTTAAAAGTTGAGTTCAGGTTGCTGGCGATATGTCAGAGATAGAATACATGATAACTATTAGGGGCTTGCCACCCAACGCATGGGTTTGCAACGACTCGGAATATTCCAGGATGTCTGTTTGAGATCAGGCAAATATGTTGTCTGTCTTTAACAACACACCGTCAAACATGGGATAGGAACCAAGCCCATGTATCGTAAGTTTCTCCCTCCACCATAACAAATGCAAGTGGGACAACCTTTCTGTCACCGCCCTGTGACGTTGTCGTTAACAAGACCCCTTTGTACCTTCCATACAAAAAAGTTCTATCCACTTGGATTATGGGCTTCAAGTGGGAAAACTACTCGATGCATGGTCTAAAAGTCCAAAACACTCGACGAAATAATACAACCGGTGCATCTGCAGAACTCGACGACGGACATTCCTGGGTAACAAGCTCAAAGTAACTCCCAGGATTGAAGAGACGCACTGCTGCCAGCCATTTAGGTAACATCGAGTATGACTTCTCCTAATTCCCAAACGCAAGAACAATAACTCTCTATTTTTCCTTCCACGCCGTTCTATATGACACCCTATACCCAAATATACCATGGATTCGCTCTATCACCTCTCGAATGGATACACTTGGATTTTCAGTCACTATAGCCACGATGTACGATGAAATGACATCTATATCTAGTTTTGGATGATCCTGGGAAAAAGATGCAGACACACACGTGTGGGGACCATTATATTTTGTTATCTGCCAATGATCCTCCCTTGGCTTATGGCATGCTCTGTCCCTCCAATTACAATGATCATCGTAATAAGGGCACCGATATTCTTCATACTTAGACGATGAGTAATGTACCCAAAATGTGTGGTGTGTTTGCATTGAGTATATTTTCATTGCGCAACGAAACGTCTTCTGGTTCATATACCATAAACCTATATATGGCTCTTGGTTATCTTTCATATTTATGTCATGGCTGAACTCGAGGTAATCATGGCTGGCAGTAGCATCTACATCTAGTTATGAAAAAAAGGCAGTGGCCGATTCTATGAGCTGGCCTTCGTGCATTGTTGGCAGTGCACTAGTGACGTCCTACCCGTCTTCATCATCATCGCAATCGTCGCCGTCACCCTCGCCATCAAATCCTTCAGGATTTGGGGTCACATGCACCTTCCTCTTCAAAGTCATCCATTATGTCCTCTATTTCCTCTGGGGATGAGGGGGAGTGAAAAGGTCTAAAGTGTTGCTGAGAGAAACATGACTGGGGAGTGTAATTATCAATAGGGCTGTGAAACTGCTGACCATAGTCAATCTGTACATTCATTGGTTCAACGCTGCTCATGCACGGGTTGTAGCACGAGGGTCCCCCAGTAGCTTCATTATGTTAACTTGTGGAAGGTAGTAGATATGGGGAACTTGATCCAACTGGCTAACTTGCAACGTTCAAATCAAATCCCACTATTCCAATAAGAGCACACACCTCTGGACATGACAATTGAGTAGGAAACATCGCATTCACTTCCCACATCCGCTGAATGTCCTCATCGTCTGCCAACTCACATGCCTTATATTGTGTCGGATTTAGCGAGAGCAGATGTATATATATCAACTCGGTTATAACTTGATTTTCATTGAGATGCAGCTTTTGCCCAACTATACTCTTCAATGCATCAAGGGTTATGTCTGAACTGATTGAAATTACTTTGACCCTGGAGCACCTAAAGCTATCGCCTTCATCCGATTCGTAAATTTCTCCATTCCCATAAATACATATATTTTGATGCCTGGAACTCATTCTGATTTGAACCGTAGTCCGGATCAAAGGTCATCCCCGAAAGAATTTTTTCAATAATTGTTGTAATATGTATAATAATTATGGAGATAATTTTACAATACTATTACTACATAATTACTTGTAACTTTATAATCACTGTCAATAATGATTAACATCCTGTAATGCTACATTCAAACACAAATTTAAATTTTTTTACCTAGAGGACCTTTAACTTCTTTAAGTTTTTTATGCAGTGGGAAAAGTACCCCTTTAATTATTTTAGGAAGAGATAAAATGAGCCTAAACCCTATATATATAGTTATGTTCGTTTAGTTTGTGGGGTTGTTGATCTGTACAATCAAATTATTAAATGTTTGTGTTTTCTCAAACCATATGTTCACTTCATATTTTGTGTTTGTCATAATATGATTTTGTGGGGTTGTGATTGTCATAATATGAGTTGATTCTCACTTAATAGTACTATTAACACTTACCCAACAATACATCTCAGCAGTAAAAATTGTTCAAAAAATTAAAATATTTAAAAATTAATTATTTCTATTTTTTAAATATAAAAGAAAAGACTAAAAATTATGATATTTATTGGAACTATATTTTTATTCTAAAAACTTTATGATATTTACTAATTTTAATAACACTAATTATGGTTTACACAACACTGAATATGTAAAAAAATTAAGTAAAAGGCAGATAAAATTAAATTAAATATAAAAATTATAATACATAAAAAAGAGGACCATAAACCCTAAATTATAATGGCTAAATTTAAGTACAAACTAATTATAATTTTTTTAATTTAAAGATAGGATAAGTAAATATTATTCTTTTTTAAACCAAAGTCTGTTACATACAGGCTTGCTAAGTTGAATTTTTTTAAAAAAAAATTTAAGCTCAAATTAATCTTCAAAATAAAAAATTCAATTATCTATAAATACTTTGATAACATAGAAATTAGTCTTTTTTTTTTAAGAAACTCTAATGAGTTCAAAAAATTTCCTAAAAAAGTTTGATAAGTTGAAATATATATTTCTTCAAAAAATCCTAAACCCTAAGAATTATTTTTCTTATAAAGTTGACTTTTTTAAATAAATATTTCTTTCAAAAAAAGGGTCTAATGAGCTAAATAGAAATTTTTTTAAAAAAAATATTACTTTTAAATATACTAATAAGTTAAAATAACTTTTTTTCACAAAGGTCTGATAAGTTAAAATCATTGTCCTACGAAATTAAATTTCAACAAAATTAAATTTCTTTAAAAAAAATTTCAATGAAATAATATTTCTTTAAGAAAAAGTGTTGCTAAGTTAAAATGAATTTTTTATAAAAATTCTATTAGTTAAAAACATACTGATAACCTAAAATCATTTTTTCCTGAAAAAAGTGTGATGAGTTAAAATTATTTTCTATAAGAATAGATTTTAGGGGTTCGAGGTCAGGATTTTATAGTTTATGGTTTGAGATTTTAGGGGTTTTAGGGGTTATGATTTAGTGTTCATAGATTTAGAGTTTATCTTATTAGGTTTTAGGGTTGGTAAGTTGAATTTTTTTTTCCAACTAAAAGATCTACTTCTTTAAACATACTGATAAATTAAAATATGTTTGTTTCACTAAAATCTAATTAGTTAAAATTTTTTTCCTAAAAAATTTTAATATTTTAAATAAAATAAATTACAAAAAGGTTAACAAGCAAAAAATTCATTTCTTTCAAAATATATTATCTTTAAACATAATGATAATCTAAAATATATTTTTTTTCAAATAAGTCTGACGAGTTAAAATTATTTTTCTTAAGAAATAGTTTTTTCCTTATAAGAACTTTAAATAAATTCCATTATCTTTAATATATTGATAAGCTTATATATATTTATTCTAAAGTAATCTGATGAGTTAAAATTATTTTTCTATAAACTTATATTTTTTGACAAAAAATAAAAAATGACAAAGTTATGCTCAAATTAAAATGTTTAAGAAAATTTACTACTTTAACAAATACTGATAACATAAAAAAATTTTACAAAAAAAATTCTTTGGATTAAAATTAATTTTCTATAAAAAAACATTACAGGGATTGGGGTCAAGGTTCAAACATTTTATGAAGTAAATTATGATTTAAGGTCTGAAACAAAAAATAAAAATGACAGAGTGTAACACTTTACCCTTGGTTAATATTTTTTAGTAATATTTTATTATTCATGAATCTTATTATATTTTTCTCACATATGTACAAGTTTCGATTTTTATTCCCTTATTTCAATAGTGCCCAACCAACAAGTATAGAAATTAAAATCTTAATAATTTGTGCAAAATCTAGTCAAGTTATAGATGTATTGCTGCACTCGGATAAAAAAAATTAAAAAAATTAACTAACATAAACACATTAAAATAATATACACAAGCAAAGAGGAATATTAAAATAATATAAATTATTTTAGCATACAATATACATGATTAAATGTACAAATAATTTATTTACAATGCCCAATATTAATGTTGTTATAATGAGTAAACTGTTCTAAACAATATAATACTAAATATTTATTACAATTTTACAAGATTTAAAAGTCTTAAGTACTACTTAAAATAATGACTTTCTAAAAAAAAATTTTACTTGCAAACTGAACTCCTCAAATTGCAACTGAACTTGTTTGCTGATGGAGAGAAATCAAATTTCAGAGGGAAGTTTGAGAAGTGAAGTTTAGGTTTGCGAAGTGCTAGCCGGATGGAGATTTATAGTTGAATTTTAAATTTCACGTGCAAACAGTACTGCCACATGGTAGCGTCCAGATTCGCCACGTGGCAGCATCATAATGCCCAGGGAGCACCGAGCTGACACGTGGCATGCTGGGGAGTCGAATCAGGTCACGGACTGTGGCCGACCGTGATCAGGTCTGATCACGTCGTCTGGCCCATCGTGATCAGACTGATCACAGGACATGGCCCAATGTGATCAGGCCTGATCACAGACGGCCAGAGTCCGTAATCGATGTGGTCTTGCCACGTGTGCATAGGGTCCCACTCGGGCCCCAAGATCGGCCAGCCTTCCGCCACGTGTCATTCCCGCTAACACTCCCTCGCACGCAACTTCGTCACTTGTCTCTGTCAGCTGATACCGCAACTGTGGCCCACGTCATCCACCAGGCTTTAAACATTCGGGTAAATAGTTTTAATGGTAAAGCATCTTGATATTTTTTTTTTTTCGTTGGAGCATTTGGGTAATTGTGCCGGGAAAAGAAAGGAGAAGGAAGGAGGAGGAGTCAGGCACGCGGAGAGAACGAGCTGGCCGAATGGCAAAAGTGAGAAAGAACGGAACCAGGGTGAAAAGAGGGAGGACGGTACGTATGAGAGAGAGGGAGCAGATTCTAGAGTAAAAATAAAAGATAGAGATGCCTTTTTTTTTTTTTACCTACGTATTAAATGAAAAACCATCTAGACATTTCTTTAAAACGAGACGGCAACTGAATTTTAGAGTAAAAAGGAGAGAGAGGCGGTGGAGTCAAGGAGAAGCTGACGGGGAAAAATCCAGAAAATTGGAAGAGATGGGCGGCAACCAAACAGAAACCGAGAAAGAAAAAAGGAAAGCTGTGCTGCGCATGTGCCGAGTGAGGGGAGAGAGAAAAATCCTGACCATCTACGATTATTTATTCCATGTAATGCGGCATCCCATAAATCACTCTTTCAAATTAATTTCAATTATTCATTTATTTTTAAATTCAATTCAATTCAATTCAACTATTTTCGATCCTTTCTCAATATATATTTTAATGTCTTAAAATTATTATTTTAAGTTTTTAAAAATAACTTATTAAATATAAACTATTTATTTCATAAACCTATATACCTTAATTACTCAATTTATTTTCAACTTTCATAATACTTAAAAATAATGCATCAAATATAAACAAATTATCTCATAATTTTCTTGCACCCAAATTCACCCAAAATTATTCTCAACTTACAAAAAATTTCTTGTAAAATTATTTTAATTAAATCTTGAATCAGTTATCACCATAAAATAAATATATTTCAAATACTATCATTAATATTATTTTAATATTTCAAAATCCTTTAATCTAAAAAATAATTTAAAACCAATATTATCCAAATAAATAATTTATCCAAAATTCTTGAAATTATATAATTTTATAATCAATCTAAGGATATTAAATTTTGTATATTAATTATACTAATATTTGGTATACAAATTACAAATTTTAATTTCACAATTTGTACGAATTTTATCTTGTAATTCTTTGATTAACTTGTTACTAGATCTATTGAAACAGACTCAGATTTGCAAACAAGTTTGTAAGTTCACAAATAAATGCAAATTAGGACCTGTAAAATACAAGTCCATTTAAATGCAAACATAAAGCGGTCTAATCCATAGTTAGCATGGATCGTTGGATGGTCCATGAAAGAATCCACATTTCTTTCTTTCTTTTCTTTCTTCTATATTTTCACATTCAAACTAAAGTCACACTCTACAAAAATCTTCACCCAATCAATCCAATATTCAATCTTAAACTCAATTCTTTATCTTTCAACTTAACCCAACCTAAATAAATTATTTTTAAGTCAATGATTTTATTTCTAAATTAATAATTTCAAATCAAAAATTTTTTATCATACTTTATTTAGTCTTGAATTGTTAGTACAAATTAAAAATGCATTAAATATGTGATTTTTTATTTACAATTGTTATTTTGGATTAAATATTATTTTAAAATTCTTAAAATTATTTTTTTTAAAAAAGGAGGAAAAAATCTATGAAAATGATTTATGAGTCCATAGTCTGTAAATGTTAGGACTTGGACTCCCATTTAAGTGTTTTTCTAGTTTAGTTTATTTATGGCCAATTCACATAGACCAATCAATGGACAAATTGGACAGGACCATTTAACAACTCTATTTGTCATTTTTTATGTCAAAGACAATGCCTTAGGTTTAATCTCCTTATTGAACTTAGATTTAAGGTTTTTCTCTTGATTTAATGAAGAAGTGGTCCTCTTCAATATAATGGGAGACTTGGAAATGCCTTCTTGAAGGTTCTATTGTACTTTTTGAAGAATTAAAAGCACTTTTGATTGAAGCACTTGAAATTATATCTCGTTAGCTATAAAAGAATTACCTCTTTTATCTTTTCCTCCTTTTTTTGAAAGAGTTAGAAAATTCTTCCACTAGAAGAGCTAGAGATTTTCCATAAATTTACAAATATAATGGAACTAGAGAGGTTTTCCATATAAATAAATAGTAAATTTCTGGAAAATGCAAAATCTTCATCTATGCATAAATTCTAGAATTGATTTCTTAGGCTTATAATGCAAAAAACATAGTCAAAAATTGATTCCACAATTAATTCCCCATTTTTAAAAGCAAACTCACTGGATCTAAATCAATTCTAGAATCGATTCAAAAGGCGATAAAAAATAACTTTCCTTGCACTAAATTGACTTTAGGCTTCCAAAAATGAGATTTCTACCTTAAATCAATTTCAAAAATCAATTTATGACTTACAAAAAGTTACTGAAGATTCTAAATCAATTTCAGAATTAATTTTCCTAGTTGAAATTTGTGTTTTGCTCTAAAAATTAAATATAATATATTATCTTAATGTTTATTTATATATAAAATGAATTCTAAACATGATAATGGATATTTTGTCCTTTTTAAATACATGAATATCTCTTGTACGTTAAAAACATTGTTGGAAATTATTATAAATAGAATGAGTGATGTTGATAAAATACTTAAAGTCATGCAAAGAATGCATAGTGTTGTTGACATGTCGGCTTATAATATGATTGTATTGCTTTATGCTTATTTGAGCTTGAATTATGTCAATAATTGTGAAAATTGATATAAGGGCGAATTAATATCGCTTATGAATTGAATAACGAATTTAGTAATAGTTTCTAAGGGATAAAGTTGACTTAGAGGGATAATGATGAAGCACTTATAAAGGAAAGGGATGGATAAAAGTTATAAGGAGATTTACTTGCTTTTCTTCCTTTATCATTTATTCTTTTCATGTGTTTTGGATGTGATGTTGTAATGTCCCAAGGTAATATTTAAAGTTTTGTCACTAGATACCTAAAAACATTTATTGTAATTGAAGAGAAAAGTTAAATTATTTGTATATATACCATGGTGAAATACAAAAATTTGGAACTTCAATTATAGGATGATATCATGATTTTATATAATAGAGAGGTTATTCAAATATTATTGGAATTTTTAGCGATTTAGAGTGAGGAATATGGAAGAATGCATAACTAAACTTAGTAGGTGACCTTTATCTATAAATTTGTAAATTTTAAATTTTGTTTTTGAAATCTAGGTGTAGTGAATTATAATGAATGCATAAAAGAATATATGTATGTATGCTTATAAGTAAATAAATCATTCTTTTAGTAAATATAGAGAAAAGGAATATTAAGTTGAGATTTTAAATTTTACATAAAATGGAGTTTTATGAAATATACAAGTCAAAAAGGGCTAAGATGGAATCTTAATTGAATCAGAGGGATGGGATTCAAAGTGGGACTTGAGCTCACATGTGCGAGAAGCATAGAAGCAAAACTCATAGCTTTTTTTCTAGTCTTCCTCTCTCTTTCCAACATGTTCTTTCTCTTTTTTTCTCTCTTTTCACCAATTTTCCCACTCTTTCTCCCTCTCATCTCGACAACCCTCTCTTCTTCCCTTTTATCTTGTCTACCGGCATCCTTTCCCTAACTACAATGAGTTACTTCCAGTTGCATACTACCTCACATTGGATAGCAGTTCACCAATGCAATAAAGGTGCAATGGATCAAGGTAGAGCAGCATGAGTTTTCTTTCTTTCTCTTATCTATTCTTCCTTCTTTCGATGACCATGTTATTACTACTTTCAAGATGTACCTTAGTTGCACAAAGCTACAGCTTAACAAGTAGGAGCTATAAAGTTGTTGCTAGTTTAGTAACAAAAAGAAGGCATTGGTTCTCCATAGCTCCAACGAAGTGCCATTATTTCTGGCAATGGTAAGGTGTCAACAAGGTTCTAGCAAAGTTAACTCCTAAAGGTAAGTTGATTCACATCATGAACTTCTTATAATTTTTATTGTTGTGAGTTTAGGTCATAGAAACCTATTTTTTGTATATGTTTGAATATATGATGATAATTTAAAGAATATAATTTCTATGTTATGAAGTGTTGAAATAAGGTAACTAAAATGTATATAAAGCATTCCATCTTATTGCTTTGAAAGATTTATGCATGTTCTAGAAAATCCTTTTTCTATGTGAGTTTGAAATATATAGTAATGACTTTAAAAATAAGGATTTTATGATATAGAATGCCAGTATACTATGATTAAGGTAATTATGAATCACTATATTTTCATATTTTGAAAGGTTTTGACTAAATCTAAGCAAGACCTATTTTATGCATATTACAAATTTTTAATAGTACTTTTAAAAAATAATATTTTTATGCTAAAGAGTGATAAGATCACATGATTGAAGTTTTCTTAGAATGTTATATTTTGATATTTTAGGAAATTTGAGTTCAATTTAAAGAATCCTTAGTTTATTATCCTATTTTGAGAGCTTAATAGAACCTTAATAAAATACTAATTTGAAACTTTAGAATATTAGGTTGATATACTTAAAGTATATTTATATCATAAAAGTTAATATTTTAATGTTCAAAGCTAATTTAAGTAAATTCTTAAAATGTGTTGTTTTGATTTTATAAGTCCCCATTAGGAAATACAAGGAAATTAATGAATCTGACTATTGATATGATTATGAAATAGAGCTAGAACGGTAATATTCAAAGGAAAATAAGAAGTTATCTTGTATTTATAGATTATCATTATAATTGTGAACTAGGAAAGAATAGAAACTAAAGAATGGATACTGTTAAGTGAGTATATATCCAACTCTAATTTAATGCTTTAATAATAAAGTGTTTAAATGTCATAAATTATAATCCTTCTTATAAATGATATAGTTCATACACCTATTCATCTATGAATCTTAAATAATGTAATTGTGAATCATAATATATGTTATGAAATCAATCATGTGATTATGTATAAGAAATTTAGAAATTATACTTATAATGAGTTGATAATTATCTATTTGAAAGAATGATAGGTTTGTAAGGCATAGAATGATATTACCAACTATTGATTGATCGCAATGGAAATCTAATGATAAATGATATTTATACTATGATTGGTTTTACATTGTTATTTATTGATATGTAATAGAATAGCAGACTATGAGAATTTATGATATTGAGTGAATATGAATTGACTATTATGGCTATACAAGAGAGTATGGTGGTGTTGATATATATGTTGTATGCTCTTATTTGCCTTGTGATGATAGAATGATTGCCTTATATTAATATTACATTAGATCTTGTGATTTGTAAAGTTGGGCTCTAGTGTGCATATTATAATGTAAAATGTGTCATGAGTGGCATTTGAAATGACACATGTGATGGGGTAATGACAAGAAAACTAGATGGGAAATCCTCGATAAAAAGATGGATAAGATATAAGGTTAGCTTATGAGGAATAAGGATGAAAAAGCAAGTAAGGTATAAGATAGATCTAGGAGTTAAAAGGCAAATGCATGTAAATTTAGTATAAATAGTTAGGTAATATGATATGATATTAAGAATTTTTTTGTAATTGGATATTACAGTTTGATATAATTGTAAAGACTTAATGTGATTATGATGATTCAAGCATAACTAAGCCTTCATGACTATTTGTGAATGTGATGACTATCTAGAATGAGTGCATGTGATATGCTAATGATATAATATTCTAATGAATAATTGATATATTGTGATATAGGATAAGAATTATAAAGTTTAAGTTATATGTAGGTGAATATTCAATCCAAGGCTTGATTCTGTATACCACAGAAACTTAAAAAATATAGATTGCATTTACTTCTATATAAAATAACTAATTAGCATATAATTCTTTACTATAACTGAATCGAAGTTTAGTAATGGTAGATATATGCTCCTCTCATAACTCGTTCTATTTTATTTTTAATGTTTTTAGGTTAAGATAAGAATGTTTAAGCTTTATTGTATCCATGGAGAATTAAAGATAGCTTGATAGTAGATTCTAATAGTTAGATTAAGATCAGGATATATATATAGAGAGATTATATTGATTCAATACTTGATGTATTGAATTATTTATCTGTGTATACATATTAAGATTATGTACTATTATGTATGTTGATAATGTTGTCAAATTTATAAAGAATATAAGTTTTGTGATTTAGGATGAGTGGCCTTCAAAAAGTATCTAAAAATAAAGGAAATTTTTTCTATTTTTCTACAAGAATTTATAGTATGATTTGAGTTTCTATAGAAATAAGGAGATTTTCATTATATAAAACTAAAGAAATTAGTGGTAAGACCAATAGATATTAGGTATCGAAATCCATACCAATCACAATCAAGATTGGTTCATGATAGATGTATATAGGCTTAAGAAATGTTGCAAATAGATATACATGTTTATGTGAATATTGTAATGATACTAATGAGATTATGTTGTGAATCATATGATAAAAGTATTTAAGTTTAAAACGGTAAATATGACCAATAAGAATTTAAGTGAAATTTTTTATCCTTTGTATTTATTAGAATACTTACTTGTTAAGCTCTATACTTTTCCATATTTTATTTTAAATATTCTCAGGTTGAGCTACCTTTTCCATCACCACCCTAAAGATAGATCCCTTGGGAGCCTTCCTAAAGCAATAACTAAAAGCAGTAAATATCTTATTATAGAAAGATTTATTTGGGCCTTGAAATGTATAAGGGAAAGGCAAAAAAATATAAACTCCTTTCAATTAGGGCTAATTAGGCCACTTTACACTTAAACTAGAATAGATCATAAGCAAAACTAACTTATCTTTATTGTATAACCATTTTGATGAATTTAATTATTATATCTTACAATGCATTCCTCCATGATCATCTCTTTTTTTTATCTTTTGCATGCACATATACATTAATAAGGGAAAATAGGTTAGATTAGTAAAAACTAGTTAATCGAGTTCCAAACTAATTATGATTTGAGAAGGGTTTAACAAATCATTACCTAAATATATAAATAGGTTGATTCGTATTTCATAAAATCTGACTCATGTTTTTTTTATACATATATAAATCACAAACCTATCAATAAGTAATGTTTTTTTTTTATTTGTTTTCTTTTCTTTGAAAGAAGCGAAATCCTCTAGTTTATTTCATAAAAAATTTTATTGATAGTTGAGTTTATTAAAAATAAATGAAATATGAATGTAAATAAATTAAAAAAATAAAAAAAAGTTATTTTAGCTCTAAAAAAATGAAATTGGAGTGAAGAAACGAATTAAAATAAAAATTACTACAATTAGAATTCTAATAAGGGGAAAATCAAAAGTTACATCTAATTAATTAATTTTATATTGGTAATCTAGTAGTAAATCATACAATTTACATTGAAATTTAAAAAAAAATTATTATCAAAATAATTTTCTTTTTCTATGAGGGCACCGTAATTTTTTTTGTGGGGCCACTATATATATAATAACTATTCTCCTATAAAATTTTTGAACAAAGGGTGGGCACAATGATAGGTGTAGAATTTTTTTTTCTAAAATGAGCTCTCAAAGGAAATTTTTCTTCAATGCTTGTTAGTAATTTCAAAATTAAATTGTCTAATTTTCTTTCTTAAATTGTTTTTTAGGAAAGTTATATTCTTATGATTGATAAAAACCTTTTAACATATAAATTCTCCTAAAATTTCCAATATTGATAATAATAATAAAATTTGATAGGCATGCATACAATTTATTAGCGAAATTTCTAAAATAATATCCAATGATAAAGTTATTAGACATTTTCAGAGCAATAATGAAACAAATTTATCATATTATTTACATGTCTACAAATTTTGAAATTAATAATAAATAGATATATAACTACATACTTATCAATAAATTATGTCTACTCTATCTTTTTTCCTCTTTGAAAGAAGAAAAGTCCCCCCCAACATTAACATGTAGAAATCTTTCTATATATCAATTATGGGTTTGTATGCATTGCTGATATATCATGTCTGGATTGTTTGTTTTTATCATTTTATTTCATTCTATTATTTACTTTTTTCCTCTTTTTGAATCTTATAATAATATATACAAATAATCTTTATCTATATATATTTTTTATATAGTAATACTAGTTTTACCTTTTATACCTTACACATACTACATGTCCTCATACAGCTGTTTCAATTTCAATTTTTTACTCTTCTTTCAATTTTAATTTTTTTAATACAATATAATTCTGCAATTCTACTAATATATCTATCTAAATATTAACCGACGGTGTGTACAACTGTCTGTAACAATAAGATGTGTTCAATTGCTGTTGTTCCTTCTTTTTTTATATTATTTTTTCTTTTACTTTCTCTTATCACACTTCTTTAATTACTTTATTTTATATATAAATGAATAATTAATTAAATAATTTATTTATAACAAGAAATAGATTATAATAATCATAATAATTTATATATAATAATAAAAATAAATAATAATAATATAATGTATTATATATTTAATTATATAACACTAAGAAAATTCAGATAGAATTTTATGAATAATTTCATTGTATTTTTTCTTTATTTTTATATTTTCATTGATTATATTTCTTTATATAATTTTAATTTTATGTTGATTGAACAATGGGTTTGAAGTATAAACAACAAATAAGTATTTCCAACTTTTTCTTACTAATATTTTTGGTAATTTTTGTAACCATAATTGTTAAGTTTGAAGATAAATATTTTTTAAAAGTTAATGAGTCCTTAACCCTCTTTTTGTATTTTTATTTTTTTTCAATAAATTGAAGTGGTGATTAATTTATCTGAATTTTTGTTCTCATATATTTAATTTTTTTTATGATTTTTATCTTAAAAATGTCAACTTACATCATAATCTTAACATAATAAAGTTATATTATGATACTCTTATAAAACCATTTTATCTATGCTTTATAATAAATTATATATTTTAATTCTAAATTTTAATTTCTTTATTTTCCCCTATTTTCTACCTTCCTTTCATATAAACAATACAATAACAATAATAATAATAATAATTTATATATAATAATAAAAAATTAAATTTTATTCGTTATTAGTGTAAATTGATTTTACATTGTCATATACTTATATGCTATTATATTATTAAAAAATTAATTAAAATTCTTTCAATATTAGTAAAAAATTTTAGATAATATTAAATTTTTAATAAGATATCATCGTTTTATTTATTGATAATGTAAAAAATTTTATACTAACAATACATCAAATTTAAACTTATAATAAAAATAAATAATAATGTATATTTTATAGTATCATATTTACTTTTATATCATATAATATATATTCTTATATTATATTTCATACTTTGATATATAAAATTACAAAATTTATATGGATTTGAATTTATGATTTTAGTGTACTTTTTCTATCTATTTTTCATTTTTTGTAAGTTCTATTTATTTTTTCTATTAGTTTTCTTTCTCTATCAAAATTTGATATTAATTTCAAAATAAGCATGAAATTTACGTAGTAGACATATTTTTTCTAATTTTTTTATTTTGATATTTTTGACAATTTCATCAAACTTATCATTCATCTTGAAAATAAGTGTCTTTTTAATTTTAGTATGCTATTTTTGTTTTCTTTTTATATTTTTATCATTAATAATAATAATAATAATAATAGATTGTATTGCATATATGTTTTTATATTATATTATATATAAAAATTAGAGTAGGAAAATTTAAATAGATTTATGTTTGTGATTTTAATCCTACAAGCAAAGCTCTACAAGTGCAGATTTTTTAATTACATTACAATTTATTTATTTTTTCTATTTATATATTTTTTATTCCTTTTTTTATGGTTTGGATGCTAATATTATTAAGAAATATAGATGTAATATCTTAAATTTTAATTTTATTATAAAAATATTTTAAATAAATTAAAATTTTTAATTAAATCAAATTAATTAAATAAATATCATATTCCTACTTCTTATATTACTATACAAATCATATATTTTTTAGTTCCATAATTTCATTCTTTTCTTTTTTTCTTTTTCATGTTTATTGATATTGTTTACAACTTAGATGCTAATATTATAAAGTAAAATATATATGGTATTATATATTTAATTTTAAAATAAAATTATTTTAAATAAATTAAATTTTGAATATAGAAAACATTAATTGAAATAATTAATTATATACTCTATTATTGAATAAAAATATTCAAAAATTCTAATCAAATTTATTTATCAAAATTTTTCAATTTTTTTTTACCAATTTTCAAGTTTCACTTTTAAATTAAATTTATATAAAATCATTAGTTAAAAGTTTGTTGAGGCTTTACAACTTTCACTTCCTTTTATCTACTTTTTTGTATTTTTTTTATGTTCACTTCTATGATTTACTACAAAAACATTAACATCACTTAGTATAAATATAATATGACAAAATTTTAATATAAAATTATTTTAAATAAATTAAATATTAAATTTAATTAAATTACTTAAATATATATCTGTTTTAACCATTACATTATTTAACATTAGAATTACATTCTCTTTTTTCCATTTGTTTTATTACATATTTTTCTTCTTTTTTTTATCATATTCACTTCCATTATATATGAATTAAAATGTTAATATTATTAAAAATTACACATGCAAAAAATATATTTTATTATTATTATTTTTTATTTTAAATAAGTTGAAGGTTTGATTTGATTTAATTAATTAACTATACTTTTTAATTTTTATGTTATTTTACAACTCACCCATTATTTTCACATATTTATATATATAAAATATAAATATATATGTGTGTATATATATACATTTCGCTTAATTTTCTTATTTTTTTATGTCCTTTACTATTGATTACAACTTAAATATTAATTATTAAATAATATAAATATAACATGATATAATTAATTTGATTATGCAAATATTTTTAATAAATTAAAATTTTAATAAAAAATATATTAATTGAATTATATGATTAGATGTTTTATTTTTAAATGAAATTATTTGAATATTGAAATCAAATTTTATTTAGATTTTGTTACTATTGCTATTTGATTGTATATTTTTTCTGTTCACTTTTATTATTTTTAATTTAAATATTAATATTAATAAGTTGTATAAATATAATATGAAATATTTTTTATTATAAGCATATTTTAAATAAGTCAAACGTCTAACTTAATTATATTACTTAATTATATATTTTATTCATAACCCTTATATTTGATTTTGAAAATTTTCTATTTATAAGTATAAATATATAGTTTTAAAATAATTACTATAAAAAAATGTTAATATTTTTATAAAATTTTCTGTATTATATATTATCTTTTTATTAATAGAAATAATCAACACTCGTGCAAAGCTCGGGATTGAGTTCTATTTCTTATTAATAACTGAGTTTACTAAAAAAGATGAAATATGAATATATTGAGAATAAAAAAAAGGAAAAGTCACTTTAGCTCGGGAAAAATAGAAGAAATTGGAGTAAAAAAGTGAATTAAAATAAAAGTTACTACAATAAAATTTTAATAAGAGGAAAAGCAAAAGTCATATGCACTTAATTAATTTTATTTTTGTAATCCAGTAGTGTGCCACATGATATTCATTAAATTTTAAAATTTTTTTGTTGACAAAATATTTTTCTCTTGCCTCGGAGAGCACCATATATATGATTTTTTTTGGGGATAATATATATATAATTACTCTCTTGTAAAATTTTCTAACAAAGGATGGGAACTTATCCACCCCCATTACCAACCTACATCCGCTTCAAGGTGGACACTTCCCACCATATTATGAACCTACATCTGATTTGTATTTATTATTGCATAATGTTATGGAAAATAAAAGAAATTATATAAGTTAAATATCTAAAACTAATAGTATGTAACTATATATTTGATTAAATGGCTATAAAAATAATGTTCACATATATTATAATTTGAATTAAATTAATAATATTAATTAATGTGCTTGAAATCTAATATTAATTACTTAGCAAAAAATTTAATTTGAATAATTTTTTATTTTTATATGTATTATAATATTTAATAATATATAATTAATATTTATTATTATTTTAATTTTGAATTTTTTAATTTTATAGATAAATTATATATATAAATTTTAAGCAATAATTATCAAATTATTAAAAATTTCTGTTAAGTATAAAAGTGGGGAGGGGAAGGCAAAGGGGCGTTTAAAGCAGCTTCACCGTTTTTCTAAATACGCAATTCTAGGGAATTCTAATTTTTAAAAAAATTATATATTTTTATTATTAAATTATTTTTAATACATTAAATTTTATATTTTTAATTTTAATATATTTATTTTAAAGTAAAACATAATTTAATAATAAAAATATTTAATTTTTAAAAGATGAAACTCCTTATAAAATTGCATATTAAATTCCAACAACACGTGACATCCAATAAAGGTAGTCGTTTCTATATCAACTCACTTTCACTCACTTGGAATCGAAAATGATGTCATTTTGTCCTTTTCGCAACGAGGCTCCTCCTTCAACCCTCCTTTTGCACCCTTAACAAAAAATACAAGAATTGAATTAATTAAGAATTAAATTTACGTATAAAATTATTCACGAATCTAATTTTAAATAAATTGATTGTTATTTTTTAAATTAAAATAAATTGAATGTTAATTTTTTAAAGTTCTAAACGTGGGATAAATCATATGCTTTTCATTATATACAAAAGAGCCAAAAAAAATTAGACAATTTTAGAATAAAGTCAGAAATGTTTAGAGAAGAAATTATCCAAAGAAAAAAAATTCAAATTAAAATAGAAGAATTTTATTTTATTTTTATACATTTGGTCTAGTACTTTCACGTTCATATGGCAACAACATATATTATAAATAGGAAATAATCACAAATAGATTCACAAAAACAATAAATTAATACCTTTTCATCTTCTATTGCATTTTTGAAAAAAATATTTTTATTTATTACTTTAGAAATTTAATAAAATGTTATTTTTTTTAATTTTACTCTTTTTTACACTAATAGATATTTCATTATTTTATATATTTATTTTAGAATGCAGTGACATAAATTTATCTATTGATAATAAATGATAACTAACAGTGATAAATGACAATAATAGTAGTCACCAATAATAAAGAATGATCGACAATTGTCAACTAAGATGAATAATAGTGAAATTATATATTAATAAAAGTAAGAATTTAATAAAAAAGAATAAATAATTTAATTTATTATTAAAATATTCTCATTTTATATTATAGAAATATAAAATACCCAACTTTCTTATAAAAGTATGTAAAAAGAGTATTAGATTAAAAATATCTTTGAAAATATTATAGAACCAAATATAAAAAAAAAATTACAATCCTTTAAAATACAATAACAACAATAAAATCTTTTCCCATTAGGTGAGCTACTATCCATTAAAATATTATAAAAATTTCATGAATTAATTACCACCTAAAAAATATGTCTTTTGGGCGTCCGAGCCATGGGTTAATCTGCGGACGGGTATCAACAAAAGCAAAGATATAGAAATTTGGGATCAAATAAGAAGCGCTTATTGAAGAAACGAAATAAAAAATTCAAAAACTAGAAGGATTTTTTTTTCCTAATACATTTGATCTAGAACTTCCACGTTCGTGCAGGAACAAGACACATTAGAAATAGAAAACACCACAAATACACACACACAAACTAAAACAACCACAATACAGGAACAATACATCAGACGGCAACATGAAACTCGCATCTTCATTCTTCCAAGCACATGGAGGACTAAATCACTACAACAGGGCTCCTGACTTTTTGCTTGCCATTTGTCCACACCAACTCCCCAAACAAAGTCGTATTTTCAGCTGCACGCACAGTTTGTTCCACAAAAACCTGGAACCTCTTCTTTTCCCCAGTTCTGCTAAAACTCAAGGATTTTGGTATCACCGAAATATTAACATTTCCTTTTACATGGGCATTCACAACATAAGTGCCTGGAGATCCAACATTTGTAACCGTACGAGTGGTGTTTGCAGAATTTGTCCCAAAAAAACTCAGTGTAATCGAAGGGTAGTTGAGATCGGCAATGTTACTTGACTCAGGACAAGTGAAAGGTTGTCCTTTAGTGAAGGCAGTAATCACGTTGCGATAATTGGTAGCGCACAAGTAGTTCAAGTAATCATCTTTCTTCAGATCATAGACAAGCCCAGGATTCATTGCGAAATTAGGTTGAACATGTCCTGCCCCAAAATCATAAGGCGTTGCTTCGCGCCCAAATGCATCCAGAATTGGTCCCTTCGTGTTATCTTTTGTGGTTGCTGGACGGAAATACCATTTAGTTGGTCAACAAGGCTAATTGCTTAATATGTGACAATTCCTTTTTAATAAGATATAGAATTTACCAGTAGTCATGATTGCTGATTTAATAGCTGCAGGGCTCCAGTCAGGATGGCGGGTTTTGAGAAGACCAACGATTCCAGCAACATGAGAGCAGGATTGAGAAGTTCCAGAGAATATAGTAAAATTGAACTGGCGTGTATCAGTTGCTAGATCAGTCAGGCTTGCCCCTTTTGGGAAAGCAGCAATGATGCTCAAACCAGGTGCTGTAATATCAGGCTGAAATAATAATAAAAAATTTTAATAAATCAAAAGCTAAATTCACTTATATAATACATAAGCGACAAAATGCAGGTTTACCTTGAGAATGTCTGGATCAATGGCATTTGGTCCCTTAGAGGAGAAAGAAAGCATCTCCGGAGCTCGGTTTCTTCCTATGTAAGTTTTTGCTCCGCTCATGAAAATCTTTGATGGGATCCTATAATGCAGCGGTGGCGTCGTATAAATTTATACATTGATTTTTACGCGTATTATAATTGAAAATCTTTGATGGGATCCTACAAGTTTTTGCTCGGCACATGAAAATCTTTGATGGGATCCTATAATACAGCGGTGGGAGTGTTGTATAAATTTATACATCGATTTTACGCGTATTATAATTGAAATATACAAGAAACTCTCTCAATTATAACTCTTATTCTTCCTATATGATAAATAAAAGATAGCTATCCTTTTTCATAATATTTAGTATTTTTAAAATTGAAAATTAAATTTTTAAGGTGTATGAAAACTTCATAAAATTAATAAATAAATAATAAAATTAATAATTGTTTTTTCTGTATTGAATACAGCTAAAAACAAGTATTATAATCGAAATATATTAGAATCTCTCATGCGATAGCAACATGTATTTACCCGAAACGGCTTTGGGATACGCTTTTTCCTTTGCGTGAAATATTGACTTTTGCAGCTGATATAAGCTGAGGTTCGGATGGCATTGTGTCCCCAGCTGTATCATCATTGATAAACATCACTTCCTCTGCACCAGCTTGAGAGGCTACAGTGCCCGCGGGAATTGAGCTTGTTGTGGCCCCTTGAACGCAAATCAACGCTTTGCCTTTTACTTTTGCAGGATCCAGTGTTCCGGGCCGACAGTATTCACTGCATGTATCAATACACACGTCGCATACTTCAAATGCTACTATACGTAGGAAAGTATGACACATTTGTAATCAAATTAATTAATTATGTTTGTACTTACGCATCTTCGGAGCTTGCATTGAGAAGTTTTGCATCTGCCCCCAAGATGGTAGGATAGTATTTCTCAGTTGGCTTTGTATTAAGACTGCTTCCCTGATTGATGTCCAAAATCGAGTTCATATTAGAAAGCCAAGCATGAAGCACCTCCCAAAAACACGGAGCAAGTAAGCAAACCACACAATAAAAAATTCTTACAAATTTTTGAAATGATTATTTTAGACTCTTTCAGTTTTTTTTACACAATGAAACAATATTTATCACTTAAAAGATTTTTTTTTTTTGGTAAAATTAACATTTTAACATTAGGATCGGACAATATACTGAAATGTTGTCGTTGGTCCAACCACATGAACTAATGATCTTGTAAATAAAATTAAATACAAATCTTTTTATTAAAAAATAAATAATAACTAACCCCATGATAAATATGAACTTAAAATTTATAAAAAAGAAAAAACTGCATTTTGCTCCATTCAATTATGAAATCGTGAGATTTTATCCCTTTAAACTATAGAAACTTGAATTTTACTTCCTTCAACTTTATAAAACTTAAATTGTACATCTACTGTCACCAAATTAACAATTATAATACTTAACAACGCTTTTGTAACACTTAATGATAGTTAAAAACTGACACTATCATCTTTAGCGGTAATTCATAATTACTAGTAAATAATTTTTTAAAAAAAATTAGTAAATATAATAATGATTAAGAACTAAGTGAAATATGATAGTAGTGATTTTTCTAACACATTCTATTAAATTGGTATCAGTAAAGATAAAATTCAAGTTTTATAAAATTGAATGAGATAAAATTCAAGTTTCCATAATTCAATGGAATAAAATTTAATGACCCCATAGTTAAAGAGGTAAAATGTAATTTTTTCAATAAAAAATAATTTAAAAAATTTAAGCAGACTAGTCATATTTTAATAAATTAAATGTTAAATTTCTTCCTTTTCTTTCTCGATTTTCGGTTACAAGTAAGCCCGCTAGCCTATTCAACCCCCCGCCCCCAAAAAAAAAAGTTTAAAAGGAATAAAAGAAATGTATTTGATTGGTTTTTTGAAATTTGGATTGATTTCCCAATTTTATCTGACTTTTATCGGTTCAACCACTAAGCAGTCTTCAGTGCGAACCCCAACCAAATAAAACATCAATTAACAATTGGATTGGTCCGATCTCATCCACTTTTTAAACATAGCTTGAAATACAACATATGATAAGCATTTATTTAAAAATATTGATAACAAATATGAATTAGATACAAATGTATGATATGACAAGGAATAATTGATTTTGAACAAAGTGATTGCAAAAATTTCTTTTGTAGTTGACAACATTATTTTAGAATTAATTTTATATTAGTAGAATTTATTTTAAAAATATTTTATTGCATAGGATAAAAATTACTTCATGTCATTTTCAAGTTAAAATGTGCAAAATCCGTATATTATAATTTATGTGAAAAAAAAATGTTACGTGATTTTAAAACATAATTAACTTTGAAACACCTCTAAAGACCAAACCAAATACATTAAAAAAATCAATTATGATTTGTAAAATTAATTCTAGGCAGTGTAAACAAAGGCAAAAGTGAAGGAAATAAATTACCCGTATGATCCGGTTTTTGCTACCAAGCGCAACATTACTAGTGATCTCCCTGTCTATAGAGCTGGCAGCAACCGTCAACACCCACGGGGCAACATTCGTTACAGTATGCTCTTTGGGTCCATTGTTACCTCCAGAGGCAACAACCACAATACCTTTGTCAATTGCATGCAAGGCTCCGATGGAAATCCCGTCGGTGAGCAATCCGTCGGGAGTCGGAATATCCGTTCCCTTGGAAACCGAGATCACGTCAACGCCGTCGGTTATGGCCTGCTCAAAGGCGTTCAACGAATCTGATTGTTGGCACAACGCCGCTGCCTCCCCGAATTCATACCAGCAAGCCTTGTAAGCTACCACGCGAGCTCTCGGAGATCCTCCTTTTGCGGTGCCGTTGCCTTGTGCCAAGACGTTTGCGCCTACCACAAAATTGCCTCCGGCCGTCGACAGTGTATGAGTACCGTGGCCTTTGTGGTCACGCGCGGTGTGAAGCGAGTTGTTGAGTTTTTTGCCACTCACTCTCTCAAAACCATTGTAGAAATAATTTGCTCCTATCAGCTTCCTAGTTCATCAAGTAAAGAAAAAATGGTGAGATATCATGACATAACTTGCAGTTGTTACTTTAATGGCAACAAAAAATTGGACCTGTTGCATGGATTTCTAGTTGAACCCGGCAATCTGTCAAGAGCGCAGGTCCCATGCCATTTAGATGGGACGGGGCCAATTCCGTTGTCATAGAAGCTCTCCGATTCAGGCCAAACACCTTATTCATGAACATGAGAAGAATTAACTGACAAAAGAAGTTACCAACAACTGATATGAAAACTGTTTGTAATTGAAGATCTGTTATGAAGCTTACCAGTATCAATGTTAGCGATGATTGTATCTTCTCCAAATCTTCCCAAATTCCAGGCGGAGCCTACAGGAAGTATTCCTTGTTTATCCAGCCCAAGGAATTCCCACGATCGGGTGGTGTGCAGATTATACGGCTTATCCAAGAACACAGAAACTACCCTCGGATTTTCTGCGCCAATCCAGACAGAGTTCACAGTGCTCAGTTCAAAAGATGTTGATAACAATGAAAATTCGTGGTAATAATGATTCACTCACTCGCAATTTCTGCCGCTTCTTCTTCTTCAAGTTCTGCAGCAAAGCCATTGATGTGTCTATTGTAGGAATAGAACATTGCTTCCTTGGCCTTCTCATGGCTGTCAAACGCCGTAAATTTAAGTCACCAGCAACACAGAGAATTGAGTTCATGCATCCAGTAGTAGTGTCATAGTCAGTACCTTCCCAAGACCGAGCTCAGTAAATCATAATGGGAATTTGTGGCAGCCTCAAGATCCGCAGGCGAAGGGTCTGGGCCGTGAGAATGTCCTCCCAAATACACTATGTATGGCTGCAATGGGCATAGAAGACAAAACTAGTTTGTGAAAGCAATACGCATACAAGCTATTTATGCATTCTCAAAAATCTCAAATTCAGAGTGGTAAGATGCATCATTATCATTTACATGAAAGAATACAATTTCAACTTGCTTGCCTTTTTGATGGCATGGACATATTCAGGCAAGAAAGTACAAAGAAGAAATGACGCTATTAGAAGCTGAATAGTTGAAGATAACATCATCTTATCTCAACCAGTGTCTGGGAACTGCTGAGCACAGATACTCTGCCTTTCTCTGCCTATATAGCTGTTGTTACCCCTGCTAAGCGTGGGTGCTCTGCCTTTGTCTGCTTACCCTATATAACTCTTATTACCCTTGACAAATAAGTCAATTGAACCAAGCAGTTGGCTCAACTCGAGTCAAAATTAATTTCACTATATTAAATCGGAGCAAAAAAATTAGCACATTTAATTAGATGGAGCGGGTTAATTTTTTTTCCACTCTATTTATTTAATCTAATCTAGTGTTACAATGATACTGGATCATCACTTCATATTGAAGTCATGACATCAATATAAAAAAGTACACTAATTTATAATCAATAAAGGGACGAAATTTTTTTAAAATTATTAGTATTTTGATAGGATTGTGATGATAAGTTGACTTTTTAAATAATAATTGTGATTCAAATAGAATATTTTATGATCATGAAATATTCTTATAATAATATTTAGGGAGAATAAATAATTTTACTTGTCTTTACTCTCTCTTTTTTATATATGTAAAAAAAAATTGATTATAGTGTTACACGCCAAGAAATGGGGAGGAAAAATATGCTGGGATGCGATTTCAGTACTGAATGAGTTTTTGTTATTAAAGCTATATTTAGATATATTTTTGTATTTTTATTTTTAAAAATTATTTTTGATTTTTTTAAATCACCTTATAATTTAAAAAAGAATAAAAATGTTTGGATAAATAAATAAAAATATTTTATTTAATTACGAAATTAATATTCAAAATTAAAAAATAAGTTAAGGATATATAAAAAATTTATTGTTGTTTTTTATTTTTTTAAATCATACATTTAGAGTTATAATTTTTAAAAATGGATTTTGAAAATGATTTGTTAAGAATTTTTGTTTTTAAAAATAATAAATAATACTGGATCATCAAAAAAAAATTATAATTATTATATTGGATATGTTTTCAAAATTTTTTATTTTTTAAAAATACATTTTGAAAATGATACTATATCATCACTTCAATTTGAAGTCATGAATTCAATATAAAAGTAACTTAATTTTTAATCAATAAAAGGATAAAGAATTCTTAAATTGCTAGCATTTTAATAGGATTGTGGTGACGAGCTCGCTCTTTAAATAGTAATTGTAGTTCAAATGAAATATTTTATAATTATGAAATATTCCTATAATAATATTTAGGGAGAATAGCTAACTTTAATTACCTTTACTCTCTCTCTTTTATATATGTAAAAAAAAAAAATTGATTATAGTGTTACACGCCAAGAAATGGAGAGGAAAAATATGCTGGGATGCGATTTCAGTACTGAATGAGTTTTTGTTATTAAAGATATGTTTAGATATATTTTTGTATTTTTATTTTTAAAAACCGTTTTTAATTTTTTTAAAAATTATTTTATAATTTAAAAAATAATAAAAGATCTTTGGATAAGTAAATAAAAAAATATTTTATTTAATTATGAAAACTAAAATTTAAAATAAAAAAAGTTAAGAATATTAAAAAAAAATTACTTTTTTAAGTTATACATTTGAATTTATAATTTTTAAAAAAATATTTTGAAAATGATTTGTCAAGAACTTCTGTTTTTTTAAAAATAATTGACAAAAAGTTCCCTCTAAAAAGGTTTTATCACTAACTTTCTATGTTTTGGATTTAAATAGAATTTTTATTTTATATACTATTTGTATAGTTCTATTTGCACGGTCCATTAAATTGTACTATTTGTAAGACTTACATGTTTTTTAATTTTAAATTTATATTATCTCTTAATAAAATATTTTTAAACCAATAAATTTAAAAAATTAAGTTATAAGATTTTAAAAAGTAAGCTTTCAAATTGTGAAAGGATAATTAAAAGAATTTGGCTGTTGCATATTTTCTTTATAAGCAAGATTTAAAAAAAGCAATTTATAATTTGTTAAAAAATAAGGGAGAAGGATAAAATTCTGTTTAGAAGAATAATGATTTAAAAAATAAACAAAATTGGATGCGTAACAAGGAAATAATTTTAAAAAATAAGAAATAAAATAATTAATTAATTATAATTTTTTCTTAAAAATAATTAATCATAGAATATTTCAATTTTATATATTGTGTTCAGTTGTTCATAAAAGGAAAATCATATTTAAAATCCAAAACAAAGGAAACTAGTAACCAAAGTTATTAGAAAACATGTCAATAACAAAAGCTTTATTCGGCACCCAAATTGTAAAAAGCTTTCGGGTCATTTAACAATCTCCAGGAAAGTTAAGTGATTGTAAAATAAATAAATAAATAAATAAAATTGTGCCGGATAGATAGAAATCATTAAAACTCTACAAATATTGATTAAGCATCAGATTTTTCATATCTTATAAAATATTGTTTCACAGAATATAGAAAAAACTTTACTTTTTGCAAATTTTCAAATTTTTATTGTAGTATGAGAAGAGGATTCGTGATTCACTTCAACTAAAAAAATATTATATCTATCAAAAATAAAATTTAATATATTTTAAATTTATTAAATTTAATTTTATAAATTCATTTTACTATTTTGTATTTAATAATAATTTTTTTAAATTATATTTTTATACATATAACATTATTGAATCAAATGTGTACAATTAGAGGAAGACGAATATTTATTTGGCAAAAAAATGTTTCATACTAAAAACATTCTCACTCCTACTCTCCAATTATGTGACGAGAGCAACTTTCACCCTCATCCAAAGGCTGTGTTGACCTACGAAAACCCGTAATGCAGGCAAGCCCTATGGATCTTGACAACAATTCTTTCGTGACCAAATAAACAGTACATAAGAATTTATCGCAAACCACGCGTAGGATTGTGGTCGCATATTTTCTTCCGCAAACGCCCGTAGTCACCACATAAATTATTGAGAGGTGGTTTAATGACGAGAAATTTGAATAACATGCTAATAATTTTAAGTGAAAAAGATTAAAAATATATTATTTTATGATATATCAATTATTTTAAATTATTAAATTTTATTTAATCTATATAATACTACATAGATTAACAAATTTAAATAATAGAATTCAATAATACAAATTAATAGTAATAATGAAGAATCTTAAATGTTTTCATTTTAGGTATAAATCTTCTCAACGTATCCTCATTGTCAACATAGTAAGAATCCCGTAATTATAACAAGATATTTAAGCTCACTTTCAACACACATAGGTATGGTTTATTACACTTATTGAATCAACCTTAAATTTTTTTAGTTATGCGTTACAAGTGCTTCAGAAACTAGACTCATGGGTTCAATTGAAATTTTGTTAACCTGTCATGCATCAAATTGGGTCTAATCTAGTGGTTTTCCTGAAGACTTCTAATTCAATCAAACATAATATGATAACATTTTCAGAATGATAAGAATTTCATGGATGTATGATTTTAATTACAAAACAAACACCCTTAAAAAAAAAAAAAAAAAAGGCTGAGACGCTACAGTTTGGTTTGGTTTTGTACATTTTGTATAAGGTAAAATGTAGTTTTGATTCCTCTGCGAGTCTTCTGTTATATATTTTGCGAACAACCTATTCTTTCTAGTTTTTAATAGTTATTAAAGATTGTGAGCCATTTTTCCTATTCAATGAATCAATGTCATACAATTCTTAAGTAATTGCATTATTAATTAAACTTAAATTAACTTTTTTTATTATGAATAAATACTATTTGGGAATTTTTACACACACACACACAGATATATATATATATATATATATATATATATATATATATATATATATATATATATATATATATATTATTTTTCAAAAAAATAAGAGTATTGATTTTATTATGTAACTCTTTTAATTCTTGCAACTTAGTTTTTGTCTCCTTTGATCCCTCACTCCAATTACTTTTATTCAATTTTGGAGTGGTTAAATTAACATTTACGATTATTAATTTCTATAATTTTTCTTAGTTTATTCATGAGAGGTAGATTACACTTCACATAATGTCTTTTCATATAAATATGAAAGCTATCTAAGTGATATTATTATACTAAAACAAAAATAAAAATATAAGAATCGTAATAATATGCTTTAATATTCACATTGACCAAATGAATCTTGTCCAAACGATTAAAATGCCCTCTAAATAAGAAAAAAATTTAAAAATAGTACACAAGAGGGTTCGTCTTAAGCTAAAAGGTCTCCACTGTATTTCTAAATTTTTTTTAACAAAATAAAATTTAACAAAATTTCATATCAAATCAAATGCATGTATCTTCTCAAATTGCTCACTAGATGTTGACTGCAATTTATTATTTATGAATAAGTTTGGAAAGCAATTGTAAAAATTAATAGGTGTGTGTATTGAATACAATTACCTCAAATTAAAGGAAACAATTTATATTTCTTCATAAATAAATTATACAATTATTCTAAATTCTGGTAAAATTGTTGGAGTGCTTCATATTTAAGAGGACGACATTAACGTACGTCACTTTAAAAAAATGAAAAAAAAGTGCTCCAACGTAACCAAGAAAAAACCAAATAATTACAAGAAGAAGAAGAAGATGATAAAGATGATGATGAGAGTGGCCTCAAGGGGCAGTGCCTATAAATTAATCAAATCAAATGTTCCTATGTCATGAAACTCATGAGATAGTAATGAGAGCTCCCAAATTAATTAATATAAAGTAACTTCAGCTTTTATGAGTCACTCAAATTTACTTTAATTTACTTTAAAATTTTTATTTCATGCACCTCGGTTTATTTTTAAAGTGCACTAGCAGTGCATAAATACTCGACATCTGTCGTTTAATGGGGCAGATTCCATTTGTTTATATTACTTATTCAGTCAATTTCAAAATTATTCAGCATGCATTGCATCAAATACCATGAAGAATTTGAGATTAAAACATAACAAATTTATTTCTCGAATGTATTGACGTCACTTTGTTTGTTAAAATCACTTTGTTTGCTACTTTTTCACTGTGTTAATACTTATTGATGGTGATTTAAACGTGAAACAGAAGTTAAGCATCTATGTATTGTCGGTGCACTTAAAAATATATCGAGGCTGCTTGAAATAAGAATTTTTTACTTTATGGCATCTGGCTGGATGATGAAGAGAATGTTTGTCTGCCAAAAAAGGAAGATGCCGTCCTATGTTTTATTACTTTATTAAGAAGCTAGTGGGCTGTGACGGTGGCTCTCGTTGTTTTTCCTTTTGGTCAAACCTCTCGCATGTTTATTTAGTAATTCATTAGGATGATCCATGAAAGTAAAAAGAGGACTGGTAACTCCCCCTCGTGTCGCATTTCCAAGACACTAGAATGTAATCAAAGATAGTGGATCTTCGATACTTATATCAGTAATTAAGCTTAGGAAAAAAAAAATGGCCAAGATCTGTGAGAAGATTCCTGATATAAAAAATGGAGAATGGAAATCCAAGGGCTTAGGTAGTTGGCCTCATGTAGTGAGCAGGTTGAGTTGGTTACAAAAGGGATTAGTATTATTTTGATTGTTATCATTCATCATCCTTAAATTATAAAAAGAAAAAGAAGTAAGTTTTTAAATTTTATAGGTGATTTGGCTTGTACAGAATTAATTTTTTAAGAAAGGGTACAGATAAATTCTCAGAGGTTGAGCGTTTATATCATTATTTTAAATATTAAAATAAGTGAATTAAAAATTAAAATTTTAACTGCATTAAATGCAATCCAATAAAAACACTTAATTTCTTATAAGATTGAACTCTGCATAACATTATTTTATTTTTATTAAATATACTATCACTTTAGATATTAGTTGAGTTTTAAATAAGAATAAATTAGTATAATGTAACTATTTATTTTAATATTAAGATTGTTTAATAACATGTTTCATTAGTGTACATTTAATTATCTTACATTTTAGAGGAGATAATTTCGTATAACTATTAACCATACAGACAATGAAATAGATTTCATTTCCAAAAATTACAAGTGAATTCACAAATATTTTAGGATAAAATATACTTTATCTACGTATAGTATGATTTTATTTGTAATTTATTTACTTATAATTTAAAGTTTTAAAAAGAAGCCCTATGTAACTTGTACCGTTAACGACTTATCCAAATATGCTTATTTTCCCCCCAAGATATATCAAAATTTGATACTAGCCTCTCACATGCTCTTCTTCCATATTTATTAAACTGAAATCAAACTCTACAAAATATAATTTATGTTATTTGTTTCTTTATTTCTTTTTCCAATCTACATCTCATCTTAAAACAACAAATTAAAAATAACAAATGGAATTAGGATGAAGTCATATCAAGTTAAGTTAAATAAGTGAGCACATGACTTACATATAATAATTTGTTTTAAATTTAAACAAAATAAGTAGTTCCACTTTCTAGGAAGTTGAATATTTTTATTATTGAATTACTTCTAATACATTGAAGTTTATGTTTTTAATTTTAATTTACTTCCTTTAAAATTCAAGAAAAAGGTAATTTAATAATAAAATATTCAATTTTTTAAAAAATGAAACTTCTTATAATACTATTTAAAAATATAATACACATGAGCAAAATGTTAAATATATAATTATCTTTCTTTTAACCCTTTAAATCACAAATAAGGAACTCGTAAGTTAACAAAATCATACCGCATACGGCTAAAATGTATTATGCCCTTTATCGTGTAAAGACAAAAGTCATTTGACAGAATATTTCCAAATTTAAATCTAAAAAAATTGCTTCCCTTTAGGTAAAGCATTGGTCATTCTGTCTTTTTCCTCTTTTGGGCAGAAAAAGCAAAACCAGGACTTCCATACCCTATCTCATTAATTGTTCAGTGTTAATTAATTAACCCCAGACCAAGAATTTAAAAGCAACCGCCAGCCGCGAGAGAAGTCCATTTCTTATGCAATAGAATATTTTGTTATAAAATTGCATCTTCATCTTTTAAATATTTCAATATGTATACTTTTAATTCTCTTGTTTTTGTCTTCTACCCTTTTCAAATGCTTCATATTTTTTTATTTATTATACTATATTACTTCATAATTCATGCATTATTTTTTATTCATTCATAACATAATTTTTTATTCAAATTTCTTATTTTTTATAACTCAAATGTAAATGCTATAATATAGTATTAACATGACATATTTTATTTTTCATTATAAAAACATTTTAAAATTAATTTTTAATAAGATAAGAATTAAATTTAATTAGATTAATTAATTATATATTCTATATGTAACTTTAATTACTTTACAACTCATGAATTATTTTTCTTTATTTATTCCATCGTATGTCATTCCTTTTTTCCTTTTTTTTTTTTTAATTTTTATCACTTTATGACTCACATATTATTTCTCTTCATTTTATTTTTATTTTTATTTTTATGTCTATTTTCATTATTTAGGTTTTAGATTCTAATATCACTAATAAGTATTAATATAATAATATATATTTTATTAAAGGATATGATAAATGTGATAAATATTTTATTTAATTAAATTTTTTAATACATATTTAATTTTTAGCTCTCATGCATTGTTTCCCTCTTTTCCCTCTTTTTGTTTGTTTCATTGCATTTTTCTCTTGTTTCATGTCCAAAACATTAATACGACTCAAATTTATTTATATTTTTTTATCAATTTTTAAAAACTATATTTTCCAATTAAATATGCACTAATCAAGATTTTTTAAGACTTTACGATTTATGAATTATTTCTCTTCGTTTTATCAATTTTATTCATCAATGTTATCCATAGCTTAGATGGCAATATCACTATAGAATATAGGTATATCATGATATATTTTCATTTTATTATAAAAATAATTTAAATAAGCGAAAAGATTTGATTTAATTGAATTAATTAATTATAAATTCTATTTTTAACTTCTATTACTTTACATTTTAATTACTCTCTTTTTATTTTTTTACCTCATTTCATATTTTCTTTTTCTTTTTCATGCCAGCTCTTATTATTTATAATTTAAATACTAATATTAGTATAAATATAATATGATATATTTCATTTTTATTATAAAAATATTTTAAATAAGTTAAAATTCTAATATAAAAATTATTAATTGAATTAATTACCTATACATATTCTATTTTTTAGTAAAAATATTTAAAAATTAAAATTATTTATTGTACTTTTAACAATATTTATTATTTTAAATTTTCAAATATTATATTTTAAATTAAATAAACATCAATTAAAATTTTCCATTAATTTGCAATTCATGCTAATAATAGTAATAATAATAATAATAATAATAATAATAATAATAATAATAATAATAATAATAATAATAATAATAATCTCTTTCTATATTTTATATCTTTTTCTCTGTAGATTAGAGTGAAAATTTATAACAGTACCATTTCTTGACTAGCACCGCATGTCACATTAGCCTTGTTGCCAACATTTGGCGGATTTACATCCTTTCTTACACTCTGAAAAATAGATTAAGATATTACAATCTTCAATAAAAAAAACTAAGAATTCAAAATTTAATAAACCATAATTAATTAAATAATAACTCTTTTAATTTTTTATCAAAGATCTAAAGTGCATTTTCTTTTTTAGAGGTAAACCATCCACAAGTGCTACGTTGAGTTGGAACTTTTATCTTTCACAATTAACAGTATCTATGGTGGATTTGATCTTTTTTTCCTTAGCATTTTTAAATATCTTGTTTTTAGTATTTTATTTTTTATTGAATATCTGGTGCTTGTACACAGTGTTTTACCTTAATGGACATTTAATTACTTAATGTGAATTAATTTTATATTTTCATTTTAATAAGCATTTAACTCACACCTATTATATTAATTATATGTTTTTTATCTTAAGAAATATAAAAGAGAGAGAGAGAGAGAGAGAGAGATCCTTTACATGTTATACATAAAATCAACCTGGCGCAGAAATGAAACCATTCTTACCGCAAACATGGAGGGGGGAAATTTTTTAAAGTTTTGATTTTTTTGAGAAAAATCTTCTATAGAAATAGATATTATGAAAAATAATTAATATATTCAATATTAAGTGTAATGAATTTGATGAATGATAACTAGTCTAACCCCTTGTTTGGGTTAGACTTTGTTTATTTTTTAGAAAATAAACAATTGTTTTCAAATAAATTTCTTTTTAATATGGTGTTTGGGTTTAAGTAAAAAGAGATTTCATTTCATTTCATTTACAATTCTCATTTTAATTACAATTATGCCATTATGAAATCCCTTTAATTTTGCAAGAATTTTACTAGAATTCATTTCATTTGACTTAAAAAATATATTATATAAATAATTTACCTTTTCTTTAATATTATATTTACTATGATATCATCAAATTTTACTTTTTAATTGATTTCTATATATTTTTTAATATATTAAAAATAAAATAATTTATTTACAAATAAATCAAAATTATTATTTTTAATAAAGTTATCAAATAAAAAATTTACTTATAAATAAATTGAAATCATTTCTATTGAAATGAAATGAAATTAATTCTAAAAAATTGTCATTATCTAAATTTAAATAAGAAAATAATTATCTAAATTTAAATATTTACTTAATTATGTTATAAAATATTCTATTTATCAAAATAAAAATAAAAGTAGTATTAAAATTTTAATATTACAGTAAAATTAGAAAAATTTTCCTACTTTTGGGTCTCATGTTTTCATGTAAGAAATGGACCAACTTCGTAATTGGAGACTTTCTTTGTGCCAATGTGGGAATTCAAACGGAACAAATGCTTTACATAATGTAGCAGTTTTCGGTAATCCAAATGAAGCTGCCACGTCCCCGAGTTTTAGCATCCGTTTGTTTTTTATTTCTAAAAATAAATTTTATTTTTTTAAAATAGAAAAATATTTAATTTAAAATAAAAATTAAAAATTAAAAATAATTTTTATTTATTTTTAAACTTATTTTTATTTAAATATTAAGTAAATAAATTATTTTTATTTATGATATTATTTATTTTTTATTTTTTTAATTTAAAAATAATTTTTAAAAATTTAAAAATAAAAGTATTTTCCAACATTCCTCTATTCATTCCGGCCTCCACTGGGCGATCGAATTTTAGGCCGAAAAAGAAATGGCCAACCAATCATTGAGAAACTCCGAACACCAAGCTGAAAGTCTGCCCCTCTGGTGACCTTATCCCGTCCGGTCCCTTTCTTTCCAACCGCATTATGGCTGTGTACTAATGAGATGTGTATTGCCACGCGAACTTGTCGGAGATAAGAATATGAGCTTTATTAAATTAACTTTTTTTTGTGGCAACAAAGGCTCAGAGAATTTGAGCGGCATGTTATGACGACAAAAACCGATGTGGTGTTGTACGTAAATGTAATAAATTATAGCAAAAAAACAAATTATGCTTTATTCAAGCATAATTTCATTAATATTTACTTAATTAGTATATTTTCAAACATTAGAATTTATATATCTATATTTTTATCATTAATATTTTATTTTTTTAAAACTCTTTTTCATCAAAATTTTAGCAGTACATAATCAAAAGTCTTTAATTCAAAGAATATTTTATATTTCTTAAAAATTTTATATTTTTTTAGTACATCTAGAATTTAATCCTAACATATATATATTTAATGATTTAATTACTCTTATATTCATAAAAACATAATAATATATATTATAATAAATAGATTAAATGAATTCAGATGAAATCACAAAATAATTAAGTGTAATTTTTTTGTATTAGCATAAGTTGATATCTAGAATTTTTAAGAAGGGTTAAGATAAATATATAACTTTTATGTATATACATCTAATGATTTATTCACTTTTATAGTTATCTAAAAATTTTTTAACAATATATTTTATAATAAATGAATTAAATGAATACAAATGAAATCACAAAGTGTAATTTCTTTCGATTAACATAAGCCGATATTTAGAATTCTTAATAGGGGTTAAGATAAATATATAACTTTTATGTCCTTGTTTTAAATTTACAATTTTTATATTTTTTTATAAAATTATCAAGAATAAAATATATAAATTTTATTATTTATAACTACGAACTATTGTTAATTTTTTTTGAGTAAATCCACTATTTCATCCCTGTGAAATCTTCTTCATCTCACTTTTGATTCTATAAAATATTTTGTATTAATTTTATTCTTTTGAAATATTAATTTGTTCTATTTCATTCTTAGAGGAATAAAATCAAATAAATTAATCTTCATAAAAATACTAGTGAACAAATAAAATTAGATAAATTAATATTTCAAAAAGACAAATTGATTCAAAATATTTAATAGAGACAAAAATAAAAATCAAAGTCAATTCTACGAGAACTAAGATGAGAATTACCCTTTTTTTCCCCTTATGACAATTGATTTTTTTGAGCTAAAGATGTTTTTATAACAAGAAGGCAAGATTAATATTATTTTTTTTTTAAACTTTATTGAGTATTCTTGATATCACCTCACATAAATATAATAAATTATATTTTATTTATTTATACTTTTGCCTAACTTCATTTAACTCCTTTATTATAGAATTTTTTATTTAAAATTGGATTAAAAATTTAAGTAGACAACATATTAATAATAAAAAGTATATATAAATAAATTTTAACACTTGATAATATTGAGAAAGTAAATGAAAATTAATGAAACTATACTATATATACGAATAAAGGATTTTTTTCCTCATAATAAATTAAGAGTAAGTATCAAGAAAATTATTTATTTATTTGTATTATAATTTATTGAAAATTATTGGATTCCTTTTGATAAGCTATTTTATTATATATTTGATTCATTCAATATGATCTTCTAGTTAAGATACTCTCCCGAGGCAAACATCCAATGACCCTGATAGGAATGGAAGATTTATATATTTATATAAATCCAAAAGGCAACCTCGTGAGTCGTTACGAAATAAAATAGTTGTATCTTTTCCAAAGCCACTTTATTGGTAAGCAGACTGACTAAGATAGCTATAAAATAATATTAGCTGTCATTACAATAGTATTTTATTGGAATAAAACGGCTGCCCTATGACTTTGTATTTATTCGATTTGATAACGAGGAAATCGAATGTGTTATAGGTAAGTTACTGGGTTTCGAGAAAAGGTGAATAAAATTTGGATGGGAACTTCAGGATCACCAATCACCAATCAAATAATGTTATAGGTGTCATTAAATTTTGAATTTCCATTTTGGCGGGCTAATTATCTGTTTTAGTGGGACCTATCAAAAGAATGGGACAAAAAAAGGAAAAAAAGATTTGAGGGTATTAGCATTTTTCACCTAAATTTTGAATACAATATAGTATATTTTTAATATTATCTTTTAAAAGATGGAGTATTTTTATAATTAATTTTTTTAAAATTTTAAAATAACTGAATTGAATTAAAAATATACCTTGAATTAAGAATCATGTTTTTTATTTATATATAATTATTTTTATATAATTTAAATAAAAAAATATTAGTTGAATAATTAATGAAGTAATTATTTAATTCTATCAAATTTATATAAAATAGATAAGAAATAGGTAATTATTTAGTTCTATAATTGAATATTAAAATAATAAACAATGAATATAAAAATTTAGATGTTAAATAAAATAATATAATAAATATATTTAATTAATAAAATTATATTTATAATTAAATTTATAATATAATAATATTTGTGACACTTTTAATTTATAATCATACTTTCTTGCTGCTAATGATTTGATACATAAAACTATATTTTTAAAATTTTATACAAGTATAGAAATAACTTTTAATGCATCTTAAACAATCAAATTTAAAATATGGTCTGCACATTTAAAATGAAAAAATTGAGTTTCAAGAATATGATTTAAAGTTAGAATTAAAATTCTAATAGTATTAGTATTAATAGATGCATTATCAAAAGTAATTAAAAATTTTTTATTCAATATCATATACATAGACAAGTGTTTATTATATAAAAAGCAATAGTGAATGTATCATATAATAGTGGAACCAATTTAAAACAAATAATTATTTTATGTAAAATAAAATTATCATTAATATAATGGGCAGTTACACAAGTATAACTCACTTAAGATGGTGATATCCAAATATCGGATGTAAGTACAACTTTACCTTTGAATTTAAAAAAAAAGTTAGCTAAAATCATTTTTTTCTTTTCAAAAATTTTATTCAATTTATTTATATTAGTATTGCTACTCATACCGTACCATTGAGAATTAAAATATTAAAGAAGAGTATTTAATTTTAGAAAACTAGCTACACTAAAAAGTGTTTTAGCATAATAAATTCATTTATACAATTCATACTCACCACTATTTTGACTAGGTATGTTAGAATTTTTACTTGAACTATTTACAATATCTACATCTTTAGAAGAATAATGGCGTCTCATTGTATTAGTATTACTATAACTATCATAGTTATAATTTTTTGGATAATATTTACAAAATATTTTAACTATACTATCTACATTTTTTATGTTAAAATGATTTCATATTTTAATTTTTTTATCTTTTTACTAAATTGGATATGGATGTAAGAGTGGTTGTACTCTTATGACTATAAGCACATTTTGAAGAAGACAAATGTTAAGAAGGAAAATGAGATTATGTAAATTTAGGTATGCTTAAAGAAATATTTATAAAATTATTATTTAAAAAATCAGTAGTTATATTTTTTAAAAAAAAATTATTATCAAAATAATTTTTTGTATTATTAGGATATTCAAATCCATAATTAAAATTTATTAATAACATGAAAATGAGATTACTAATATTAAATTTAACAAGAATAATAACTATTAAATTAATTAAAATACTATAAAATATTAAATTATATAAAACTTAATAAAATATAAAAATACTAATAGAGATTAGAAAGAGTTGAAGAATGTCACAAATATATTCTTTTGAAGTGGAAATTTTAATACTTTAAAAATTCATGCACTATCTCCTCCTTTAATCTTCAGTACTTATAGAAAAATGAACATATATCACAATTATGAAAATTATGAGAATGAGATTGGAGAGAGAAAAAATAAATATTTATTTTGTAAATTAGATTTGACTGAGATGAATATTTATAATGATGTAAAATATATAAAATATTAATAAAAATTTTTAAATTAGCTATTGAGCAATGACTCTCTACCAATGAGTCATTGTTCAATAGCTCTTTAGTCTTTGCCTTTTTTAATTTATTTTTACATTCTGTGGTTCTTATTGTTATATTTTGCTTATCAAATTGCAGTCCCACTTGTTACCATTATTAAATTTATTTTATTTACTTACTAGTAGGCACTACCGCTTAATCAATCATAGATGCATATTTGTTAATATCATGTTTTCAAAATTTTCAAAGGGAGCAATAAGCAGTTGGCATGTGATAGCAAGAAAATACAAGTATGTAACAACTTTGTGAAAATAGATAAATAAAGTTATTCTATGACTACAATAGGTATTGATCCAATTTCTTTTACATATATGTATATGATATATTTAAAATTAATATCAAAATTATTTATTTAATTTTTTAAATAATTTAAAATTTTAATTTAATTATTTATCTTGATAAACTTTATATATATAATTTTAATATTATATATATTAAAGTATAATTTTAATATTTTAAAATTATTATTTTAATATATTTAAATATTTAATAATAAATAAATTATTTATCATTTATTATTATTAAATTAACAAATTAATTTAATAATTAATAATTTAATACGGACCAATTTTAGTTTTTTATTAGAATAGTATTTCATGATCATTTTCTGTATTAATCTCAATCTCAAATTAAATAAAAGTATACCACTCTCAAATTAGCTCGTTAAATTCAACTGACACTTTTAATTAATGTTTTATGTTAAACTCATCAAATCCAACCATTTTAAGATGAGATTTATATTGTTTTTCATTACTGTTTATGCGAAAAACGCTAAATGCAAGCTTTTTTTTTTTTTTTCCTTGTCGGACCCGCTTTTGTCATCGAAAATCGGTACACCGGTCGTCGGAGATGACACGCTGCTAACAGTCAAACTGTCACCTCTAATAGCTGCCTTTCAATGGATCTACAGTCCGCCCCATCCCCATTATTGCCCAACAAAGGCGTTCTGAGGTTGAAGATGCAATTTGCATTTTCAACGACATATCTAGGCGTGACCCACGCACCGACTGTGACTCATCCGTGGAGCACCTGGCTTGCAATGTTTTTTTCCCATCATTGCGATCTGTTTATTTTTTCCACTATTTTTCTATTTTTTATTGTGATAAATATTTATTTTATATTTATATAATTAATTAAAAATATTTTCAATAAAAGAAAATTACAAAATTTTCTTGAAAATTTATATTGGTGTATTTCATTCTCCCAAATTACAATACGAAAATGCACACTATCTTAAGTAAGTTAAGGGGAAAAGGAAAAAATATTTTTTGAAATAATTTATAACAAAATTAATAAACTTTAAGATTATGATATAATGTAATATAATTTTGATGAATAATATTCGCATATATTATTTAATATCTTTTAATAGACTGATTATATGTCATATTATTATTTTTAATAATTTAATTTATAATTTTTCGCATAATTTTAATATCTTTATTTTTTTTTGAGAAATTTATAGGTTAATTTAAATAATTACAATTTAAATAAAATCATATTATGAATAAATATTTATAAAATTAATTTTCAATTATTTTATATAATTACTTGATTAAAAAAATAAATGTGTGTTGTAATTAAAAATAAGTCTATTAAAAAAATTTTAATTATTTCATATAACGATATATTTAAAAAGGATTGTTGTATATTATAATTAAAAATTAGAGCTATTCCACAAACATGTTTGATCTGTACACAAATTAATTTACATAGATGGGCCAAAAATGAATAGGAATAAGTTTATTTTGCAAAAATTTTAGAAATTCAAATCCTAAGGTTTGTGAGTTGCAAACTCGTGTATAGGATTTATGGACTTTTTTAAAACAATAATTATAAATTTAAAATTTTCATATTTAATGTATTTTTAATCTCTACGAATAATTCAAAACTAAATAAATTACAATAAAAATTAATTATCTTTAAAATTATTAATTTAGAGATACAATTATTAATTTAGACATAAGTTATTTAAATTAAATTAATTTGAAAGATAAAAAATTAAATTTAAAAATAAGTATTGCATTAGCTATGCGAAGATTTGTGTGAGGTGGAGAATGTACTTACATACCTGCATGTAATTTTACTTCACCTTGATTTTCTTTATAATAGTATCTTAACGAGGTTGCTCCGTTATATAGAAAGAGCACATCGGAGTTCATAATCCTTCTCATGTTCATTAATCCTTCTCATTATTTCAGTTTATGGCTATTGAAATTTATGCAAATAGATCAAAGTATGAGGTGCAAACTGTAAGTGCATACTACAGTAAAGGCTAGGTGGCTTATGACACTGCCAAGCCTTGACTTGAGAATCAACTGGTATATTTCCCTCCCATGGAAGGCAAGACAACCAGATCGTCAACCATGACTCATCGGTATGAACTCAAGAGTAAGATAAATGTTTTTAATTATATGCAATCCTACCTGGTGGATTCTATGGTGCCATAAATAAAATTGGGGGTTTCAAAACTCAAGGCATGTGACATTTTAAGGAACATCCAAATTTGTTTGAATCAATTTAGACCGTAGATTAAGAAGGAATATTCTCTGGCTTATGTGGAAATTGCAGAGATTGCTTGCAGCTTTTATTAATTCCCATTTTGCCCCAATTTAGCACTCCCATTTTGCATGTGATGGATCCAAGTTGACAATCCCGTTTGCTAACATCAATAACTTAATTAACAACAAGAAAGATAACCCGGCTGTTGAATTGAGCTCAGAGGTGTCATCGTGTCAGGCATGCAACATTAGCCTGCGCCAACAAGTCACATCATCATGTATAACCCTTCTCTCCATCACCTAATTTTTTTTTATTTTTTAATTAATATTAATAATTTTTAATATAAATAATGAAAAAAATTTAAATATATTTTATTAATATTTTAATCATTTATTAATAATTTTCAATTAATTATTAATTATTAATTTATATTATTTTATTTTAAAATTTTTAAATAATATTATTTTATTTTAGTTAATATTTTAATCTTTTAATTTATTAGTTATCTAACCTTTTCCTTCGTTAAAAAAAAAAGAGTAACAGAGCCTCCGTTTGTTTTTTATTTTTAAAAATAATTTTTTATTCTTTTATTTTTAAAAATAAAAAAATTTGTTTTTTAACCTATTTTCAGTCTATTTTTAAAAATTATTCTCTATATGTGTACCTTAAAAATAAAAAAACAAAAATAATTTTTAATTGTTTTTGGAGTTTGTTTTCTTGTTTTGAGTATCAGTTTTGTAATTAGATGAAATATTTTGTTATTTACAATATCAAACATCTTTTGATCTTGATTTTTTCTTCAATCTAAATAATTTCTAAGAATAAGAAAATAACTTTTAAAAATAATTTTTAAAAATAGTTTTTAAAAACACAAAAACAAAAATATATCCAAACACACTCATAATCTCTCACTTGCCGTGCCCCAATATTATCCAATTTGATGTGGTAGAAGAACCATAATTCAAAAATCGTAGTGGCAGATATGTGGATTGAAAATAAGTTTGCCCCTTCTACTTTTATAAGCAAAAATATAAAATCCATGTCTAAATTAGAAATGAATTTTTCGCACCCTCTAATAGAAAAACTGCATGATTAAAAATAAATTAACCTTCCTATCATATATTTATTTCAATTTTTTATTGATAGTTAGATATATGATTTAAAAAGATATGAGTGAAAAAGCAAAGGTAGCATTATTATATTATAAGTTTATATCAATTTATTTATTTTAAGTATACAAATTTGAATTGAGTGAAAACATTAAAGAATTTAACTATATGTAATTTTTTATTAATTTTGAGATGATTTTACCCATTTTATAAGTCAATTTAATATTACATATATATGATATTATATAATTTATGTTTATCATACAATAATTTTAGGGTGTTTATTCTATTAAAATATTTGATTTTGAATTTTCTTAACAAGCATGGAGAATGGATCTATTTACAGACATTAATGAAAAGGCAGTTATTTCTATGTCTAGAAGCACGTATACAACCAACAACAACAACAATTGTTGTCAACAAAAATATTGGTGGAGCTTAGTTAGAACTAGCAATTTTAAGTGGCGTTTAATTTACAAAATCTTACATTCTTAAGAATTTAATTAATAGGAATATAATATTTCTATATTTAATTCACTATAAATTTTTTTAAAAATATTTTGTCAGATTCACATATATGTTATATTATTATGTTTAGTTTATATTTGATATTCTTAAGAATTTAGAAGTTATTTCAAAAATACCCTTATTATGTTTTTTTATTATAAAATATAATGTAATAAATCATATTTTTATTTAAAATTACATGAATAATTAAAATTTTTTAAACATAATAAATTAAATCTTAATATTTAATATTTTCAAATTCATTGAAATATATATAAAATTATTTTATAATTTATTATATTTTAATATTTAATATATTATAAATAAAGAATATATTAATTATTGAAATATAATACATTATTATTAATAATAAATTGATTTTCAAAATAAAGTAAGCGTAATTTATTTAAGTTATTATTATAGTATTAAAGATACTTGACATTTCTCCTTTTATAAAATTATAAATTTTCAATACTAAATTATTTTCATAATTATATTTCATACTAGTACTATACTTTACATTGTCATTTCTTCTCTAATATAAAAATATTATTGTTTTATATTTTTATGCATAAATATGCCTTTTTTTAAAAGAAATTTCAAGCCTATTGTATTATTCTTTAAAGAAAAAAACTATATATATAAATATATTAAAATAATCTTTCAAATATTAGGAATAATAATAAAAGAGAAATTACAGTTAAAAAATTAATGTTATTATATTTTTTAATAATAAAAATATTTTAAAAATAAAGTGATAATTATTTTCTAATTTAAATTAAAAATTATTTAATAAAGTGATAAATAAGATAGAGAATTAGATGTGAGAATAATTTTATTATTTTATTTTAATATCAACATTCTCATCCCATGGAAATATGAGATACTCATCTCCCCCTATAAGAATATTTTGGAAGAATATTTGGTTAAAAATATAACATTCTTAGGTATTTTTTTAAGTCTTGAACCAAATATGAGAATGTAATATTTCTTTAAAATATTTTCAAGAATGTTAGAAACATTCCATGAACAAATGGTCCCTAAAGGAATTCATATAAAATAGGTTGATTTCAATTATTACCATTTTTTACAAGACAATTATATGAATAAAATAATTTGAACATATTAACACCTTTTTTTAAATGTCATAATTTTATTGGTCCAACAAGTTGGCGTTTGGGAACTGTAAGAATTGAATAACAATGATCTCGTTATGAAAAACATGTAAAAAAATATAGACCCATTTATGGATCATCCATTTCCATCTATATGGATTGTGGATTTGGCATATTGGATTGCTTTAAATCCACATTTAAACAAGCTCATTTTTTTTTTGTAAATTTTAGTTCGTATTTTTTTATTGACTTGGGGATCCATTTGCAAACTCAAGTTTAATTTAAAGATTTTATTAGAAATTGAATTAGTGAAGTGATTTATTTTTGGATTTATATTACTATTATAAATTTGATTTACCTAAAGAGGATAAATTTGTAATAATAATGTATTATCTTGATTAGCTTTAATTTTAAAAGGATATTTATGTATTTCATTCTCTTCTTAAAAGGGATAATATAGTGATATCTGATATATTCCTAAATATGATTAGTTTTAAATGTCCAAAAACTAATATATTACATTTCTAGTTATTCCTTCATAATGTCTCTTTTTTGTTAGAACAACACTACAATCATTGAACTGCTAAATAGTACAAATTATAATAAATAGAAGCAAGATATGTATTTTACTCTTGGTATTCCAGACCTTGATTTAGCTTTGCATGAGGAAGAGCCACTAGAGTTCACTATTGAAGTACTCAAGAGTATAAAGACTATTATATAAAATGGAAGAGATTTAACAAACTTAGTCTTATTGCCATTAAGAGATCTATCCTTGAACATTTGTAAAATGGATTGCCATAGACAATTAAGGTTAAAGTGTTTTTTGATGCCATAGGATAAAGATATTAAGCATTTGATAATACTAAATCTTGATGCTAATGAATAAATTGATAACCCTGAAGTACAATAACATTGGTGGTATGAGAGAATTTATCATCAGGATGGTTCACCTCTAAACCAAATTGAAAGAACTAAAACTTAATTTGCCTAATTCCTTCCTTCCCTCACATGCTTTGAATTCCTTAATTCCAAAACTTAACCAAATCAAGATAGCTTATAATACCATAAGTGCAAGCTGGACTATTAATGAGCTTATCATAAAGTATGTTGATAAGAAAGAAAAATTAAAGAAAGAAAAGAGTAAAATAAGTTTTTGACCTAACCAAAATCCTTATCAAGCAAGAGCCTAATCAACAAGAAAAAGAAACCTAAATTTGATGCTTCAAAGAACTAATCCTTATAAGTCTTAAAAGGCCCAGAGGCATGGTAACAATAACAATGCCTACCATAAACTACAAGTGAAAGGTTCTAAAATAAACTACAAGTGAAAGGTTCTAAAGGTTTTATTTGTAAAAATATGGTATGTTATCATTGTCATTAGAAAGTTCATAAAAGGAATATGTACTATAGGTTCAAGTCTTGGTTAAAGAAGGAAAAAAAGGTAACTGAAATGGCAAACCTTTATCTTTAGCCATTTTTTTAAAATCAAATTTAGTTAATCTCCTAATAGATTCCTAGTTATTTAATAGTGGTTCCACAACTCATGTTACAATTACTTTGTAGAGGTTCATAAGGAAGCATAAACCAAGTGAAAGGGAGTCCAAGCTTGAAATAAAGTATAATCTTGAAGTTGTGGTTCAATGTGTAGGAGATGTCATTTTATGTTTAAAAACTCTAGTTCAATGTATAAGAGATGTAATTTTATATTTAGAAAACTCTGTTAATATTACATTGAATTATATCTTTTTTAATACCATTTTTTAGATGTAATTTAATTTTAACTTCTCTTTTGGATAAGCTTGGATACAAAATTGTCTTTGGAGATGGAAAAGTTGATATTTTGTTATATTGTGAATTTATTGGTATTGCCATTCTTGATAATGGTTTATATAGGTTGCTGTTAGATATGCATATATGTGTAAGCTATATCAAGGGTAAGTTAACTAAGATAAAAAATAAAGGTGTAACTTATAATTTTAATCTTTTAGATATAGTTCATATTAATATATCTAAACAGCACTCTCCCATTATTTGTCATTGTCATTATTTTACTACATTTATCGATAACTTTTCTTGATATGAATATCTTTATTTGATATAAGAAAAAAGATGATGTATGTTAGAAATTCAAAATTTTCAAAATTTAGGTTGAAGATTAATTGGGAAAAGTCATCAAGATTGTGAATTTTAACTAAGATGGTAAATATTATGATAAATATGATGTGTTTGGGTAACACATGGGATTGTTTGCTAGGTTATAACATGAATATAAAATTGTTCCATAGTATACCATGCTTGATAGTCCTAAGCAAAATATTATGATAAATATGATGTGTTTGGGTAACACATGGGTTTGTTTGCTAGGTTATAACATGAATATAAAATTGTTCCATAGTATACCATGCTTGATAGTCCTAAGCAAAATGACATTACTGAAAGGCATAATTAAACTCTTAAGGGCATGATGATAAGCATGATGAGTGGAACTAATTTACTTAAATTTCTCTAGGATAAAGCTATCAAAACTACCTTATATATTTTTAATTGAGTTCTTAGTAAGTTTATACCTAAAACACCATTTGAGTTTTGGATTGGTAGAAAATTTAGCTTAAATCATTTTTTGATTTGGGATTATTCTTTTGAGGTGAAGATTTATAATCCATTAGAGAAGAAACTTTATCCAAGATTAGTTCATTGTTACATTATTGGATATCCAGATTATGTAAGAAGGTACAAGTTCTATTTCCTTGTAAAAGATGCAAAAATAATTAAGTTCGTGACTATTAAATTCCTCAAGCTTGATGTTGTTAATTTAACAATAAGTCTAGGCCACATTAAAACACAAAAGGAGCCAATCTTTATCACTATTCCACTACTTTTACTTAATCAAAATATTATGGCTACACATGTTCATGTTGAGACACCAAATGACCAAAATGTAGAGCCTCTTTTGGTTGTTCTGATTAAGAATCCTTAACTTGTTTGACCTATGGAGAAGATTCTAGTTAAAAGGTCATTAAAAAAAAGTTGAGTTTAAACTTAAGGTAATTATTTTTGGGTTCATTTATATAATCAATATTTTTATAAACTTAAAAATTCTTAATGGGTAGGTATAGTTGACAGCTAGTCTAAACCTTTAAATATAATTGATTAGAGAACTAAAAACAAAATTGTAAGAATAAGCATCAAAAGAAAAAAAATTCATACGTTTAGATTCTATGCATTTCTAATAAGTGCTTAATCTTAAATATTTAGGCACAAGTTAATAAAGTTTTTATCTTGAAAAATAATTAGTAGGCAAAATGCAAAAATGAAATGAATTATTTTAAGATTAGAAAGAAAGCATACCTTATTAAAAAGAGAATCACTTTAGGGTTTGAAGAACTTTAAGATAAAATTTACAAATGACACCTTGCATTATTCTCTGTATTTTCAACTTGTGCCATGCTTTAGCATTTTCATTTTCAATTCATGCCCAAGCTTTAAGTTTCCATGTTAGTTATTACCAACAATTGACATCTAAGTTATATTAAATGCTAGTTAAGTAAAAAATATTGTCATCTTTAATACAATAATATCATCTTATTTAATAACATTTAATATCGATTACTAAACAAGAACTAATGTTATAATAAATGAATGTTATTTGCAATTTTACATAACCATTCCATTATAATCCCAGAATCTTTTTAAAACCATTCAAGAATGGCTAGATGCAACAAACATAGATATTAGAATAAAATTAATTCAATTATATATATTATAAATATTAGACCATAACTACATAACAGTTTACATATAAATCACATATATATGTCAAACCAAAATCCAAAACAAAATTAAAATTGATAGCATTAATTTGTTTTACATTACAATATTTTTTTATACAATTAGATAGATAAAAATAGCAATGGATTCAATGTCAATACTCCAAATTCATTTATATTGATAAGAAGACTTATATCAATTCTTACATTAGATAACCTTTTAATACAAGAATAGATACACAACTTCTTTTCATTATAATTTATCTTTAAATTGCAACCTTTTTTTAGTTTTTTCAATATCCCTATATGTCTAAGGGAAGCAATACTTATAATTGATGTCACAACCTGAACTCGATTGTGATTAGTGTGAATCTTGCTAGCTAGTTTTCATTAGCCTTAACATTAATTACACTAATTATGCCAAACAAAAATTTCTCCATTTTTGTGATAACTCAAGTTTATTAAAAATTTTATAGAAAAATGAATAGAGTTTCCTCTATTTTTAGGTACTCCTTAAAGATCTTCTATATTATCAAACTTGTGTTTCATATAACTTAACCACAACATAGAATATCCATATAGATAAACAATTCAATAAATATTTGCATGAACATCATATTTCCTATCTCGAGTTCTTATATTTAATCTCAACAGAATCCTAATTATTAAGTTCTCCTTAGATTTTCTTGGATTCTTACACAAGTTACGTAACTTGATATTCTCAAGTTGAACTTTAAAAATGTTCTAAAAAAAAAATAAAGGAATGAGTTTTATAGACTCAATGAATGTATATCTATAAAGAAAGAACACTATCAATAACCAAATATAATTAAGTTAAACAATTTCGTAAGGTAATCTTGATTAATTTTTTGGTCCTCATACCTAACAACTTTATATTACTTAACAATTTAGCATTCTTACTTTTCTAATCATACATATAGCAACAATTTTATACATACAAAAGTAATAGGACCTAAAAAAGGTCATTCATAATTTCATAATCATCCAATTCAATCATAATGCTAAAAAGGAATCAATTTAACAATACAAAGGGAGTAAGACTCCTAAATACGTGATTTCACACATAATCATCCATATTCTGCATTTTGAACATTCAACTAACATAAATAACTATTAGGTTTCGAATCAACTCATGCAGCGGAAAAATAAAATTTTAATTCGAATTCTACCTATGATCCATGAAAAATGGGCATAAACCATGTTAAGGTTTTACCTTTTGTGTGCTTGTGTTCTTTCTAAATGCTTCCCTTTGATAGACTGAGGTGAATCATAAGTCAAATGCCGGTTAGAAGGTACACCATCTCTACGGTATCCACACGGAGTGAATGATGACTTCTTATCCTCTACAAATCTGCTAAGATACATCTCTCTCTCACTAGGATTAGGATTAGTGAGTTTTGGAGTGATTTAGGGTTTAATAATAACTAATGTGTATTCATAAAGTGCTACCTTCAAATCCCTTTTATAGAATTAAGGCAAGCCACATTTCTAGTCTTACTAGGATAATACTTTCAAAAATCCTAATCTTACTTAACAACTATCACATTATCCTTATCATGGAGAGAGTGAGGAGATATAGAACTTATATATTAATTATCTAATATTAGATAATAATATTATCTCATAATATAAATATATAATATTAAAATTTACATATAGTTATCAAATATTATAAAATAATATTATCTCATAATATAATTATCTAATATATAATAGTGTAATTATTTGATATTACTTTAATATCAAATAATATCATATAATAACTATATTTATTATGTGAAAAATATATTATTATTTAATAATATATATATGCACTAAAATAAGCCCAATTATTTAGATTTTAGTTTAATTAAAGTTCAATTAATTATTATATCATTCTTACTCTTTTTATATAACCCTATAGATTCTTATTATGTTGGTAATAGCCCATTTATAGATTATAAATAGTGAGTGATATCTAGCAATACATTACTGCCACCTAAGTAGTAAAAATATCTGTGACTCAATATTTATTTAATGTGTAAACAACACTTTGCAACATAGTCCCTTTTGTAACGATGTCCAAATTGAATTGGAGGCATGGAATACGTTATTCTCGTTAATTTTTAATTTATGTTTCTTGATACTGAGTTGACTAACTTAAACAAATGATTAATATCTCATATTGATTCATTTGAGCATGACCATGCATTTCTTAATCTCACTCAATCAAGGGACCCAAGGATATCACTTTTATTGTGTAATAGGAACAAAATTCTCATCTACATCACTCATATCCTTTTGCATGATTCATGATACACCCAATCAATGTCCTACAACACATCCTAGTTAAAGGTACTATAGTGACTTTAAGTCAAAAGACTACGTGCATTATAGTCACATGAGAATAACTAATGACACATGACAATCTATGTAATTTTCTCATTGTGGGCCAGTCTAGTACATCTGTTCACTAACAATGTACTTATGTATTGACTTGATATCATATATTCATAATTTATAATCATCAGTCACTATACATGTTAGTCTCGATGTATTGTTACTATTCTTTTCGTAATAATACTTGACTAAGGGTATTTTAGAAATAGTAAAACTATTCCAAGGATAATCATCATATTAAGTTAAAAATTGTGTAGAATAAAATGAAAATAAAATATAATAATTATATTATTTCAAATAAAGCATAATACATTATGTATTATTTCAATCATCTTTATGATTGATTACTAAGACACATACTAACAATCTTCTACTAGGACTAGAGCTAATCACTCATGTATCTAATACCAAGTAACATAGTATGACTATTATGCTTTTTCTGTGCCAAATGCTTTGTCAGTGGGTCGGTAATATTATCATTAGTTGGTACTTTATATATCTTCATATCTCCTTTATTAGTGATTTCATAAATGAGATAGAAGCACTTAAGCATATGCTTGGATCGCTAATGAGATCTAGGTTCCTTGACTTGTGCAATAGTCCTATTGTTATCACAATAGAGATCCACTAGGTTTGTAATGTTAGGAACAACGCTAAGTTCAATAATGAACTTTTTAATCCAAACACCTCTTTTGACACATCAGAGATAGCAATATACTCAGCCTCTATAGTAGAATTGGCTACTATTTCCTACTTTGAACTCTTTCGGTACATAACACCACCATTTAGGCTAAATACATAACCTGACTATAATCTAAAGTCATCCTTATTGGATTGAAAACTAGGATCAGTGTAACTTTTTATAATAAGTTCTTCCTCTTTTCTATATATTAAGAATGAATCCTTAGTCCTTCGCAAGTATTTAAGGATATTCTTAACGACAGTCTAGTGATGTTCACCTAGATTTGACTAGTACTTGCTCGTCATGCTCAAAGCATATAAGACATTAGGATGAGTATATAACATAACATATATGATAGATCAATTGCTAATGCATATGGTATCTTATTCATGTGATCTTTCTCATCTTGTGTCGAAGGACACTGAGCTTTGGATAAATTTATGCTATGCAATATGAGCAAAAATCCTTTTTTGGATTCTTGCATGTTAAACTGTTTTAATACTTTATCTATGTATGTACTCTGACTTAGGCTAAATAATTTTCTTGATCTATCTCTATAGATCTTAATACCTAGTATATAGGTAGCTTTACCTAAGTCTTTCATCAAAAAATAATTCCCTACCCAAGTCTTTACTATCTGTAGTGTAGGGATGTCATTTTCGATGTGTAGTATGTCATCCACATATAATACAAGAAAAATAATTGTGCTCCTACTAACCCTTTTATAAACAAAAGATTTATTTTCATTTTTAATGAAACTAAATTCCTTGATTACCTAATCAAAATAAAGATTCCAACTTCGTGAAGCTTGCTTTAATCCATAAATGGATCGTTGTAGCTTACATACCTTTCTAGCATTTTCAGGAATGACAAAACCTTTGGGGTGCATCATGTATGCATCCTCAAGAAGCTTTCCATTAAGAAAGATAATTTTGACATCCATTTGTTAGATTTCATAATCATAAAAAGCTGTAATAGCAAGTAAAAGCCAAATGGATTTAAACATGGTAACTAGGGAATAGGTCTCGTCATAGTCTATACCATGAACTTACCTATAACCTTTTATGACTAATCACCCTTTAAAGGTTTACACGTTACTATCCATGTCAATTTTCTTCTTAAAAACCTATTTGTACCTAATGCGTTTTACCTCTTCAGGTAGATCAACTAAAATCCATACTTAATTAGTATACATGGAATCCATCTTAGATTTCATGACTTCAAGCCATTTCTCAAAGTTTGGCCCTTTAATAGCTTTTTGGTAAGTTGTAGGCTCATCTTGATCCATGAGCAAAACATCTTCATTTTGAGTCACAAGAAATCTATATCTCTTAAGCTCATAGTGTATCCTACTAAACCTACGTTGGCCTTGTGTTACTTGAGCTAGTTCCTAAGCCATAACATCTTGTGGTCTCTGTTCAGCCTTTATTATAGGTTTAGTGTTACTTTGTAAGTCTCGTACTTCTTCAATTTCTACTTTCCTCCTATAGTTTTTCTTAGAGATAAATTCTCTTTCAAGAAAAATATCAGTTCGTGCGACAAATACTTTGCCTTCACTAGGATTGTAGAAATAGTATCCCTTAGTTTCCTTAGGGTACCCTACAAAGTAGCATTTATCTGATTTGGGTCTAAGCTTATCAAAAACTTAACGTTTTACATAGGCCTCGTAACCTTAAATCTTCATAAAAGATAAGTTAAAATGTTTTCCAGTCTATATCTCATATGGAGTCTTTTAAACTATTTTAGAGGAAACATGGTTAAGTGTAAAAGTAGTTGTCTCTAGAGAATGCCCTCAAAAGAAAATTGAAATATTTGTATAACTCATCATAGATCACACCATGTCTAACAAAGTACGATTCCCCCTTTTTGAAACACCATTCCATTGTGGTGTGAAGTGTGAAGTGACTTGTGATACAATACCACACTCCTTTAGATAGTCATCAAATTCTTGACTTAAGTGTTCTCCATCCCGATCTGATTAAAGTATTTTAATAATTTTGCCAAGTTAGTTTTATACTTCATTCTTGAATTCTTTGAACTTTCCAAATGATTCTGATTTGTGTTTCATAAAATACACATATCCATATCTACTGCAATTATCAGTAAATGTAATAAAGTACTAAAAATCTCTTCTAGCAGATGAACTAATAGGCTTACATATATTAGTATGTATGGCACTTAATAGATCATCAGTCCTTTCACTGTGTCCAGTGAATGGAGTTTTAGTCATTTTACTTAATAAATAAGATTCACATGCTTTGCATGATTCAAAATCAAATGAATCCAAGATTCCATCTTTATGAAGCTTGGATATGCGCTTCTCATTTATTTGGCCTAAACGAGAATGCCAAAGATAGGTTAGATTTAAATCATTTGATTTAAATCACTTGGTGTTTATGTTATAGATAGGCATTTCAAGATCAAGAATATAGAGTTCATTGAACATTTGTGCACTATAGTAAAATATTTCATTTAAATAAATTGAATAACTTTTTTTCTTTTTTATAAATGAAAAACCTTTCTTATCCAAACTAGAAACAGAAATAATATTCCTATTAATAGCAAGAAAAAAATAATAATCCTCTAATTCAATTACTAAACTAAAAGATAAAAATAGATAATATGTTCTTATAGATAGTGTAGTAACTTTTGCTCCATTACTAACTCGTAGATCCACTTTGCCTTTAGTCAGAGTCCTATTCCTTTGTAGTTCCTGCACATTTGTACAAATGTGAGAACCACATCCGGTATCTAATAACCAAGATGTAAAAGTAGAAACATTAATTTCTATAATATAGATGCTTGAAGTAGAAGTCTCACTTCTCTTTTTCTTTTTCAGATCTTCTAGATAAACCTTATAATTTCTCTTTTAATGTCTAGTTTGACCATAATAGAAGCATGCCCTTTCCTTAGCCATACCCTTTTTTGATTTCAATGCAGAAGACTTAGACTTGGGCTTACCTTTGGATTTAGAATCCTTCTTGTTTTTACCCTTGCCTTTACCTTTTTGAACCATCATTATGGTATTGGATTTAGTTTTTTGAAAATTTTGTTTAGCAGTTCTTAATATGGTATTGGATTTAGTTTTTTGAAAATTTTGTTTAGCAGTTCTTAACATGCTTAATAATTCTGGCAGTGGTTTGTCAATTTCATTCATGTTGTAATTCATGATAAATTGACCATAACTCTATGGTAATGATTACAGAATTAAGTCATTGGCCAACTTCTGACCTAGTGGAGCACTCAATCTCTTAAGGTTCTCAACATATCCAATCACTATAAGTACATGAGGCCTAACAGGGTTTCCTTCTGCTAGTTTGCACTGAAAATAATGCTTTTATCACCTTAAACCTCTCATGCCAAGCTTGACCTTCATAAAACTTCTTAAGATGCTTAAGCATGTCATAAGCTTCTATGTTTTCATGTTGCTTCTAAAGCTTAAAGTTCGTGGTAGCCAACATGAGACAACCGATATCTAATGCATCATCATGATACTTCTTATAAGTATCCTTTTGAGCTCGAGGGGCATTAGCTTCAAGTTCTTAAGGAACAGGTTCCTTTAGGACATATATTTTTTGTTCATATTTGAGGACTATCCTTAAATTTTTGCATCAATCCAGGAAGTTTGTCCTTTTCAAAGACTGATCATAATGATAAGTTATTTGATGTGTTAACCATTGGTTATCTACGATAGATATATGCAAAGTAAGTATTAAGTTTCAAACATTTAATAAGGTTTTTCATTAAATGCACCTCTCACTATTTTATTCAAATTAATAGCCCCCACTATTAATTCGGAAAGTCATATTGTCTAGGTTTTCTAGTAGGCCAAGATTCATATTTCACCAAGCCTTAAGTCAGCTTTGGCTAATCATTTAAAACTTAGTTATTTAGGTAGGCAATACTTGCCAATTGTACCATATACAACTTTTAGATAGTTAGGTGAACAATACTTGTTCTAGTCCATCTGATGAACTAAAGCCTAACTCTATGCCTCTAAGTCTCAATCCTATTGAGATATCCTAGTTAAGTCAGACCCAATATTTGACATTTGGATATCATTATTATTTAGTCGCATCTCATTAAGATAAATGAGGTACTTTACTTTGATAAACTTACTTTATGTCGATCAAGGCCTTGATGAGTGCCAAGTATTGGAATGCATCACTAATTATTACTGACTTAATATTTTAGATGAGAGATTTAAATTAATTATTATCATATCTCACCATAATTAGCCTATTTATTCATGCATTATATCTAACATATATCATACATCATATAAAGTAAATGAATAAAATAGACTATTGCATATCATATACCAAACAATGGATCAAACTATCATATAGTAAGAACATATGCTATCATATAGTAAATGCATGCTCATCAATATCATCACATAATAAAGAAATCAAAATGTCACATTGTATGGCCCCAAAATTCTATTTTCTAATAATACTCCTAACTAACTCTTTAGCTTCTTTTTGTCCCATACTTCCTTGGCTTTTTCTCATTCCAAGCCAAGATTGCTTCATTGTAATTACAAATTTACAACAGAAACCTTAAGTTACATTCGAGGGGAGTAAGATGAGATGAGAATATATATTAGAGAAATAAAGGAAGACATAACACGTAGGTCGTATTTAAAATCTATCCACAAAAATTCTAAGGGCCATACTATGCAACACAATCATGCATTATATGTAATCATTGCTAACAAATATATGTAAGAAGATAAACAAGATAATTGACATATATATCACATAAATCATCAAAATCTTGTTTTAGAATAACGTTTTATGAACAAAAATGATTTTTGAGTGCTATGCAAAGTTAGCACGGCAGTCCCGTTAGCCAGTTAGCAAGCGGGGGTCAAAGGGATGGAGCCCTTCAGGAAAAAATTTGAATTCATCTGACATTCAGATTGCAATTTTTCTTTTAACAATTGACATATCCTCTAGTCGAATAATTCGACAATATTTGGCATTTAAATCACAGTTTCAAAATAGGATTTATGTTAAGGTACATTGGATAGTTTTAATTATATCAAAACAGATCCAGCCAAGTTCAAATAAACTAAAGCATGCATATATCTCACATATGAGTCCAGATTTAATTTAATCACATTAAACGAATTAAAGAAATCTTTACAGATTCAGAACTAATCACATTAATTCTGTGCGGACTAGATTAAGTACTTTAAACACAGAGAATATCTCATATTCAAAACAAATTCAAGGATTCATGATATGTGCAAAAATCCAGAATTAAACAGTTATCTAAAACATATATATGTATATCACATATATACAACAACAGGCTAGATTGATTCGATTATGGATCTTATTCAACCAGTACTATGAACATTTCACATATATCATATATCCGTACAATTAGAATCAGAATACAAATCATATATATCAAATATATATCTATGAAATCAGAACCAAACACGAGTTTACATATATCTTATATATATCTAGTTTAAACAGAAACTGATTTGATATTTATTTATCACACAAATATTCATCAAAACATGCAACTCGAATTTAAACTAAAATTAATATGACATATATTTATCATATAAACATTCATCAAGGGCGGTAAAACACATTATCAAATTTATGATTTTGCAAGAAGCTCTGATACTACTGTTAGGTTTCAAATCATCTCATTCAGCAAAAAAGTAAAATTTTAATCCAAATTCTACCTAGGATCTATGCAAAATGGGCATAAACCATGTTAAGGTTTTACCTTTTGTGTGCTTGTGTTCTTTTTGAATTCTTCCCTTTGATAAACTGAGGTGAATCATGAGTTAAATGTTGGCCAAAATGTACAGCGTCTTTACGGTATCCATACGGAATGAATGATGACTTCTCACCCTCCACGAATTTGCTAGGATATGTCTCTCTTTCACTATGATTAGGATTAATGCATGTTTTGGAGTGATTTAAGGTTTAATAGTAGCTAATGTGTGTTTATAAAGTGCTATCTTTAAGTTCCTTTTATAGAACTAAGGCAAGTCACATTCCTAATCCTACTAGGATAATATTTTCAAAAATTCTAATCTCATTTAACAATTATTACCTTATCCTTATCATGGAGAGAGTGAGGAGAGATAAAACTTATCTATTAATTAACTAATATTAAAAAATAATATTATCTCATAATATAAATATCTAATATTGAAATTTGCATATAGTTATCAAATATCATAAAATAATATTATCTCATAATATAATTATCTAATATCTAATAATGTAATTATCTGATATTATTTTAATATCAAATAATATCATATAATAATTATATTTATTACATGAAAAATATATTATTATTTAATAATATATATACATAAAAATAAATTTAATTAATTAAATTTTAGTCTAATTAAAATTTAATTAATTATTATTTTATTCCTACTCCTTTTGTGTGACCCTATAGGTTCTTATTATGTTAGTAATACACTACAACAAAAAGCAACAACAACGACGACACTTTTAGTGGCGACAAAATTTCGGTCGTCGCTAAAGGTATTTCCGGTGACTATTGTCGTCACTAAAAATGGAAAATATTTTCAGAGGGATCAGGATGGGGGGCGGGAAGAAATAGGCTTTTAGCGATGACAAAAGTCGTCACTAAAAGCCTAAAAAAATTTGGGCGGGACAATTTGGCTTGCAAGTGGGAAATTTTGTCCTATTGTCATCGCTGAAAATGTAAGGCTTTCAGCGACGGCACTGTCGTCGCTGAAGGGTGCACAATCAACGACGACAACATCATCGCAGAAGGCCTAAAAATTTTTCAGAAAAAAATTTATCCTTCAGCGACGACACAGTCATCGCTGAAAGCCCCAATTTTCAACGACGACAGTGTCATTGCTGATAGGTGACCCTTCAGCGACGACAGTCACCCATCAACGACGGCACTATCGTCGCTGAAGACCAAACATTTTTAGTGACGACTCTGTCGTCGCTGAAGGGTGGACCATCAGCGATGATAGAGTCATCGCTGAAAGTCCTCCATTTTCAGCGACGACACTGTCCTCGCTAAAAGCCTTGTGTGAATTCCGAGACAAGGCTTTAATGACGACATTGTTGTCGATGAAGGCCGAACTTTCAGCGACGACAATGTCGTCGCTGAAAAAAAATTTGATCATTGCTGAAATCTTCAGCGACGACCGAATTTTTTGTGTCGTCGCTGAAAGCAGCCGGAGGCTATTTATTCCCCACGCCTCCTCCTTCCTCATTTGCGCATTTGAAATTTCTGGACTTGAGGTAAGTTCCTGAATTCTCTCTCTTTTTTAATTTTTTTTAATTTTAGTATATTTATTTTTTATATATGTTAATATGTATTAATTTTGTATATTATATCTTTTAATTTGTTAGTTATTATTAGCACTTTGCTTAGTTCGTGGAGAGTATTCAGAGTTGATCAGTAGATTTTTACCATTGAGGTACGTAAATAAAAAAGTATAATTTTTTTGTGTACTAATATATTTAATTTACTCAAATAGTTTACAATGAATTAATGGAATTGATAGTATGTTTAATTTAATATGAAATTTTGTATTATTTAATTTTACATATTGTAAATTTTAAATTTATTTATGTAAATTTAACTTAGCATTAATTTTATAAATATAAATGTGATTATTATTATGCATCCCTCAATTTACAATTTTGAAGTATACAATATATGTGTAGATTATTCATTTAAAATAATGTAAGATAAAATAGTTATGATATTTTATTCACAAAATTTAAAATTTGTGATGCAATTTAAGAAACTTCAAACTTACTAGATTTGATGAAATAATGTAAGATAGAAAATTAGAATAAATATATTAATTTATTTTATAAAATAAGAGATCACGATAATATAATCTCTTTTTTAATTGAGATTGAAACTTAACAATTCAAATTGTATTTTTTACACCACATACTAAGAAAAATTCAATTAAACTAGAGACTGCATAAAAATAAAATCCTAATAATCTAAATTATAATATTTACATTACATAAAAATTAAAAATTTTAAAACACTAGGAAGTTCGCATGAAAATCACCCCCCTCTTAGATAAAACAACATTTACTTAAATAAAGAAACTGAATTGTGCATCTTATAAATAATATACACTTTATAAAACTAAACTTACTTAAATTTACAACTAGAAAGTCCGTACACAAAATCTAAAATTTATGATGCATTTTTGGAAACTTCAAACTTATTAAATTTGATGAAATAATGTAAGATAAAAAATTAGAATAAATATATAAATCTATCTTAAAAAATAAGAAATGGCAATAATATAATCTCTTTTTTAATTGAGATTGAAACTTAACAATTCAAATTGTATTATTTACACCACATACTAAGAAAAATTCAATTAAACTAGAGACTACATAAAAAGAAAAAACCCTAACAATCCAAATTATGATATTTACATTAAATAAAAATTAAAAATTTCAAAACACTAGGAAGTTCGCATGAAAATCACCCCCCTCTTGGATAAAACAACATTTATTTAAATAAAGAAGCTGAATTGTGCATCTTATAAATAATATACACCTTATAAAACTAAACTTATTTAAATTTACAATTAGGAAGTCCGTATTCATAGTATACACCTCTCTATAAAGAAGCTGAATTGTGCACCTTATCAATATAGTAAAGTAGATTATACCTTTGAATTCCCACAAACTTATTGTGAAACATAACAGTTGTTATGAATATTTAGAAAAATCAATAATCTACATAATAAGTTACGTAAATAATAGTACTGACACTTAAACAACGATACTCATAAAATGTTGTATCGTTAATTTTAATTATTGTAAATATATTTTTACAATAATTTAAAATAGAACTGCATTTGCATTTAAATTATAAGCTTAGACCCGTTTAAGGGTTGGATGTTTTCTGAATATCAATCAACCCTTGAATTATCCTAAAAAGCTGGACAATTTGGGATATTATCATGTAGTTATTATTAACAATTTATCGGGCTCTTGTTTGATATTGTGAAAATATCTTAGCATCCTAACTATTCTTCGGGTATAAACTATACATATGTATAGTTTAGGCACTTGGAGAACCATAGGGAGATGTTGCCGAAATTTCTGTACGAGTCAATCGATGAGTATGGATAAATTGAAAAAAATAATAATTATAGAAATATCTCGAATGGGATAGAATCCTACCCTTCAAAATTGGAGTGATACGGTGCATTTAGGGTGACTGTCAAATATTAATCAACATTCTTTATTTCACCTACAGCAATTTCCTTCTTGTTCAGTGATACAATGTCTGTCAATAAAAGTTGGATACATCTACCAAATCAATTGTCGGATGAGTATTGGAATGGTGCAGCAAGATTTGTTCAAAAAGCTAAAAACTTTGCCGATGAAAGGGGTATGGTAAGATGTCCATGCAAAAAGTGTGTGAATTTAATATTCCAGACATTACTAACATTGGAGGCACATATTATAGATAATGGATTTCATCCATTATACATAAATTGGGTACACCATGGTAAAGCATATGTTTTGACTTCTAGAGGAATTAGTGAGATATCTCCTAACAATAGAGATAAGCTGGCAGATATTATACATGATTTCATTGGCCTTGAGGCAACTGAAGTTAATTTTCACAATGACAAGTACAGGGGTGAGAATGCGGCTAACGAAGACATTAGAACAAAATATAGTAACTGTGATAACCTATTTGAGCAAGTAGAAACAGAGTTGTATCCAGGTTGCACAGTATTTTCAGCATTGAACTTCTTGGTCAAACTTATGCATTTGAAGGTTCTGCATAAGTGGACAAATAAGTCATTTGATGCTCTTCTTCGATTATTAAAAGAGGCACTTCCAAACGATAATAAATTGCCTAAATCGTACTATGGTGCAAGGAAATGGCTCAACAAGTTAGGTTGGGGTATGAATCAATCCATGTATGCAAACATGATTGCGCACTTTTTTGGAAAGATCATGCTTCTAAAGATAATTGTCCAATTTGTGGGGAGAGTCGATGGGTAAATAAAACTACAAAAGGAAAGAAGGTGCCCTAAAAAGTGGTTCGATATTTTCCTTTAACTCCTCGACTACAACGTCTATATCAGTCGAGACATACTGCAAAAAACATGATATGGCATCACACTGGAAAATTAAAAGAAGAGGGGGTAATGCGACATCTCGTGGACGGAAAAGCTTGGCAGGAGTTCGATAAGAGATATCCTAATTTCTCCGCTGACCCACGAAACGTCAAGTTAGGTTTAAGTGCAGATAGATTTAATCCTTTTGGTGATAGGAACCTATCTTATAGCATTTGGCCAGTGGTTATGACTACTTACAACTTGCCACCATAGATATGCATGAACCAATCTTTTTTCATGTTGACCTTATTAATCCCAGGGCCGCAATCGCCAGGTAAAGATATCGATGTGTTCTTACAGCCAGTCGTAGAAGAGTTGAGGGATCTCTGGGAGTGAGGAGTTGAAACTCAAGATGCAAATACAAATACAGTGTTCAATATGCGGGCAGCATTGCTCTGGACTATTAATGATTTTCCTTCTCGAAGTAGTCTATCCGGGTGGAGCGGGCAAGGATACAAAGCATGTCCTACATGTAATTCAGATACTCCATCGATTCGAGTTAGAGGAAAAATAGCTTACGTTGGTCATCGTCGTTGGCTTCCAAGAAGTCACACATGGAGAAATAGGAAGGAATTCAATGGAAGGTCAGAGAGGAGACCCCTTCTTCGACCTCTTACCAATAATGTTATCATGGAACAGTTGGCTAAAGTGCCACAGAGACTTCCAAGAAAACATGCTGAATTTGGTGGTGTAAAGCGAAAGAGAGGTGCCGACGAACTTAATTGGAGCAAGAGAAGTATATTTTTTAATCTTTCTTATTGGCCAACAATGAACTTAAGGCATAACATTGATGTCATGCATGTCAAGAAAAATGTATGTGATAGCATCTTGGGTACATTATTGGAGATTGAGCACAAAACAAAGGATACAGACAATGCAAGACGAGATTTGTCAGACATGAAGATAAGGCCTAACTTGCGTCTGTATGAGCAGAGGGGTCAACTTTTCAAGCCACATGCTGGATATACACTTAACCAAGAAGAACGGAAACGATTTTGCCAGTATATAAAGAATGTGAAATTTTCAGATGGCTTTGCTGGGAGTCTTAGTAAGAATGTCACAGATCGTGACCTGAAGTTAAAGGGGTTGAAATCACATGATTGTCATGTTATTATGCAAATACTGTTAGGACCAAGTGTCCGGGCTTTTTTGCCAAAGGAATTATCATATCCACTTGTCGAGTTATGCAATTTCTTTAGTCAAATATGTGCTAGAACTCTCAACAGGGAGGATATTCTGCAAGCCAAACAAGATATTATCATAATTTTGTGCAAGCTTGAGAGGATATACCTCCCAGCATTTTTTGACATAATGGTTCACTTAGTGATGCATCTGCCAGATGAAGCATTGGAAGGAGGACCCGTTCATTTTCGATGGATGTACCCATATGAGAGGTATATAAAAAAGTTAAAGGATTACGTTCGAAATCATGCTCGACCAGAGGGTTCAATTGCAGAAGGATATATTGTTGATGAGGCATTGACGTTTTTCTCCATGTATTTGGAAGGAGTGGAAACTAGATTCAACCGCTCTGATAGAAATCAAGATGTAACACCTAGTCAAACAAGAAGGACATTGTCAGTATTCCGGTCCCAATGTCGATCGATAGGGAAGAAGATTATTTCTCATTTCGATAGGAAGGATCGGGATATTGTAGTATGATACATCTTGAATAATTGTACTGAGATTGAAAAATATCTCCAGTGAGTATACTAAACTTCAGTTGTGTTCTTCTCCCTTTTGTGATTATAATAGACTAAGATTGTGATGTTCTACAGTGAGCATCGATTGGAACTCGAACGAGGTGGTGCTGAAGATATTGATAACTTACAAAGAACCAAATTCCCCTCGTGGTTTTACTCAAAGGTAAGGATTTTTTTCTTCCCAAATCCATTGAATGAATATCTTAAATATTGTTCATTTCTCTTGTTGATATTTTAATTTAATTCTTGGAATAATTGTTACTTTTATAGATGTACTATTTACATCGGAATAGTTCCCTAAAGGCCACCAAAGAGTTACTATCATTAGCATCCGGTCCCAGTTTCACTAACATGGTATACTCTACGTGTATTGTGAATGGAGTACGCTTTGTAGCCAAAGCTCGGGATGAGAAGCATAAAACGCAAAATAGTGGCATTTCTGTTCCGGAGATTGATGGTAACATGTTTTATGGTGTACTAGAAGAAATAATTGAGTTGACTTATTTAAATAAGTACAATGTGACTTTATTTAAATGCAAGTGGTATAACACTGGTCCTACAAAGAAGAAACTTTATACTGACAAGAATATCACAAGCATCTCCATCAATGGACAATGGTACAAGGATGATCCATACATACTTGCTACTCAAGCAAAACAAGTGTTTTACACTGAGGATCTCCTCAATGGACCAAATTGGAAGGTCGTCCATAGTATGGTGCATCGCGATATATGGGATCTACCCAGTGATGGAGATAATGCACAAGACCTGTTATTTCTGCAGGATAGTAACTTGTCCAGCTTCAACCTCACAGTTGATCTGGGAGATTTCGATCTAGTACATCTAGGTAATGAAAGAAATAGTCCTTCAATCATTTCAACGTACAGGAATGTTGGACTTGGTGCTCATGGAGAAGACACCTTCATCGATGATGACGAAAGCCTTGAAGACGAAACAATTGATGATTATATGGATGAGGAGCCCACACAATTTGATAATAAAGGAGAATCCGATGACCATCAGTCTGTTAGGTTCACCGACACTGATTCTGACTAGGAAAAAAATAACATATTTGAACTACAAAAGATAATTATGTAAGCATGATTGTTAAAATAATAAATGTGATTATAAAAAGTTGAACCATTTCATTGTTCAACTGGACATTGAGTTCTTTTTAATTATTTATATGATGTGTATTATTTTAGTTATGGCGGATGTCAAGACACGATACCACGGAGGTGATGCCGGAGCGACCCGCCCACCCAGATTCCAGCTCAGTGTGAGGGCTCAGGTATTTGTTATTAATTGTGCATACCTAAGCTTGATTAAATATTATGTTTATTTTATTAATATTTTTCTTTATTAAATGAAGTAGCACCTGCTAAGAAGAAGGGACCAAATAGGTCCCTGAGACTGCACGAGAAGATAGGCAGGGGTGGAGGCAGACCGGTGCCTGTACAGTTTGATACGACTGGTACATGGCATGCGGTTGGTGAGAATGCCAGTCATCTCCCTCGTAATATTGGCAGCATGATCCGCGCCCACGTGCCGCCCTATTATAAGTCATGGCGGGTTGTACCTCAGGAGATCCGAGATAGAGTTGTGCAGGAGGTTTGCGTAAGTATCCATTTCCTTTTAAATTAATGTCTTTGAGATTGAAATTTCTAAATATATGACTCATAAATTTATTAAATGTCTTTTAATGCAGTCCCATTTCGAGTTCCAGGGCATCTCCAAGGGTGATCGGGATAGAGCACTCTCTGGTTTGATGCGGACTGTTGCCGACCTGTACAGAGATTGGAAGTACAGGTTGAATAAGTATTTCTTAGAGCATGGAGGTGATCGGTACCAGGAGTATGACTTGGATCGTGCTCGACGTTGTGTGCCTCGATCTGTCTCACCGCAGACATGGCAGAGGTGTGTGGACTTCTTTGATAGTGATGAGTACAGGGTAAGTATGATATTTTATAGTATTATGTCAGTATTTCATAATTAGTAAATTGTGAACATAAAAATTTAACTTTTTTCTTTTAATTTGTAGGAGTTGTCTGCAAGAAATACAAATAATAGAGCACAGAAGGTCATGAATGACCGGCATGGGTCAAAGTCTATTGCTGCACATTGCTTTGATAAGGTAATTTAATTTTTTTGTATCTTTTTTAAATATATCCACTTGTTAAATAGCATTGCTACCTTTCATCCTTTTTTTGTTACAAAATTTGAATAGAGAAACAGAGATACTGGTGAGCTGCAGTCGGTGCCCGATAACTTTAGGGACCGACACACATACAGGTCGGGGGAGTGGGTGCATCCGATCCCTCAAGGGCAACATGTAAGTTATTTGAATTTCATATTTTAAATAAAATTTTATAGATATATCTTTTAAGATAGATTTCTTATAACTTTTTTTAATAATTTAAGGCGAGGATGACTGAGCTCATGACTCAGCATGTATAGTCTAGTGTATCATCCACTAGCTTGCCTACGACTCCTGTACAGTTAGATGAGGCTGCCATCGCCGATGAGGTGCTTGGCACTTGTCGAGGATATAGAAAGGCTGTTGGGCATGTACTTGCTGGTCAGACTTATCGTTCGATGGGGACCACCAGCATGGGGACGAGCTCACAGACCGTGTCTCAGGTCGGTGAGTTGCAGGAGCAGTTACACCAAAGTTGGGAGCAGGTTGAGCAGAGCCAGCGATTGATTCAGGAGCAGCAGCAACAGATTACTCAGCAGCAGCAGCAGATACAGCAGCAGCTTGGGACTTATCTTACTAAGATGAGCTCAGTCCTTAGATAGCAGGGTATCATCCTACCGCCGCTTCCATTTGCTGCTGCTACATCGCCCGAGCTGAGTAGATTTGCGCCGGCACCTACCGCTCAGCCGCCACTGTCATTTTATCATCCTCGTAGTCAAGATGATGATGATGATGATGATAATGACGACGACGACAATCATGGTGCACTGTGATATTTACACCTCCCTACTTCCCCGTAGTATATTTTGTTTATGTATCTTTATATTTTTTATATGTGCACATTTACATAGATGATGTATATATATTAGTTTATTCATATAAAAATTATTTTTACCATTGCTTTATGAGTATTAATTTTTTATGTTAGATCAAATTGTTAAACATTATTAATAATACTACTGATATATTATAATTGTATAATTTATATTAAATTAAATTTAAAAAATTATTAAACGATTTAAGTTAATTAAAATAAAGAATATATCATTTGAAATATACAACAATTTGATTTTTAAAATTTTAAAAAAAAATTTAAGAAACTTTTAGCGGCGATAATTGTCGTCGCTATAGGTTAGAAGTCGTCGCTGAAGGTCGGACCTTCAGCGACAACTTCTAACCTATAGCGACGACAATTGTCGCTGCTAAAAATTAAATTTCAAAATTTTTTGAATTTTGAAATTGTTTTTTGCGATGACAAAGTCGTCGCAAAAGGCGTGACTTTTAGCGATGACAAGTTGTCGTCGCTATTGACCTTTTCAGGCACGGACCTACGCCGACGACATTTTTAACAACGACTTTTTCTTTTGCGATGACCGAGAAGTTTTTAGCGACGACAGATGTCGCCGCTAAAAGTCTTTTTTGCTGTAGTGATAGCCCACTTATAGACTATGGACAGTGAGTGATATTTAACAATATATTACTATCACACAAGTAGTAAAAATATCTATAACTCAATATTTACTTAATGCGTGAACAACACTTTACAACATAATCCCTTCTGTAACGATATCCAAATTGAATTGAAGGCATGGAATACGTCATCATCATTAATGTTCAATTTATATTTCTTGATATTGAGTAAATTAACTTAAACAAATGATTAATATCTCATATTGATCTATTTAAGCATAACTATGCATTTCTTAATCTCACTCAATCAAGGGGCCTAAGGATATAACTCCTATTTGTAATAGGAATAAAATTCTCATCTACATCAGTCATATCCCTCTATATGATTCATAATACATCCAATCAATGTCCTACAACACATCCTGATTAAAGGTGATATAGGACGACATCAAAGTGTATGACTCTTCATGTAAGGAACTATAGTGACTTCAAGTTAAAGGATTACATGCATTGTGGTCACTTGAGAATAACTAATGACACATGACAATCTATGTAATTTTCTCATTGCGGGCCAATCCAGTACATCTGTTCACTAATAATGTACTCATGTATTGACTTGATATCACATATCCATAATTCATAATTATCAGTCACTATACATGCTAGTCTCGATGCATTGTTACTATCTTTTTCGTAATAATAGTTGACTAAGGGCATTTTAGAAATAGTAAAACTATTTCAGAGGTAATTATCATATTAAATTATAAATTACGCATAATAAAATGAAAATAAAATATAATAATTATATTGCCTGAAATAAAGCATAATACATTGTGTATTATTTCAATTATTTTTATGATTGGCTATTAGGACACACACCAACAATAACTTATTCATAGCCAATCACATTAATAAGAAATATCCAAAAATAATTAAATTATACTTTCAAAGCATAATGCACAATAATTTATATTAAATTACATACATATACCTTTTAACTTCTGGATTAATATTATATTCTTCACAACCTTTCATCATTATTTCTCCAAAGTTTACCTTATATCTTTCATAAATATATTATCAAGAAATTTTCATTTGATATTCATATTGCCTTTTTTAATAATTTTCTTGCCAAGCCTAGGCCATTTTTATCACATTAATCCTATAAATTGATTTACATCATATATATATATATATATATATATATATATATATATATATATATATATATATATATATATATATATATATATATATATATATGACATAAATTTACATCTCATCGTATCATAGTTTTAATTCAATCATGATGCAAACTAATTAATTCATCACTATAATAATTCTTATTCACAGCATCATAATTCCAAATACATTCATATTCCAATACCACATCTATAATGTTAAACAGTAGTTCCACACTTATTATGTGTAATCATAACTCAAGTATAGGGACAATTCTCCATAAGAGTATATATACACATAACAACCATACAATAATTAATATGATGCTATCACCACATCATTCCCAAGAAATAATAACAATTATTAGCTAAAAGCAAATAGGGTACTATAGGCATAACAAGTTAATGATAAAAAGATTTTTTTTTCTTAATAGGTTCAAAACCTTTAATTTTAGACATCAATAATGGGAACCCAATTTTAAATTAGTAACTTTTAATTACAAAGTTCAATGGGTAATAACAAGTTATTTATATATGTTTGTTAACATTAGCTAATTTATTCCACATGTTTAAAATTATTATTGATCATTGTGTATAAATAGTTATGTGAGTTTTTAGATTCTTAATTAAATCATTAATCAGATGTTCAAAGCAATCAAGATATAAAAAAAACTACACATTTAAAAACATAGAAATAGTGATGCTTCAAGAAAAGAATTAGGTTTCTCTTGTAAATGTTTGTAAAGAACATGATGAGCACATGATTATAATAGTGCTAAATTAGTTATAAGCCTCTAACTGAAATTAAATGGATATTATGTATATTATATCTTCAATTCTAATAATAAAAGTTAAGGTTCAACCAATTGACACCATCAATTTCATTAGAATTCTAAGATATATTTTAATCGAAGGTTCAAATTGACAAATATCTTATTGTATGCATAATACTTGTTTATTTTCAATTCTAACAATATGAGTTACGGTTCAATCTATGGATATCATCAATTTTGTTAGAATTCTAAGATATATACATTAATGAAAGGTTCAAATCAATAAATACCTAGAATTCTAAAATATATATACTAATCAAAGGTTTAAATTAAGATATTTCTTGTATGCATAATACTTTTTGTAAGAAAAATTATGCATAAACGCCAACATTCCAAACTAGTAAGGGATTGTTGATAGTTTATGAATGTTGGTAACTTTTTAAAGTTTTACACTATTTAGAAAAGCCAATTCTAAAAGATATATAATTGAAAATCTAAGTGAAATTATTAATGAACTTTCCATGTTAATTTTATATACATAAAGACTCAAAGATGATTCTTGACTTTAAATTGGTGAACAAATGGTTTCCTTGTGTTTTAAAATTTAAAATTCTAAAAAGATATAACTATTTATAACAATTATCTAGTACAAAGTTATTTTTGAAGGACATAATAGTTATCTAGTAAAAAGTTACTTTGAAAAGATATGGCTATTTGTAATATGTGTCTAATGAGATATTACATTTATTCAATAATTATAAATAAGGATTTCTATTAAACTATTTTCACTGCTTTAGATTGTGAGTTTTATTGTATCTTGAGGATATAAAAGCCTTTAGGAAAGTATAATACATGCATAAAAACTATTTTCTTCTTGTTTGATCTCTTTTTACTATGTACTTTTTATTCATCTCTTCTCATTATTTTCTTGTTATTCCATCGTTATCCATATTTCCCCATAACAATTAATTTATTAAACATGTATTTCTTGTAATTAATTTTAACAAAAGAATTTATATATACAAAATTATTTTATGTTTGGTATGATGATTTTTATCTTTATCTTTTCTTCAAAATAAAATCCCAACCCGATCAAATTTAAATATTGCCTCTAAAGAACTAAGGTTTTATTTGTTTTGATAGAAAATATTTTCTATAAAATATGATTATAAATTGTTAAGATGGTAGAAAATATTTAATATGTTTCATACTACATGTAGAGAGTTTGGTAGAATATTACTTTCTCTTTTTTTTTTTCTAAAGATGAAGTTGTTTTCCTCTATTACCCTAATTTTATCATTTTTCTCTTTTAGTAATAGGATATGGAGACAAAATATCATTCATTTATTTCTATAGGAGTATATGAGATTTTCTTATTGAAAATTTATATAAAAAAATTGACCCCAAATCTTCAACAATTTATTTGTTGAAACCTTTTGGAGTAAAGTTTAAGGAAATCAAACTTAAACTATGAGTTTTATGCAAAATCAAGGTTTTATGAGCCATAATAAAAGAGGACTTACAAAATTATATGCTCAAACAATTGCAATACCAAATGTTTAACGTTTACAACTTGATTATCTATTTAAACTAAATATATCATTTCAACACTGCAATATTAGACAAAATTGTCAACCGATCTTCCAAGATATTGATATCAAAATTGAAGAGAACACTTACAAATAATGAATCTTTTTACTTCAAAAATTATATAAGTTTAAGTGCAACACATACTATGATGATAAGTGTTACATCTTTAAAAGAACAAAACTTAATCATTGTGAAGAGATGCTTGAAGATTTCATAAAATCCATTTAAGAAAAAGGTCTTTCATATAAAAACAAATACCTATAAAATTGAAAACCTTTCAAATTCTCGTGATCATCTTATTGATCCATTTCCTAGTAACTTGCATTAAGAAAAGGGAAATGAATCTTTAAAAAAATAAGAAATTGTTGAAAATGTGTAAACCTTTTATCGTTAATATCATTTTCATAGGCTAATCAAAAGAATTCATCAAGAAAGTTATCAATGAGCAAAAGATAAAATGGAAGAAAGCTTTTAATGTTTCATTTCTTATAGAGACTTTCACCAAAGAATTACTTTTAAAATATTTCAAAATTGTCAACCATTCGAATTTCAAAAATTTGATGATAAAGAAAATTCATAGTAATATATTGCCCAATTTATCAAAATATGAAACAATGTGAGAACTCTGGAAATCTGACAATAAAATTGTTTATTTGTTTCAGACATTAGTTTTGATATCCCTATCCAAATCCATTGATAGTTAGAAACTATTAAAACATGAGTTGATAATTTTTTATGCTTGAATCCATATGCACTCTTCAATATGCATATTAAAACATGATCAACAATAAGTATGAAAATTTTCCTACTTGAAATTTTTTCACAAAAATAATTTTTCTTATAAAAGATAATTTTTTTAAAAAATTTATTTGCTTCAAATTTAATTGACAGAATTGTAATTTTTTACTTACTTGTTACATATAAAATGCATGCAAAGTTACAACTTTTAATTTAAAAAATTGCAAGACATCATGTACAAAATTATAAATTTTAGGAATAAATTTGAGAAAAAAATTACAACAACAAATAGATAAAAACAACACCAACACCCAACCCTTTTAAGTTCTGGGTATTTAAATTTCATCTCCACTGTCTTTAAAAATTTGAAAAACAAGAATTTAAACTATACAAAAATTGAAATTGAAATTGAAATTTTTTTAATATTAAAAATTTTATTAAATTATATAATTTTTTATAAAAATTTTTAAGAAGCACACTATTATTTAATCTTTTATAATTTTTTTAAATCACAATATTACTATACGTTGATTTACCACTTCATATTTTTGCACATAATCATCAAATCATTTAATTGAATTCTATATAGATAATTTAATTTTTCTTAATTATATAATATAAAAATTATGTAAAAAATGATTAGTTAAGAAAAACCATGTAATTTAACAAAATTATTAATTAAATAGTTGATGAGACTTAATTAATTTTCTAGTTTTTAAAATTTACGAGAGTAAAATTTAATTATTTTTTTAACCTGTATTTATATTTAGGCCGGGGTTCCAGTCACTTTTTAAAACTGCACTCAGTTTTGGCGTGTCCCCAGTCAATTGTATTTTTTACTTGGGTACGTTGTCGGGGTCCTGGGGGACATAATAAGGCTCCTAAAGCTGTTTCAGGCCTTACATGATACTTGAAGGATTTGGAATGGCAGCCCATTCGAAATAAAGATCTTGGGCCATATTCACCAAAAAAAAAAAAAAAGGATAATGACTTTCTCTAAAGATAATCTTGAAAAATATTAGTAATTAACGAGGGATATTAATTTCATAATTACATTAGATCCCAATAACGATATTTTCTTTTTCCTTCAAATCAAATTCTTGTCATGTTAGAGAGGGATAAATACAAAATTATATATGATATTCGTTCCATATAATTAAAGAATTTGAATTCCACTGTGTATAAGAATTTTGTATTTATTTCTTGTTTTGAAAAAAAGAAATGGATGTAATGAAAATAAAATGTCAGTGTGGTATTAAGGTAAATTTGCAGGACCATCTTAAATCGTTATCATTAAAGAATCCAGCAATGGCATATCCTATAACTTCTCCGTAATAAAATAAAATTTTTTGGATTCGTTGGGGAAGGCACATGTGCCGAAGTCATTACAAAATCCAGCAATAACAAAAATGGAAAAGAACACTAAAGATAAAGTACAAGGTTCCAAGCTTGTTCACCAAAACAGCAAGGACCATCCCAAATTATTGCAGAAATTTAGAAGCAATGACACAAATGAAAGAGAATGCCAAAGAAAAAGATGCCCCGGTTGCCCACCAAAGTAGCAGCACAGCAAACCATCAATGTGCTGCGGTCGGAGACATTACAACGAGTCTAGGAGCACAAGCTAATTATTATTATTATTTTCTAATTTTTTATTTCTTAAAAATAAAAAATCATGTTTTTAATATGTGTAAATTAAATTGACAATTATTTCTTCAATTAGTCGAGTAGGATTAAAAACAGTGTCATAATTAAGATATTTTTCAGAGTTTCTTCTCGTTTATGAGAAAAACAGCGGACAATACACCCCTCTCTAATTAAAACACTGCATTTCATGTCAATATCTTATATTCAAGCTCATTTTAATTAATTATAAATTTAATAGACTAAGAAAAATTTCATTTATTTAATATTAAATAGAAATAGTATGAAAAAATTAACATTCCTTATTTTAAAAAGAAAATTATTTTTCTCCAATTTTATAATTATAAGTATTATTTTATTTAATTATAAATATAAATAACATGTCACTTTTATATTAATATATATATATATATATATATATATATATATATATATATATATATATATATATATATAATATTTTGTTATAAAAATATTTTTCGACGAAATAAAGAAAACCTAAAACGACCTAAATGTAGCTGCACTACTTATTAATTTTAAATCGTAGTGTGTGTGTGTATTAAATTTTACAGAGAAATAAATTGAAACCAATTATAGGGAAATGAATTCCATTTTGATAATGTTATGTTTGAATAAAATATTTAAAAAATATTGGAAAATTTGAAATTATGCATTTAAAAAGTAATAATTTTCTTTAATTCTTATGAGTGAAAAATGATAGTAAACATAATATTTCACGAATAAATGTGAAATGTATAAAATGATATATAATTTAATTAGATTTAATATGTCAAATTTTATAATTTGAATTCTTTATTTAAAATATTTAAATAATTCAAATTTTTTTATCTATTTACAACTAAATAAAATATTTTAACCTAGAAAATTTAAATTTTTAATCATTAAATTATTAACTTTAATTTTCAAATTTAAATACAGATAAAAAGAAATTGGTACAAACAACGTTGAATCAGCGGGGAGAGCACCGACACTGCATGCAGATATTCATGAGGCTTACCAAACTAATTTCCACGGACGGACCTAAAAGATGACCCTAATTAATTGAGGCCTTGTCGCAATATTGAGACAAGATTCCATCATAAATTAATTCTCACTTTGTTTCGTAGTGCGGTTGCTTTGATGAAAATGGGTGAGATGGCGATCCGTTTCTCGGTCAGATAATCATTCTTGTGTACAAAAAGACCCAATTTCTTTATCCGATAACAGGCATTGACGTAGACATTGACTTCAATTATTGGAGTGGTTCTAAATTACTGCACATAAAAATTAAAGAGAGAAATGTTTATTGCATTTTAACAAAGAGAAGTGAAATAGTAGAGTACAAAAAAGTATAGATTTCATAATTTATAAAGAAAGAGTAAATAAAAAATAAGTACATAAAAGTAAAAGTGACGTTATTTTGAAGAAAATTTAGTTGAAATTAGTTTTTATTTATTAAAATTAATTAGGCTAGTTCCATTTAAACTTTAGGTGTATCAATGTGTGTGATAAAGTAGCATTCAAATAGAATTTATAAATTATCATCTCAATTTTTTCTTTACCAATTGATATGAGAAAAATATACGTAGGTTTTATTTGCTTGTAAATGGTTGTAAAAACAATGAAACGAGGAGCTAGTGTTCATATTAACAAAAATCATTTATTCCCTCCTAAACACAAAACGGAACACAGATGCATTTTTTTCTCTAATTTTTAATGAGATTTTAATTTTATCTCCTAAAATTTTATTTAAAGCAATCATATTCTCTAACTTTTCAATTCGTGTAATATTACTTAATGATCTAATTTTGTTATGTTTTCTAATGAAAATACTTACATGTCATCCAAATTAGATTTCTACATGTCTTATATATAAATTATATTTATACATTCTTTGACAAAAAGATATTTTTTTTATCTTTTAAGTTTTATAAAAAATTTAATTTTTTATTTAAAGCAAATTTATTCTTATCTAAGAGTAAAACCTTACTTTGTTCTAGTACAATCTTTTAGAATTGCTCTTTAGTGCATGATTTTCAAAAATTTTAACTTTTGATATATAATTTAGAATTCAACCATAATGTTTGCAATACACTTTTATGGAACCTTACTTCTAATATATTGAGTGGCATTTTGTGGAAATTTGGATTTATTTAATATTTGCATTAATTTATTACAATGTAAGTCATTGCATTATAATAGCATTTATCCTTATATTATAATGAAAGTCACCACATTTTTTTTGAAAGTTAAAGGGCAAATTAATTTATTTCAAATAAAATTTAAGAAATAAGATTGAAATTTATGTAAAAGTTAGGAGCTCTCAAAAATATCTTTTTTGTCATAAGAATATAAAAATATAATTTATGTGAGTCATGTAGGAAGTCAAAATTGGATAACATGTAAACATTTCTCTTTACAAAACTTAATAGAGTTAAGTTGCTAAGTAGCATTGCACATTTTTATAAAGTTAAAATTATTTCAAATCAAACTTAGGAGATAATACTAGAATTTCAACAAAAATTAGAATAAGATTACAACTTCACTAAAAATTATATGATTAAAAATTTGCCAAATTTTCATGCACCGAATAAAATTCAATGTGTGTATGAATTAATTTTATTAATAAATTGTGAGCCATTTAATTAAATATTTTTGTCTCAAGAAATGTAAAATTTAGTGTAAATTATTAGATACTCAATGCATGGAAGAACTTAAATTAAAATTTGAGAGGGTTAAAAGTGTAATTAAAAAAACCATAGAAGAAATCATGATTTATTTTGTCTAAATTTATTTTTCTAAAAAAATTTTATTCATTTATGTGAGATAAAAAATGATATATTAGTTACATATTTTAATAAAAATTATGATTAATAATAACATAATAAAAAATTATTTTTATCTTTGTAATAGATAAAATTATTTTTATTATATTTTAAATATTTGATATTAAATAAATAAATAAAATATTTTATTATTTTAATATTTTATAATTATCTTTTTTAAAAAATATTTTTGGTTGAAACACCTGTGTAAAGTACTCTTTTGGTTTAACTTAGGATGATCAATTGGGGGTAATTTTTTTTTTTTGAGTTAGCAAAGTCTAACTTCTCATAAAATTTTTGCTCACTACTGAGCAATGATAGATAGGGGGAAGACTACAGTGCCTCCAAAAATTTTTAAATTCTGAATATATGGTATAATTTCATCTAATAAATAAAATTGTACCACACTATTCAAAATTTAAAAATCTATGACTACCTTAGGGTTCTCCTTATAGATATTTTCTCTCCACAAAAGAAAGATTCCAACGTAGCTCACATTGCGGACACATTTTAGTAAAGGACAAAATCTAAAATTACTCAGATGATTGTAGTAAGAATTTTCATTCATGTTATGTTATATATATTAATTATTTTATCATAAATATAATATTAATAATTATTATAATAATTAATTTAAATTTTTTAATAATTAATAAAATAATTAATACATATACTATAATTTTAATATTTTTTTATTGCATACATATAACAATTTTATTTAAAATTTCAATTTTATTTAAAATTTATCCTTTAATTTTTTTTAAAGGAGCTGTAGAAAAATAAACAAATAAATTTTCTCTGACTTCTTAGTCAAAAATGAAAAAGCAAATAATCAGCGGTTCTACGACCGATTCTATATTTTATTTTAGTTAGTACCATTGTTCATCGTGTGGTCGGGCTGGATCGACAACAAGACAAATCTTCTCTGGATCGACAATCGGAAAATAAAATCATAAACTTTAAAAAATATAACATAAATAAATTGTTTTATCAGAATGTCGCAGGAATTCTGACGTTTTTATCAGGGCCCTCGATGATCAAGTGCATGATCTACTTTAAAGAATAAAGATAAGTACCATAATTTTTCTTTAAAAAATTTTAAAAAATAAATAATTATAAATTTTAAAATTAAAATTTTAATTTTTTATTATTTGTTAGATTTTGGATTCTTAAATATTATAATGCCCCATTCTATTTTTTAGAGTATTTCGAGAATGATTCGTTGTTACCTGGGAGGAAGGAGGAGTGAAGTTATTAGCAATGTCACTTGGTCATAAAAAAGCATGAAATGCAAATGTTTTAAGTACCTTTTTTATATTATAATTGTTTTCTTTTCTGAGAAAATTGTTGTCTGTACCTATGTTAAAAAAAGCATGAGATATTATCGTCGATACCATACTGGTAATTAAATTAAACCAGTGCAATTTTAATAAAACCAAACTTTAAAGATATAAAATGAACTTGTATAATTAGTTATATTAGCCTCTGTTTATTTTCTTGAAAAATATTTTATATTTAAAGATTTCACAGCTTATATAAAATAAAAAAGTGACATGTTATTTATATATTCTATTTAACAAATTATAATATCTAATTATATAGTTGTAAAGGAAAATAATTTTTTTAAAAAGTGGTAAATGTTTAACTTTTTTATCATACTCTTTATATTTAATACCAAACCAATATAATATTTTTCAATACCTTAATATTTTTAAAGTCATAATCCTACACAAAAAGTTTTCCCTTGAAAACAAATCCACCATCTGCTTCCGTTTGTTATCTTAGAAGACATTTTTTTTTAAAAAAAATTCATTTGCTTCTATATAAACGTAGGAATTTCATATTATCTCTATATCTTATTATACAAAAAATATAAAATTATGATAATAGAAAAAATTAATTTTTTATATGAAAAATAGGAAGTCATCTTTTATTAAATTTTTTATATTTAACATTGATTATATGAAATATTTCTTATTATCTTATTAATTTATAATTATATTTTTATAAAAAAATATTTTCCATCAAAATAAATATAACTTTTATCTCATGCATGATTCACATGGTAGACTTATATTGTTTCCATACATAACATTTTTCTAAATTAACATTCATTAAAAGTTTGCCCTGTCACACGCTCCCACCCAACGAATGAGTGAGCCAGAAATTTCATCTCTACATTGTTATACCATCGTATTGCTCGTCTGGCCACCAAATGAAAACCACCTTCCGCAACTTGAAAATATAATGAGAGGACCCCTGCCACCTCGCGTAAAAATATTTATATAGGCACTACATATCTACTACATTATTTTTTAATATTATAATTTAAATATTATTAATTAATAACATATAAGTCAATTTTACTTAATAGTAAATTATAAATTAATTTAATTTTTATTATCATTAATAGTAAATAATTGTTAATTTATTATTTATATTTAATTAATTATTAAATAATATTTAAGTGGTAGTATGATAATGTGATAAGCATGCCTGTAAGAATTTTTAAATTTTAGAATCTCATGTATAATAATTAGAACATAATAATATAAAATTTATATTTACTTACTTGATGAATTTGCAGCCATAATTGAATTCAGCGGAAGTTAATGAATTCTCCTTGACTAAATCTTCCTCTTTGCTCTTCTCTTTGGTGGTAATTCTCAATGGCTAGAAACCGTATGTATAATAAGTGAAGAGAAAATCTAGTCATAATCCTTATTTATAAAACCCTATTAATCCTCCCCATAAAAGGATTACTGAGTCTTTGGGTATACACAATCACCAAACTACACTAAATTATGTTGATATATTAAACCCATATCTTTAAGATCACAATTTTAAAATAGGCTTCATACATATATCATAATTGGACTAAATTTTAATTAGTCAATTTTATTATTACTAGCTAATAGAATATCATCCATACAGAGGATAAGGAAAATATACTTTCTCCCACTGATCTTAAGGTATATGCACTGATCAACTTTATTTTTCTCAAAATCCATGGAAGTGTTCACCTCACCAAATTTAAAATACCATTGCCTGGAAGCTTGTTTAAACCTATAAAAAATCTTTTTAAGCCGACACACTAAGTGTTCTTTTCCATGCTCTTGAAAACCTTCTGGTTATACCATATAAATTTCTTCTCTCATATTTCCATTTAAAAAGGATGTCTTCACATCCATCTGATGGAGTTCTAAGTCATAGTGCACTGCTAAAGCCATGATGATTCTAAAGGAATCTTTAAATGACATTGGGGAAAATGTCTCATTATAATCCACTCCTTCTTTTTGAGTAAATCTTTTTACTACCAATCTAGCTTTAAGCCTTTCAACATTTCCCTTAGAATCTTTATTGGTTTTGTACACCCATTTACAACTAATAGGTTTACATCCATTTGGAAGCTCAAAAGCACCTAAACATTATTATGAGCTATAGAATTCATTTCATCTTTCATTACATCTATCCATTTATTAGATTATGGACTAGTTATTGCATCTTTGAAAGTCACAGGATTAACAACATGACTAATATCATAGTCACTCTTTCCACAGAAAACTAAGTAATTATTAGAGATTGTACATCTTCTTTGTCTAGTAGATCTTCTTAAAGGTACCTCATCTTCATTCTCTTGAGCTTGAATTACATTAACAGGATCGGGAATTGGATTAGGAAGATGGGCATAAGGGAAAAGATTTGTATTCTATTGCACATTATCTTCTCTTTCAATATTTACTGGTATCGAAAGACTTTGTGGATTTGGTAAAAGGAAAGTGACATATCTTGCATGCTCATTATCATTGACAACTTCTATGATGCTTCTATCTATAGTATCCCATTCTAAAAATTTTGCCTCCTATAACTCTATAATTTTAACTCCACATTGAAGACAATAGAATTTATACTTTTTGGAATGGTTTGGGTACCTTATGAAGTAAAAAAGTGTAGATCAAGGTTCAGTTTTCTTTTCAAAAATATTATAAATTCTAGTTTCTACAAGACATCCCCAAACTCGAAAGTGGTTCAAGCTAGGTTTCCTATCAGTCCAAAGTTTAAAAAGTGTTTTTGCTATAGATTTGCTAGGTACTCTATTTAGTATATATAATGCACATTTCATGGCTTCACCCTAAAGAGATTTAGGAAAATTAAATTTACTCATCATGCTTTTCATCATATCTTTAAGAGTACGACTTTGTCTCTTCACCATACCATTTTGCTCAGGATTACCAGACATAGTATATTAGGCAATTATCCTATTTTCTTGTAGATATTTAGCAAATGATCTCATATGCTATCCAATTATATCATGTCTATCATAATACTCACCACCTTGAGTACACTTAACAATTTTGATGATTTTTCCCAATTATTTCTCTACCTCCATTTTAAAGATTTTAAAATCTTCAAAAGCATTAAACTTCTTCTTAATTAGGTAAAGATAATCATAATAAGAAAATTTATCAATAAAGATAACAAAATATTAATTACCACATATATTAGGAGTAAGTGATTTACTAATATCAGTATGTATAATTTCTAAAAAGTCAAAACTTCGAGTGGCACATTTACTTTTAGTCTTAGTTAACTTACCCCTTATATAATCAACACATGTGTCTAAGTTTTTAGAACTAAGAAAAAGTAAAGAACCATCTTTTATCAATCTATTAATTCTCTCATTTAATATATGACTTAATATTTTATGTCTTAACAAGAAAGACTTTTCACTAACTAAAGTCCTCTTAGACGTTATGTTTTCAATATTTATACTATAGTATTCATTATTTTGGGCAAAAAATAACCTATATAAATTGTCAACTTAGTTTCAATTCACCAACAAATTTAGAATTTAAAAATAAATCAATGATAACCATGCTTATCTAAAACAAAAATTGAAATCAAATTTCTCTTAAAGAAAGGTATAAAAAAATATTTTTCAAAATAAGTTCAAAATAAGACTCTAAATTTAATCCTATTATTCCTATAAAACTGGCTTCAACTTTATCATTATTTCTAATTCTAAGCTTAGCCTTTTTCTTACTTGGCTTCTATTTGCTTTTAAACCCCTGCAAAGTAACAACAATGTGAACAATTGTACCACTATTAAGTTACCACGAGTTTAATTGTACACTAACAAAATGGGATTCAAAATAAATGAAAGCTAGTGGTTTACCTTCTTACTTACCTTTTTTTCTAGCCAAGATTTATATTTGTGGTACTTGAATTTCTTATGACCTTTCTTTTTATAATATATATATTCTATTTCTTAATGACAACTTTAGGACCATTTATCTCTTTTGTCTGATTACTGCCTTCCCTTTTGTTGCCTTGAAACTTATTAAGAGTTTTTGACCTAAACTTCGTAGACTTGTTGTAATTTTTTTTGTGGCTAAGTTTAAAGTTAATAGTGAGTAAGGCACTCTCATTTTTCTCTCTTTTGAGTTTTTTGTCTTCAAAAATACAATTGGATATAAGATCATTGATACTCCAAACTTCATTCATGGTGTTGTAGGCAGTTTTAATTTGGGTGAACTCATAAGGAAGAGAATTGATGGTATAGTCAATAATGAATTTGTTAGGTGCAGTGATTTCATAGGAAGCTAATTTGTTTTTAATATGGACCATTTTCATGATGAAGTCTTTAACATTTCCAATGAAATCATACCTCATACTCATCAGTTCACTCATAAGATTCCTAGCCTCAGATTTGCTGGATTTTTAGTACATTTGACTAACAACATTATAGAGTTCTTTAGCATTCTTAATTTCATCCAACCCACTCAAAAGATGCTCAGAGACAGATCTTTTAAGAACATGTAGACACATATGATTTGCTCTATCCCACTTGACAAATAACTCCTTTTGTTCAGTAGTACTTTGAGCAGTGATGGCTATAGATAGATTGATATGTAAGACTATATCTATGTCACTCATAACTAAGGCAAAGTTTATGTCTTTATTCCATCTTTTATAGTTAGATTCATGTAAGATCTCAATGGTAGCTTGATTATCATTTACAACAAAAGTCACTATTCAAGATAAAATGCAACAATTAACTGACGGATAATTTAAAAGAGAATATATAAATAGCAACGATTCCTGATATGCTACAATAACTGGAGAGTCTAGGTGCATCATCATATTCTCTCCTTTAGGCAGAGAATATGACATGCTGGTAAGTACTCTTCTTATAAGGCTAATATGAAAATATCTAATTTTCAAAAATTCATCCCTTTCGGGCAGATAGACTTTCTAAACTAATATATTTCTAACTGTGATGCCTTATGCCGCATACTAAAATCAATCGTGATGCCTTATGCTGCATATTAAAATTATCTTACATAATAGCCCTCTTTGGACAGATAATTATATAAGATAATTCTAATACTATCCCATAATTTTTGAATAAGAAAATATTTCATTAATCACTACAAATGAGCTACTTTGGTAGTCAAGCATTTATAATTATTAATGAAAATTTTTCTTAAATTAGAAAAAAATAAATTATCTAATATCTTAATTTGCATACTTAACCATATGTATGCAATGCGATACTCCTGATGAAATATTAAAACTTAATGCATCTTAGTAAATCCTTAAGTAATGTTGTATAACAAAGTCTTGAATAAAATTTAAAAATTAACATAATTATAATATCTAATTTTATTCATTCTTTAAAATAAAAGAATTTTAAAAAAATTTAAGAAGAGTGAATATCAATAATTTACAAGTATTTCATTCTATTTCAAAATAGAACAAATATATATATATATATATATATATATATATATATATATATATATATATATATGATGTTAGTATTATATTACTTACGGATTTAAATTAATAGATTATATATATATATATATACACACACATACATAAAGATTTAGATTCAAATTTTGGCATTTTTCGTTATTTCATTTTGGGTATATGATATTTTAAATTAATTGATTAAAACTATTCTAGATAATTACTATCTCAAAGAGAATTTTATTAGTGAACATAAAAAATATTATATTTTCAATAATTATCTATTAAGATTCTTATTTGCTACTTTTAAGGTTTGAGTGAAGAAAATATTATACCTTAAGCATATTGCTTGATAAAAATTTGTCATTAGTTAGTTTGATAGATTATTAATTTCCATTTTATCCTTATCATGATGGAACGATGACATTTTATAAAAATTATTATTTAAAGTAATTTTAATGACATGACATTGAGAATCAAGTAATAGTTTCTTTTATTAAAAAATTAATTAAGTTTTGAGATTGTGTTGTAATGTAAATCGATGCATATTATTTAGCATTTCTTAACAGGCCGATCATATTATTTTCAATAATTTAATTTGTAATTTTGAGCATAATTTTAATATCCTGATTCTTTTAAAAAATTTATATATTAATTTAGATAATTATCATTAAAGTGAAATTATTTTATATTAATTCATAAGTCTCTGAACTATTAATAAATACTTACAAGATTAATTTTTAATTATTTCACCTATTTTTACCCACCTTGAAAGGGTAAATATATGTTATAATTAGAAATGAGCTTCATAAAATAATTTATGATTATTTCATATAATGACTTGCCTAAAAAGGATTGCTATATGTTATAATTAGAGAAATGGTTTAATGAAGCACTTTTATTTTTGAATTTATTTTATTATTATATATTTTACTTATCCAAAGAGAATAAATTTGTAATAATAATGTATTCTTTTGGTTGGTTTCAATTTTAGAAAGGTCCTTGTGTGCTACATTCTTTATCCAAAGGAAAGAATGTAGTGATATTTGTATATTTCTAAGAATGATTATCTTGCTTAAAACTAACATATTGCATTTTAATTTTTTTTCACATAATCTCTCTTACTATAAATATATGTTATTAAACACATGGTATTTATAAATTTTTTTATATCATTTTTACACATGTAAACATTTTTATTTTGCCATCAGTCTTACATAAACCAAGCAAGGTGCATTATTGAATTATGTTACTATTATTTTGAATATTTTTATTTTATTTTAAAAATTAATTTAGGTTTCTAAAAGAAATATGTTAAAGAGATCTAGTTAGAATTATAAATTTATTCCTATATTGATCTTGATTTAACAATAGCATTAATTTTCAAAATAAATAAATATTTTAAACCTCATTGTTTTTTGTAAATTGTATAGATTTAAGATGTATTTATTTGCAAAAAGGATTAGAATTGAGGCAATTTAGATGTAATAATATTTTAATTTCATGATCATTTATTATTTTATATTAAAATCAGTCACATATTATTTATGCTTAAAAGATCATTATTTTAGACAATTTTTATATCCTGAATCTTTAAAAAAATTTATGATTTATTGTAGATAATTATCATTAAAATAAGATTATTCATATTAATTGTAAAATTTTTAAGTTATATTATATGAGATTGATTTATAATTATTATATGCAACTTTCTACCTAAAAAAGGTTGTTGCATATTTTAATAAAAATGTTTTATGAAGCATATAAATTTCTAAAATTATTTTGATTTTAAAAATATATCCATCGAGAAGGGATATATTTTCAATGTTAAGGTTTTCTTTTGGTTAGTTTCGTGATTAGGAGGGTTTTTTATATGCTACATTTTTTGCCCAAAAAGAAGACTATAATAATGTACATTACTTTTATATCCATGAACTAAGAGTTACATTTTTACTTTTAATATTATTTCTTTTACTTTTATCATAAAAGTGCTACCTCTTTGATTAATTATTTTCTTTTAATGTATAATCAAAATATTTTATTTTACTTTAGTTATAAAGGTAAACTAGTCTAGAAGATTTATCTGTTCAAATAAGATATTTTTTTAATATCATATTATCTTTTATGCAATTGAGTTAATATATTAAAAGTGAATTTAATATATACTATACATTCTACCCAAAAGAGAATTTATAGTTATATATTGGAAACTTTTATGTAGAACTTGTTATCATATAAAAAAAATCTTTTGTTTATTATGTGCTATTTGATGATTGGTGCAACTAAATTTAGCTCTCTTTTATTTTAAAGAGTTATTAAATGAATCAATTTTGAGAATGGTATATAATATTGTGTAACTTTAATTACATTGTAAGAAATCGAATTTTATATTATTTATGGCATTATGATGCATTACTTATCAAATATAATTTTTTTCCTTTCCTTCTTTGAGATGGAATTATATATAAAAAATTATATTTAATAAATAAATCATTAATCAATTAGTGTAAATAAATTTATAATTATTTAATTATTAAGAATATCATTGATATTAGAAATTTTCTTGAAATATGATAAATTACTTAATAATATTTAATCTATATTTCTTATAGAGACTTTTTTCGCCAAAGAATTACTTTTAAAATATTTCAAAATTGTCAACCATTCAAATTTTAACAATTTGATGATAAAGAAAATCTATAGTAAAATATTGCCCAATTTATCAAAATATAAAGCAATGTGAGAACTCTATCAAACTCTGACAGTAAAACTGTTTATGCATTCCCTCAAAGGAAATGCTTTTGTTTCATACATTAGTTTTGATATCCAAATCCATTGATAGCTAGAAACTATTAAAACAAGGGTTCATAATTTTTTATGCTTGGATCCATACACACTCTTCAATATGCATATTAAAACATTATCAACAGTAAGTACGAAAATTTTTCCACTTGGAATTTTTTCACAAAAATATTTTTTCTCATAGAAGATAATTTTTTTTAAATTTATTTGCTTCAAATTTAATTGATAAAATTGTAATTTTTTACTTGTTACATATAAAATGCATGCGAAGTGACAAATTTTTATTTAAAAAATTACAAAATATTATGTACAAAATTATAAATTTTAGGAATAAATTTGAGAAAAAAATTACAAAAACAAATAAATAAAAACAACACCAACACCCAATCCTTTTAAGTTTTGCGCATTTAGATTTCATCTCCATTGTCTTTAAAAATTTGAAAAACAAGAATTTAAACTATACAAAAATTGCAATTGATATTGAAGTTTTTTTTAATATTAAAAAATTTATTAAATTATATAATTTTTTATAAAAATTTTTAAGAAGCACACTATTATTTAATCTTTTATAATTTTTTTAAATCACAATATTACTATTCGTTGATTTACCACTTCATATTTTTGCACATAATCATTAAATCATTTTCAATCATTTAATAAAATTCTGTATAGATAATTTAATTTTTCTTAATTATATAATGTAAAAATTATGTAAAAAAATGACATCTTAAACGAATTACAATATTAATGTAATTTTTAATTAAAAAGATTATTAAGAAAAACCATGTAATTTAACCAAATTATTAATTAAGTAGTTGATGAGTCTTAATTAATTTTCTAATTTTTAAAAATGATGAAGGTAAAATTTAATTATTTTTTTAACCTGTATTTATATTTGGGCCGGCTTTCCAGTCACTTTTGAAGACTGCATTCAGTTTTAGCTTGTCTCCATTTGCTTGTATTTTTGACTTGGGGTACGCAGGTAGAAGTGTTGGGGTCCCGGGGAACATAATAGGCTCCTAAAGCTATTTTGGGCCTCACATGATACTTGAAGGATTGAATGGTAGCCCATTCGATGTAAAGATCTTGGGCTATATTCACCAAAAAAAGGGAAGGGCCAAGACTTTGGGTCGATTTGTAACATAATGACTTTCTCTAAAGACAATCTTGAAAAAACATTAGTAATTTACGAAGGATATTAATTTCATAATTAAATTAGCTCCCAATAACTATATCTTCTTTTTCCTTCAAATCAAATTCTTGTCATGTTAGAGAGGGAAAAATACAAAATTATATATGATATTGATTCCATATAATTAAAGAATTTGAATTCCACTGTATATGAAAATTTTGCAGAAATTTAGAAGCAATGACACAAATGAAAGAGAATGCCAGAGAAAGAGATGCCCCGCTTGCCGACCAAAATAGCAGCACAGCAAACCATCAATGTGCTGCCGTCGGAGACATTACAACGAGTCTACGAGCACAAGCTAATTATTATTATTATTTTTTCTAATTTTTAATTTCTTAAAAATAAAAAATCATGTTTTTAATCTGCGTAAATTAAATTGACAATTATTTCTTCAATTAATCGAGTAGGATTAAAAAGAGTGTCATAATTAAGATATTTTCAGAGTTTCTTCTCGTTTAAGAGGAAAAGAGCGGAGAATATACCCCTCTCTAATTAAAACACTGCTTTCATGTCAATATCTTATATTCAAGCTCATTTTATTTAATTATAAATTGACAATTATCTATTTAATATTAAATAGAAATAGTATGAAAAATTAACATTCCTTATTTTAAAAAGAAAATTATTTTTCTCCAATGTTATAATTATAATTATTATTTTATTTAATTATAAATATAAATAATATGTCACTTTTATATTAATATATATAATATTTTGTTATAAAAATTATTTTTCCATAAAATAAAGAAAACCTAAAACGACCTAAACGTAGCTGCACTACTAATTAATTTTAAATCGTAGTGTGTGTGTGTATTAAATTTTACAGAGAAATGAATTGAAATCAATTATATTGAAATGAATTCCATTTTCATAATGTTATGTTTGAAAAAAATATTTAAAAAATATTAGAAATTTTGAAATTATGTATTTAAAAGGTACTAATTTTGCTTAGTTATTATGAATGGGAAATGATAGTAAATATAGTATTTAAAGAATAAGTATGAAATTTGCAAAATGACACATAGTTTAGTTAAATTTAATATATCAAAATTGATGATTTGAATTTTTCACTTACAATATTTAAATAATTCAAAAGTTTTAATCTATTTACTGCAAAATAAAAATTTTTAACCTATAAAATTTAAGTTTTTTAATAATTGAATTATTAACTTCAATTTTCATATTTAAATACAGATAAAAAGAAATTGGTTCAAACAGCGTAGAATTAGTGGGGAGAGCACCGACACAGCGTGCAGATATGCATGACGCTTGCCAATCTAATTTCCACGGACGGACCTAAAAGATGACCCTAATTAATTAAGGCCTTGTCGCAGTATTGAGACAAGATTCCATCATAAATTAATTCTCACTTTGTTTCGTAGTGCGGTTGCTTTGATGAAAAAAGGAAGAGATGTCGATCCCTTTCTCGGTCAGATCATTGTTCTTGTGTACAAAGAGACCCAATTTCTTTACCCGATAACAGGCATTGACGTAGACATTGACTTCAATTATTAGAGTAGTTCTGAATTACTGCACATAAAAATTAAAGAGAGAAATGTTTATTGCATTTTAACAAAGAGAAGTGAAATAGTAGAATACAAAAAATTATAGATTTCATAATTTACAAAGAGAGAGTAAATAAAAAATAAGTACATAAAAGTAAAAGTGATATTATTTTCGAAGAAAATTTAGTTAAATTTAGTTTTTATTTATTAAAATTAACTAGGCCAATTCCATTTAAACTTTATGTGTATAAATGTGTGTGATAAAGTAGCATTCAAATAGAATTTATAAATTATCATCTCAATTTTTTCTTAACCAATTGATATGAGAAAAATATTCGTAAGTTTCATTTGCTTATAAATGCTTGTAAAAACAATTTGCTTATAAATGCTTGTAAAAACAATGAAACGAGGAGTTAATGTTCATATTAACAAAAACCATTTCTTCCCTCCTAAATGCAAAACAGAACACAGATGCAATTTTTTCTCTAATTTTTAATGAGATTTTAATTTTATCTCCTAAAATTTTATTTAAAGCAATCATATTCTCTAACTTTTCAAGTCATATAATATTACTTAATGATCTAATTTTGCTATGTTTTCTAATGAAAATACTTACTTATAATCCAAATTAAAGTTCTACATGTCCTATATATAAATTATATTTATATATTCTTATGACGAAAGGATAATTTTTATCTTTTAACTTTTATAAAAATTTCAAATTTTTATTTAAATTTTATTTAAAGCAAATTTATCCTCATCTAAAAGTGAAACCTTACTTTGATCTAGTACAATCTTTTACAATTGCTCTTAAGTACATAATTTTTAAAAATTTTAACTTTTGATATATAATTTAGAATTCTACCTTAATGTGTCATGATACACTTTTTATGGAACCTTACTTCCAACACATTGAGTGGCATTTTGCGGAAATTTGGATTTATTTAATATTTGCATTAATTTATTACAATGTAAGTCATTACATTATAATAGCATTTATCCTTATATTATAATGAAAGTCATCAAATTTTTTTAAAATTTAAATTTAAATTAATTTATTTTAAATAAAATTTAAAAAATAAGATTGAAATTTATGCAAAAGTTAGGAGGTTAAAATTATCATTTTTGTCATAAGAATATAAAAATATAATTTATGTGGATCATGTACGGGATCAAAATTGGACAACATGTAAGCACTTCTCTTACAAAACTTAATAGAGTTAAGTTGCTAAGTAGTATTGCACATTTTTATAAAGTTAAACTTTGAATTTATTTCAAATAAAACTTAAGAGATAATGTTAAAATTTCAATAAAAATTAGAATAAGATTACAACTTTAATAAAAATTATGTGATTAAAAATTGGCCAATTTTTCATGCATTGAATAAAATTCAATGTGTGTGTGAATTGATTTTAATAATGAATTGTAAGCCATTTAATTAAATATTTTTTGTTCAAAAAATATAAAATTTAATGTGAATTATTAGATACTCAACACAAGAAAGAACTTACGTTAAAATTACAGGGTTAAAAGTGTAATTTAAAAAAACCATAGAAGAAATCGTTATTTGTTTTATCTAAATGTATTTTTCTTAAAAACTTTTATTTATTTATGTGAGATAAAAAATGATATATTAGTTACATATTTTAATAAAAAAAATTATGATTCATAATATCATAATAAAAAATAATCTTATTCTTGTAATAGATAAAATTATTTTTATTATATTTTAAATATTTGATATTAAATAAATATGATATTTTTTATTATTTTAATATTTTATAATTATATTTTTTTAAAAATATTTTTTGGTTGAAACACTCGGAAGCTCTGTCAATATCTCTTTTGGTTTGGCTTAGTATGATCGATCGGCAGTAATCGTTTTTTTTTTTTAATTTTTCTGGTAAGTATCTTTTCCTTTAGAGTTGGCAAAGTCTCATTTCCCATAAAATCCCCGCTCACTACTGGGCAATGATAGATATTTTCTCTCCACAAAAGAGAGATTCCAACATAGCTCACTTTGCTGACACACTTTAGTAAAGGATAAAACCTAAAATTACGCAGATGCTTGTAGTAAGATTTTTCATTTATATATATATATATATATATATATATATATATATATATATATATATATATATATATATATATATATATATATATATATATATATATTATTTTATTATAAATATAATATTAATAATTATTATAATTATTAATTTAAAATTTTTAATAATTAATAAAATAATTGATACATATATTATAATTTAAATAAATTTTTTATTGCATACATCTAAAAGATTTTATTTAAATTTTATCTTTTAATTTTTTTTAAAGCAGGTGTAGAAAAACAATTTAGTCAAAAATGAAAAAGCAAATAATCCGCGGTTCTACGACCGATCCTACATTTTGTCTCAATTTGGTATCATTGTTCATCGTGTGGTCGGGCTGGATCGACAACAAGACAAATCTTCTCTGGATCGACAATCGGAAAATAAAATCATAAACTTTAAAAAATAGAACATAAATAAATTGTTTTATCAGAATGTCGCAGGAACTCTGATGTTTTTATCAGGGCCATCGATGTATATTTTATTTTTCATAAAAATAGAAATATAAAATAGAGCCATAACATGAACGACTTATTATTATGATGGAGTGCATGATCTACTTTAAAGAATAAAGACAAGTACCATAATTTTTAATTAAAAATTTTTAAAAATAATTATAAATTTTAATGATGTATTAGATTTTGAATTCTTAAAGATTATAATTCCTCGTTCTATTTTTTAGAGTATATGGAGAATGATTCGTTGTTACCTGGGTGGAAGGAGGGGTGAAGTTATTAGCAATATCACTTGGTCATAGAAAAGCATGAAATGGATATCTTTTAAGCAACTTTTTTATATTATAAGTGTTTTCTTTTCTGCGAAAACTGTTGTCTGTACCTATGCTAAAAAAGCATGAGATATTATCGTCGTTACCATACTGGTAATTAAATTAAACCAGTGCAATTTTAATAAAACCAAACTTTAAAATATAAAATGAACTTGTATTATTAGTTATATTGGCCTCTGTTTATTTTCTTGAAAAACACTTTTTATTAAAAGATTTCACAGCTTATATAAAATAAAAAAGTGACATGTTTTTATATATTCTATTTAACAAATTATAATATCTAATTATATAGTTGTAAAGGAAAATAATTTTTTAAAATATTAATAAATATTTAATTTTTTTTACCATACTCTTTATATTTAATACTAAATAAATATATTTTTTTTCTATATCTTAATATTTTTAAAGTTATAATCCTACACAAAATGTTTTCCCTTGAAAACAAATCCACCCTCAGCTTCCGTTTGTTATCTTACAAGACATTTTTTTTTTAAAAAAAATTCATTTGTTTCTGTATAAACGAAGGGATTGCATATTGTCTCTATACTTTATTATAAAAAAAATCTAAAAGGATGATAATAAAAAAATTAAATTTTTATATAAAAATAAAAAATTATCTTTTATCAATTTTTTTATATTTAATATTGATTATATAAAATATTTTTATTATTTTATTAATTTATAATGATATTTTATAAAAAATATTTTCCATCAAAATAAATATAACTTTCATCTCATGCATGATTCACATGGTACATTTATATTGTTTCCATACATAACATTCTTCTAAATGAACATTCATTAAAAGTTTGCCCTGTTACATACTCACACCCAACGAATGGGTGAGTGAGTCAGAAATTTCATCTTTTATTTTACCATCGTGTTGCTTGTCTGGTCACCAACTGAAAACCACCTTCCGCAACTTTAAAGTATGATGAGAGGACCCCTACCACTTCACGTAAAAATATTTATATAGGCACTGCATATCTACTGCATTATTTTTTAATATTATAATTTAAATATTATTAATTAATAATATATGGACCAATTTCATTTAATAAATAATTATAAGTTAATTTGCAGAAATGTGGATTTATTTAATATTTGCATTAATTTATTACAATGTAAGCCATTATATCATAATAGCATTTATCCGAAAGTCATCACATTTTTTTTGAAAGTTGAAGGGTAAATTAATTCATTTTAAATAAAATTTAAAAAATAAGATTGAAATTTATGTAAAAGTTAAGGGTCAAAAATATCTTTTTGTCATAAGAATATAAAAATATAATTTAGGTAAATCATGTAGGTGGTTAAAATTGGATAACATGTAAGCATTTCTCTTATAAAACTTAATAGAGTTAAGTAACATTGCACATTTTATAAAGTTAAACTTTGAATTTATTTCAAATAAAACTTAAGAGATAATGTTAAAATTTCAATAAAAATTAGAATAAGATTAAAATTTTAATAAAAATTATATGATTAAAAATTGGTCAATTTTTCATGCATTGAATAAAATTTAATATGTGTATGAATTTATTTTATTAATAAATTGTGAGCCATTTAATTAAATATTTTTTGGTCAAAAAATATAAAATTTAATGTGAATTATTAGATACTCATGAAAGAAGTTATATTAAAATTAGAGGGTTAAAAGTGTAATTTTAAAAAAAACCTTAGAAGAATTGGAAATCATGATTTATTTTGTATAAATGTATTTTTCTAAAAAACTTTTATTTATTTATGTGAGATAAAAAATGAAATATTAGTTACATGTTTTAATAAAAAAATTATGATTCATAATATCATAATAAAAAATGATTTTATTTTTTAATAAGTAAAATTATTTTTAATTATATTTTAAATATTTGATATTAAATAAATAGAATATTTTTTACTATTTCAATATTTTATAATTATCTTTTATTTTTTTTGTTGAAACAGTCGGAATCTCTGGCAGATTCTTTTTTGGTTTGGCTTAGAATGACCGATCGGCAGTAACTCTCTTTTTCCCTTTTTTGACAAGTAGCTTTTCCCTTTGAGTTGGCAAAGTCTCATTTCCCATAAAATCTCCGCTCACTACCGGGCAATGATTGATATTTTCTCTCCACAAAAGAAAGATTCCAACATAGCTCACTTTGCTGACCCATTTTAGTAAAGGACAAAATCTAAAATTACTCAGATGCTTGTAGTAAGATTTTATATATATTAATTATTTTATTATAAATATAATATTAATAATTATTATAATTATTAGTTTAAAATTTTAATAATTAATAAAAAATAATACACATATTATAATTTAAATAAAATTTTTATTGCATACATCTAAAATATTTTATTTAAATTTTATCCTTTAATTTTTTTAAAGGAGTTGTAAAAAAACAAACAAATAAATTTTCTGACTTCTTAGTCTAAAATGAAAAAGCAAATAATATGCGGTTCTACGATTCTTAAGATGCACTAGTGTACGATATATCAGTATCTGAAAATCGTTAGATTTCATTCAATCTGCATAATACTGCACAATTCAAAAAATTTGGACCTTCACTGGTACACCATATAACTGGTGCACCGAAGTCTCTCCCTCTTATATTTTATTTTAATTAGTACCATTGTTCATCGTGTGGTCGGGCTGGATTGACAACAAGACAAATCTTCTCTCGATCGACAATAGGAAAGTGAAATCATAAACTTTAAAAAATATAACATAAATACATTGTTTTGTCAGAATGTCGCAGGAATTGTGACGTTTTTATCAGGGCCCTCGATGTATATATATATTCATAAAAATAAAAATAAAAAATTGTAAATTATTCCGTTTAATTATGAGGTATTTGAATTTTACCCTCTCAAACTATGAAAACAAGTAAATTATTCCTTAAAATCATGTAAAACTTGAATTTTACCTGTGCTGCTAGTAATTTGACTGAAAATGTTAGAAAAAATTACAAATTAACCCTATCAATTATGAAATAATTATATTTTACTCCTATTGACTTTCAAAATTTATAAATTAATTTTTTAATTATATAAAACTTATAATTAACTCCTATTATCTACTAAGTAACTTTTTTATTAAATTACATGAATTTCAAAAAAGTTTTAAACTTGAATCATAATATTATTATATGTTAGATTATCGTATTATTTTTTACGCATAATTCTTATGTTATATAATAAATATTAAATTAAATATATAAAATTTTTATTTAAACTTGAAAATGAGTTACGAAATTATGTGTAAAAAAAGATATAATAAATTAATACATAATAATATTATAATTTATATTACTTGTATTACTTAACATTAGTCGTTATTATTCAATTGTTTAATTGAATTAGTTTCTTTTCCATGGAATATGAGTTGAAAATATTAAGTGAAAAAGTGAAGTAAATATAAATATTATATTATATAAAAATACTAAAAAATTAATATTTTTATTAATTTTAATAGGAAAAATACGCACAATCCCCATTAAGTATGACTTTCTATCAAATAATTTCATTGAACTTTTAAATTTTACAAATAACTTTCCTATAGTTTCAAAAAAATGAAAAGGCCAGAAAAATGAATAGAATGATTTAGGAGTGGTTCATTATCACTTAACAGTGGTTTAAAACCGTCGGTAAGTGAAAAAATTGTGGTGGCTTTTAACTGCCAGTAAATGAAATATGATAATAACGATTTTTTCATATTTTCCAAAACTTTAGTGGGACTATTTGTAGATTTTGAAATTTTAGAGATTATTTGATAGAAGACAATACTTTAAGAGAGTTATGTGTATTTTTTTATTAAAATTAATGAAAATATTAATCTAAAAATTTGTTTAATTTTTCCTAAAAATTTATATTGGTTAGGCTTCTATTTGTGATAGAAAATTAATTTCAATAATTGTTTATTTTAATTTTTGGAAAAGGTTTTTATATTTCTTTTGGGAAAAATGTAAATAAAGTAAATTTATTAACTAATATAATCTCTTTTTAAAGATAAATGTTTCAGTCTAAATACGAGTATTACAATAGGTTATAAATTTTAAAAGAATAAAATAAAAATAACTCATATATTATATAATTATTAAATTTTAAATAAAATAAATTATAAAAAAATCTTAGGCAATAAAATAGAAATTATTATTCATCATTGTTATGATTATTGTGATGTTAAAATTAAATTGAATATGATTATATGAAATAAAAATATTAAGTTTTTAGTATTTTTTATGTAACATAACATTTGTGTTTACTTCACTTTTTCACTTAATATTTTCAACCAATATTCCATAGAATAAGAACCTAATTCAATAAAAATAAATAAATAGTGAAGACTAATTTTGAGTAATACTGATAACATGAATTACAATATTATTATGTATTAATTTATCGTATCATTTTTTACACATAATTTTGTAACTCATTTTCAAGTTTAAATAAACATTTTATATATTTAATTTAATTTTTATTAATTATATAATATAAGAATTATGCATAAAAAATATTGTGATAATCTAACATATAATAATATTATGATTCAAGCTTAAAAACTCTTCAAAATTCATGTGATTTAATAAAAAAGTTAATTAAGTAAATAATGAATGTTAATCACAAGTTTTATATAATTAAGAGATTAATTTATAAATTTTGAAATTCAATAGGAGTAAAATGTAATTATTTTATAATTGACGGGATTAATTTATAATTTTTTTTAATATTTTCCATCAAATCACTAATAGTAAGGGTCTAAGTTTTACATAATTTTAGGGGACAATTTGCCTATTTCTATAGTTAAAATCTAAATATCTCATAATTAAATGGGATAATTTACAGTTTTCTCAAATAGAAATATAGAATAGAGTCATTACATGAACAACTTATTATTTTGATCAAGTGCATGATCTACTTTAAAGAATAAAGAGAAGTACCATAATTTTTTATTAAAAAACTAAAAAAATAAATAGTTATAAATTTTAAAATTAAAATTAAATTTTTTTATTATTTATTAGATTTTGAATTTTTAAATATTATAATGCTTCATTCTATTTTTTAGAGCATATGGAGAATGATTCATTGTTACCTGGGTGGAAGGAGGAGGGAAGTTACTAGCAACATCACTTGGTCATAAAAAAGCATGAAATGCAAATCTTTTAAGTTAACTTTTTTATATTATAATTGTTTTCTTTTCTGGGAAAACTGTTGTCTGTACCTATGTTAAAAAAGCATGAGATATTATCGTCGATACCATACTGGTAATTAAATCAAACCAGTGCAATTTTAATAAAACCAAACTTTAAAGATATAAAATGAACTTGTATTATTGTTTATACTAGCCTCTTCTTATTTTCTTGAAAAATATTTTTTATTAAAAGATTTCACAGCTTATATAAAATAAAAAAGTGGCATGTTATTTATATATTCTATTTAACAAATTATAATATCTAATTATATAATTGTAAAGGAAAATAATTTTTTTAAAAAATAATAAATGTTCAATTTTTTTTACCATACTCTTTATATTTAATACTAAACAAATATAATATTTTTCAATATCTTAATATTTTTAAAGTTATAATCCTACACAAAATGTTTTCCCTTGAAAACAAATCCACCCTCAGCTTCCGTTTGTTATCTTACAAGACATTTTTTTAAAGAAAAAATTCATTTGTTTCTATATAAACGTAGGAATTGCATATTGTATCTATACCTTATTATAAAAAAAAATCTAAAATGATGATAATAAAAAATTAAATTTTTATATAAAAATAAAAAATCATCTTCTATCAAATTTTTTATATTTAACATTGATTATATAAAATATTTTTATTATTTTATTAATTTATAATGATATTTTATAAAAAATATTTTCCATCAAAATAAATATAACTTTCATCTCGTGGATGATTCACATGGTACATTTATATTGTTTCCATACATAACATTCTTCTAAATCAACATTCATTAAAAGTTTGCCTTGTCACATACTCACCCCCAACGAATGTGAGTCAGAAATTTCATCTCTATATTATTATACCATCGTACTGCTTGTCTGGTCACCAAATGAAAACCACCTTCCGCAACTTGAAAATATGATGAGAGGACCCCTACCACTTCTCGTAAAATTATTTATATAGGCACTGCATATCGACAACATTATTTTTTAATATTATAATTTAAATATTAATAGTTAATTACATGTGGATCAATTTTATTTAATAATTAATTATAAGCTGATTTAATTTTTTATTATAATTAATAATAAATAATTATTAATTTATTATTTATATTTAATTAATTATTAAATAATATTTAAATAATAATACTTAAAAATAATGTGATAAGCAATGCCTTATGTTGTAAAGAAAATAGAAAAATCCTATTGCATTTATACATTTATTGTGATATCAAAACGCATTAAATTTGGTAGCAGAGTGTTGGGTTGCAATTATTGGTTATCAAATACAAAATCTTTCTGATACGTTTTTCTAGTTCATATCTTCGTATAAAGTTACTCGTAACATTCATCGACGATGGAAAATGCTATTTGCACCATTTTTTCAAAGAGTGAGCAAGATTTTTTTAATAGCAAATGGGGTTGACAAAATTGTACTATTGATCTCACAGTTTATAGAAAAAAGTGGATAAGAAATAAATATAAAACAGTAAAAATTAATATTATTTATGAATGAAATTATAGGCTTCAGGGTTCTTAAGCAAGATTAAGAATCCCGTCAATATTATTTACATTCTTAATCAATTCCGCCTAATCAAAACTGATTATACCAACTTATAGAGAAAAATAATAAAAAAAAAGAGATTATTAAATAGGATTTGATTGGGTATAACATCCAAAAATAGTTATATCCATATAATTTGTTGCAAGTTTTGCAAGAAAATCATATAAAACTTTTTATAAAAAATATGCAAATTTTCTATATGATATAAGTTGTATGGGGTGCAATTGTTTATTAAAAAATTCGTAACTTTTTTCATAAATCTCGTAACATGAAACAATAATCTTGCAATGCAAGAGTTGTTGTGAGATTTTATGAAAAAATTGTAAACTTTGTATAAAATATTGTGAAATTTATGAGAATATTGTATGAAATTCACAATGATTGTACTAGTACTCTCTGTTTGGAATGAAATTCCATTATTAAATAGTTAATTGTCTTATAATTATCTCATATAATAAATATGAGGATCATAAATATATGTGGAGTAGAGGTTAGTAGTCTCTATATTTTTATTTGTATAAAAAATAAATTATTAATTTAATAATAATAAAATAATAATCTTTCTCTTCTTTATATGTTTTAATTAAATTTTAAAATTTTATTTCTTTTCTTTTAATTTTTTTACTTTACCAAACATAAGGTATAAGTAAATAAGTTGCAAAAATATTTAAAAAATTATAAAAATATATAATGACATACTTTTTTAAGTGAATACATATTGAAACATAATTATTTTATTATTAAAATAGTTAATTTAGTAGTTCTAGATATTGTTGTTAGAATTTTAATGTGGGTTAATATTAATTGCAAGTATTTTATTTTTTTATAAAACTAGTTAAACAATGATCTAAGAAATTTTTATTTTTTGAAACTCAATTTGTTATAATGATCTATTTCTTGAGTTTATAGATACTTGATTATGAATTAATGTGTTTAGCAAATAAAGTGTAAGCTTCTATCTTTTCCTAACTTATAATGGAAGGACCTGATATGGTTTTATTTATATTAATTAAGTCTCTTCTCCACTTCTAACTTAATTTAGTCATTAGTTTATTTTATCGAGAGCTGCACACTCTAGAAGAAAGAAAGGAATATCTATGCCTATAGTATTTATTTAAATATTATTTTATTTAAGAGAATTAAATTTATAGTAAAGGAAAGCTTTTGCATCTAGTAGTATATTTTTCTTGATAATTAAACATCAAAATTCTACATTTTGATAATGAATTTGTATCATTATCGTAATTAAAATTTTTCAATAATTGATATCAGAGCCTTTATATTAAATTATTGAGAAAGAAATTAAAATTAATGTCATATATGTGATTTGATGTTGACATTCATCATATATATTGATTCAAATTAATTGAAGAATCACATATTGATCCCTGATTTATATATCAATGCATGTTGATAATGTTGTAGTGTTTTATATTATATATAAAATTTTGAGATGATAACGTCAATATCATGTATTCAATGCCTTCCAAGTTCAAATTTGATGTACTATTGCCTTCAACTTAATGTTATCTAGGACGTCATATTATATCATATATATTCAATGCCATCAATTTAATGTTATAATCTTATAGTGGTATTGACTATAATCATTGCCTATTCATTCTTAATTAAGTTATATGCAGGGTCATTTTTATATATTGGACTAACGTATTAAAGTTTGGTGATAGTTTATATATATAATACATTTGTTTTGAATGGTTTATATATATAATCAATGATTTGGATTGTTTCAAATATATCGTTGTGTTTATTTGTATTCGTTTATATATAATTGGTTGAAGTTTGGATTCAGATTCGATATATAAATAGTTTATATAGATTCAACTTTGAATCATTTAAATAAGCATATTTGATTTTTTTTATATAATTCTCATATAATCATATGGTTATATAAACTAGAGATTTGGATTTGTTTATATAAATATGTTTTAGATCTCCAATTTTGATATATTTGGATCAATATATTGATGAAATTGAAAGTGAAAGCAAAACATTTATATGTTAATTTATCAATTTATACCAAGTTTATATAATATTTATGAATTTAGTATATTCATTCTTATGGATTAAGCATATGTGGTTTATTTTATATATATATGTAAAGCTTATCTGAATAAAAAATTGTGATATGATGTTGATAACATTAAATCAAAAGATATATATAATATGTTTTGTTTTAAATTATTTAGACATATAACATAAAGGGACCCAAATATATATATGATGTTAGTATTATATCGCTTTATGGATTCAAATTAATAGATTATATATATAAGGATTTAGATTCAAATTTGGGTATCCTTGATTATTTAATTTTAGGTGTTTGATATTTTAAATTAATTGATTGAAATTATTTTAATTAATTACTATCTCAAAGAGAATTTTATTAGTGAAAATAAAAAATTATTACATTTTTAGTAATTATCTATTAAGATTCTTGTTTGCTACTTTTGAGGTTTAATACTAAAATAATTATTATATGGAGAATAGGTAGAAAAAAATATTATACCTTCAATATATACTTGATAATAATTTGTCATTAGTTGGTTTGATAGATTATTGATTTCTATTTTATTCTTATCATAACAAGGTGATGACATTTTATAAAAATTCTTATATAAAGTAATTTTAGTGACATGACATTAAGAATCAAGTAATACTTTCTTTTACTAAATAAAATTAATTAAGTTTTAAGATTGTGTTGTGATATAATATGATTTCAATGGTTAATATTGATGCATATTATTTAACATTCCTTAATAAATTGATTATATTATTATTTTTAATCTTAGTTTGTAATTTTGGGTAGAATTTTAATATTCTGATTCTTTTGGAAAATTTATAGATTAATTTGGATAATTATCATCAAAATAAAATTATTTCATATTGATTCATAAATCTCTAAATTATTAATAAATATTTTTGAAATTAATTTTTAATTATTTCACCTATTTTTACCCACCCAAAGGGGATAAATGTGTGTTATAGTTATAAATAAGCTTAATTAAATAATTTTTAATTATTTCATGTAATGACCTATCAAAAAGAGTGCTATATGTTGCAACTAGAAAATGGTTTAGTGAAAAAAATTTATTTCTAGATTTATTTTATTATTATATATTTTAATAACTTAAAGGGAATAAATTTACAATAATAATGCATTATTTTAGTTGGCTTCAATTTTAGAAAGGTCCTTTTATGCTATATTTTTTTTTCAAAGGAAAGAATGTAGTGATATTTTTATACTCCTAAGAATGATTATTTTTTGTAAAATTAACATATTAAATTTTAATTATCTTTCTTTTATATAATTTCTTTTGCTATAAATATATGTTATTGAACAAATGGTATTTATTAATTTTCTATATCATTTTTACACATGTAAACATTTTTATTTTACCATGAGTTTTACATAGACCAAGTAAGGTGTATTATTAAATTATGTTAATATTATTTTGAATATTTTTATTTTTATTTTTAAAAAAACTAATTCATGTTTCTAAAAGAAATATGTTAAAGGGATCTAGTTAAAATTATAAATCTATTCTTATATTGATCTTAATTTAATAATAACTCTAACTTTCAAAATAAATCTATATTTTGAACCTCATTGTGCTTTTGAATTACACAGATTTAAGATGTGTTTATGTGTAAAAGGATTAAAATTAAGTTAATTTATATGTAATAATATTTTAATTTTGTGATTATTTATTATTTTACATTAGAATCGATTACATATTATTTATGTTTAAAAGATCATTGTTTTGAACAATTTTTATATCATAGATCTTTTAACAAATTTATGGTTTATTGTGGATAATTATGACTAAAGTAAAATTATTCATATTAATCATAAAATCTTTGAGTAATATTATACGGAATTGATTTATGATTATTATATACAACTATTTGTCTAAAAGGGGTTATTGCATATTTTAATTAGAAGTGTTTTACAAAGCATATAAATTTTTAGAATTGCTTTGAATTTATTAATATATTTGCCCAAAGGGACATGTTTTTAATGTTAACGTAAAGTCCTTTACATGCTATATTTTCTACTCAAAAGAAAGACTATAATAATGTATATTACTCTTATATTTATAAACTAAGAGTTACAATATTAATTCTAATATTATTTTTTTTTACTTTTATCGTAAAAGTGCTACCTTTTTTATTAATTATTTTCTTTCAACGTATAATTAAAATATATTTTTTTACTTTGGTTATAAGGGTAAACTAGTCTAAAAGGTTTATTTGTGCAAATAAGATAGTTTTTTTTATAAACTAAGAGGTTTACTCTTATATTTATAAACTAAGAGTTACAATATTAATTCTAATATTATTTTTTTTACTTTTATCGTAAAAGTGCTACCTTTTTTATTAATTATTTTCTTTCAACGTGTAATTAAAATATATTTTTTTACTTTAGTTATAAGGGTAAACTAGTCTAAAAGGTTTATTTGTGCAAATAAGATAGTTTTTTTAATATCATATTATTTTCTATGTAGTTGAGTTAATATATTAAATGAGAACTTACTATATATTATACGTTCTACCTAAAGGTAAATTTATAGTTATATATTGAAAACTTTTATATAGACCTTGTTAATATATAAGAAAATTTTCTTTTATTTATTATGTGTTGTTTGATGATTTGTGTAACTAAATTTAGTTCTCTTATATTTTAAAGAATTATTAGCTGAAGCAATTTTAAGAATGACATATTATATTGTGTAATTTTGGTTAAACGGTGATAAATTGAATTTAATATTATTTATAGTATTAAGGTACATTAGTTATCAAATATAATTTTTTCCCTTTCTTTCTTTGAGATGGAAATAAATATAAAAAATACATTTGATCAATAAATTATTAATCAATTAGTGTAAATAACTTTATAATTATTTAATTATTAAGAATATCATTAATATTTAAAATTTTCTTGAAATATGATAAATTACTTAATAATATTTAATTTATATTTTTAAATTAAGTGTGTGTGTGTGTGTGTGTGTGTGTGTATACTTTCGGAATTGTATCAAAACTTCACATCAGTGAGAGTTTGATTTAATGTTATAAAACTTTGCTTGCATTGCAAAATGTGATGCCTATATTCAAAAGCCTATTTTAGTTAAAGATCATTAATGATCTTCGAAATTATTTTACTTAGTAAAAGTGAATTTAAATATTAAATTTTATTTATATATGTTAGTTTATAAAAATTTATATGTTATTGCATATATTTGTTTGTCAAAAAAATATACATAATAAAAAGATAAAAATTTAGTTAAATCTTCTTTTATATATATAATACTTGAATTTTAAACAAATTTTTATTAAGCACATTTTTATTGATAATAATGAATTTGACATAGAAGGTATTATGTATTTCTTTAATCATAGTATAAAGTAACTTATAAAGTTCTTGATATATATAATATGAATCCATTTTTTTAAATTTTTTTAAGATACCTTTTTGGTTAATAATATATATTGCTGTCATGACCTAACCATTACTTGTCAAAATTATTTTAATGCCATTGATGCATGGTTTTATGATCTTGAGAGGGAGCTTAAGAGGATAAGTAGCTAAGTGGATTGAGTTGAACAAGAAATATAGGCCTTCAATCCTTACTTTAGCATTCTTTACCTAACTAACGATGATGAGGAGCAACCTGAAGATGTAAGTGATGAAGAACACATAGATAAGGATGGTCGTGATGAATAGATTTGCTATTATCTTGGCTCTGTTAGTGTGTGTATCCTAGAAACCAATCATTTAGATGATTGAAATAATATACAATGTATTATGTTTTATTTCAGGCAATGCAATTATTATATTTTATTTTTAATTTTTGCGTAATTTATAACTTAATATAATAATTATTCCTAGAATAGTTTTACTATTTCTAAAATGCCCTTAGTCAAATATTATTACGAAAGGGATAGTAATAGTACATCAAGATTGGCATATATAGTGACTGATGATTATGAATCATGGATATGTAATATCAAATTAATACATGAGTACATTATTAATGAACAGATGTACTGAATTGACCCAATATAAGAATACTACATAGATAAAACTTGTGTCATTAGTAGTTCTCATATGATCATAATTGCATATACTCCTTTGACCTGAAGTCATTACGGTTCCCTACATGAGGGGTTACTCACTTTGATGTCGTCCTATGTCACATTTAATTTAGATGACAAGTAGGGCGTTGATTGGGTGTGTCACAAATCATGCAGAGGGAAGTGGTAATGTAGATGAGATTTTGTTACTCTTATAAAAAGGAGATATATCCTTGGGCCCCTTGATTGAGTGAGGCTTAGAAATGCATGGCCATACTCAAATGAATCAATATGTGATATTGATAATTTATTTTGAAGTTTACTCAGTATCAAAAAATATAAATTGAACATTGACGAGGATGACACACTCTATGCCTTTAGTTCAATTTGGATATTATTACAAAAAGGGATTATAATGCAAAATGTTGATCATATATTAGGTGGATGTCAAATCATAGACATTTTTACTACTTGAGTAGTAGTGATGTATTGCTAGATACCGCTCATTGTTTATGGCTCAATAATGAGTTATTGTCAACGTAGTAAGAACCTACAGGGTCACACAAAAGGAGTAGGAATAAGACAATAATTAATTAAACTTTAATTAGATTAATATTCAATTAATTGGACTTATTTTTGTGCATATATATTATTATTAAGAATAATAATATGTTGTTCACGTAATATATATAATATTATGTGATATTAAAGTAATATTAAATAATTACATTATCAGATATTAGATAAATATATTATGAGATAATATTATTTTAATATTTGATAATTATATGCAATTATCTAATATTAAGATATTTATATTATGAGATAATATTATCTAATATTAGATAATTAATAGATAAATTCTATCTCTCCTCATTATCTCTAGGATAAAGATAAGATGAGTTGTTAAGTGTGATTAGGATTTTGGAAGTATTATCCTAGTAGGATTAGGATTGTGGCTTGCCTAAGTTCTATAAAAGGGCACTTGAGGGTAGCACTTTTAAAAAACACTCATAAGCTTCCATAAAATCTTAAATCACTTAGAAAATATCTAATCCTAATTCCTAGAGAGAGAAATGCATCCTAGTAGATTCGTAAAGGGTGAGAGGTCGTTGTTCACTTTGTATGGATACTATAGAAACGCTGTACCTTCCGGTCGGCATTTGATTCATCCGCTCTTAAGTTTTGATCAGTAGAAATACAAGTGCCCAATAGGTAAAACCTTAATCATTGATTTATGCTTTTACATGAATCCTAGGTAGAATTTGGATCAAATTTTGAATTTTCGCTGCATGTAATAATCCAAATTCCTAACAGGCTTACCTATAGGTTTATTACTTTCTAGTTATTTCCTCTAAATAGTATGCTTTTGATGATTACTTTTGCATAGATTTTTATATTAGCTGCCTATTTCTTTTTGCATATCGCTTATTACTTTTATGCATATTTATTTTTTCTTTTATGCATTTCTAGTTATTGGTTATGCCTTTATGACCATTATTCCTTACTTTTTACTTATGAAAAAAGTAGGGAGAATGTAATATTAGTGATTATGTTGGTTTGAAATATGGCATGATTTGAAAGGGAGCTTATCCTTTAATGTTTCATCTAAAATTTGATTTAATCACTGAAAGTTTATCATCATAAAAAAAGGGAAGATTGTTAACCTCAAAAGGGTTTATAACTATCTTTTAAGGATTACAAACTTATTATGCATTATTGTGTAGCTTAATTGTGTTAATGGATTGATAGGCTAAAGGATTGAAAATACATAGAAACCAAGGATTAATCCATTGTATTAGATAATGGTTGAAAGAAATCTTAAGGCTTAAGAACTTGCTTTAATTTATTTCATTATATATATTATATGTTTATATGTTTTAATTTATTTCATTACATTTATTATTATATATATTATATGTTTTAATTTATTTCATTCTATTAGAATTATATGTGCACTAATAATTTATATTGTGTCTTTATTTATTAATTTTACAATTTAAAAATTTGTGATGATGGGATAATAATGAAATTGATTGCAAGTGCAATAAATATAATTTTAATTTTTTAAACAATTTCTTTATTCAAATTTGGTCATAAGATTGGACAAATTTAATACTTTAAAAATTATGAAATAATATTGAATTTATGATTTTGATTTTTTGAATAATTTATTATTTTAGATTTGACTATGAAGTTAGATAAATTTAATATTTTAAATTTAAATTTATTAATTTGATACTTTTTAAAATAAATGAATAAATAAATAAAAATTTTAAAATAATTTTCCTTTATATTACAATTATTTTATTAAAAATATTTATAAATATAATAAAATTAAAATCTTTTGAAAATAATAAAAAATTATGTCTATGATATATTGAAATTAAGTAATTTGATTACATGTACAATCATAATAGTATTTAGTATTATATAGATATTTTATTTTGTTTAAGTTTTATTATGAAGTTAGATGTATTTTACAACCAAATTAATTATAATTAAAATAATTGTAAAAATATTTTCATAAAATCATAAAAATAAAATTAATTGAAACACATGAGTATTGTTGCAACACTACAAGAATAATATTTGAAAATTTTCTTTCTTTACTTTTGCCTTAAAAATTATTTTCATAAATATTACTTTGTAGAAATTGTTGTGGGCATATACATTGCTTTGAAAAATAATAACTTTATGCTATCCACTCTTATAAGTATTTTATATCACTTTTGATATTATGAAATATAGAATAGGACATACCAATCACATTTTTTAGGAAAATAGAGATATATTATGATAAGAACTATTATAATTCACTTTAAAAATAGAATAAGAATAAATAAGTAACAATTCTTTAAATAGATGTTGTAGGATATTAATATCTTCTCTACATGTAACCAATTCCTAAATTTGAATTTTAAAAATATAAATCTCTTTCAGTATTCTAATCACACCATTTAAAAATGATTGTTGACAATTTCATTTTCTTTTTATTCATACTTTAAAATTTTGAGGAGACACAAAGTAGCTCAACTCCCACCATTTGCCACAGGGCACGTCACAACATATTTTCATAACTTATTATATAGATTAAATGATAAAATAATCATTAATTAAATCAAATAGGGGTGATTTTAAATTTTTATTAATAGACGACACATGATATTCTTCTTACTAAGTGAATATGTACATAAGAAATAAAATTTCTTAAAAAATTATACTTTTATCATTTTAATTGTTAGTGACTAGCCAAACATGCATCTTACTTATTTTCAACTTCTTAAAAAACCTACACTCCTTTTAAAACTTTCTATCAATTAACCAACCACGAGCCCTTGACCATTAAATCGACTTACACATCGTCAATTCACACCAATGCTTTATTTGCCAATCAATTATTTTGAGAATTGAATTGAATTAATTAATTTAAAAATAGTATCAACCGTCTTTGTTAATAAATTATAATGTTGACAAAGAATGTATAAAATATAAATATTTTTGAAATATTGAAAATACAAGAAATTCAATTGTGAATTAAAATTTGATGATATTATAATAAATAAAATAATAATGTAAAGATGAAGTTATTGATCAATATTTATTTTATACGAGTGAAATGATTAGTCAATTCTTGATAAATTTAAAAAATTTTCATGACATAAATATAATTAAAGCAAAATATTTAAAATGTGATGAAACTATATTTGACTTACTTTAAACACTATCAAAATAGTAATTTCTTTTAAAATAAAAAAAGACTATGGATGGCAAAATGCCCCTGTATTTATAATGCTATGTGAGGATTATCCTAATGGAATTTGGGGATAATATGATTTTTTATCCTACAATAAGACTATGGATGGCAAAATGTCCCCGTATTTATAATGCTCCGTGAGGATTGTCCTAATAGAACTTAGGGATAATATGATTTTCTACCCTACAAAGCAAGGCATAGGACAAATTTTTACCCTAAATAAAATAATAGGGATAAGGTAATGATATATTGCCTTATCCCATGAAACTCTACTATTATAAAATTATTATATTTTTACCCCCACACATATATATGTATAATTTTTTTATACATTTTAATAATTTAATTATTTAAAAAATTGAAAACAAATTAAGATTTTATTAAGATGATGGAAATAGAAAGTAATAATATTTTATTAGTAATATATCGACTTATTTTTTATGTTTTGAATTATTTACATTAATTATATATATGACTTTAGACCTATATTATAATATTATATAAATTATGTATGATTTACAATATTTATATCTAATTTTTCCCTTTTCTTTCTTATTTACTAATATTTGAAATTACTTAGTAAATAGTATAAATTTATAAACCTTAATTTAAAAACTTGCATTTTTTAATTTTCTTTTTCATTCCTCACTAGTTCTCATGAAGCTTTGTTGCCCCGTGGGGCATGGGGATGGGGTGAATTTTGTTTTTGATCATAAGGAAAGTCAATATTTTATTCCTAACAATAGGGCTTAGGCCAAGAAAAGATTGATTTACTTTTACTCCGCTTCATTGCCATTCCTAAATAACACTATTGGAAATCATAAGATTTTCAACAAAAATGATCCATTGAATAAATAGAAATAACCTATCAGAAATAGAGCAACTTAGTTCAAAATTCTCATTATTTTTGATGAATTTATTTGCATAAGAAATCCATAAAAAATATAGTGCAAATTTTTATTTTCTAAATCTCAATGGATTTTCTATTAGAAATTTGTTAGAAAATTAAAATGCCATGAAATAGAATGTAGAACTTTTTATCCTTTACTTTTCCAAAATTTCTTGATGCATGTTGAAGTTCTTGAAATTTGTTAAGCTTCATACTTGCAATTTAAATGTAAATTTGCATATTCTATGCTGATTAAATTGTTCATAGTACTTTGTTTGCTAATTATACCAATTAATTTTAGCATTTTTTAGGTGTCTTGTGCAATTTTGACATACATGATAGAACTTATAGGTTAAGAGAGGTGGATTAGCTTTTAAAAAAATTTGAAAATAAAACTTATGATATTGTTTTAGTAAAAAACCATGAGATGTAATAAAAAAATTGTTGGAATTTTGATAAATATGTAGTATAAAAAATATAAAATCATTCAATAAGAGTTAAAAATAGTTTGATTGTAATTCTTTTCAAATCAAAAGAATTTCTTAGATTAAATATTGTGCAACTTCTTTTCTTAAGAAAATGATATCTTTCAAATAATAAAAATATAGGTAAGTGAATATAGAAAGAATATCAAGAATTTTTATAGATGATCAATGGTCCAAAATGAATGCCTTTTGGACTTACTCTTCTCTTCTCAAGCTATCTTGAGGTATCCACTAACTTTTCCAATGTTATAACATCTAACTTTACAAGATCTATCCAATCTATATTAAATTTTTTACAACCACCTAACTTTATAAGATTTTCTTAATCTCCATTAGGATTTTAATCATCACATTACTTTACAAAATTCACCAATCTTTGTCAGGATTTTAATCACCACCTAACTTTCTAAGATTCACCAATCTATATTAGGATTTCAACAAGATACAAGAAGAATTTTTCTCACAATCTCTTGAAGAGATTTTACAAAATAATAGTATTCTTAAAGTGTATATGTAAGTTTTTATTTTAGAGTGAGAAAGAAATGTAAGCTTCAATGTTGGCTTAGATAAGAGCTAGAGAAAATTTGCAAGTTGTAATGTAATGCTTATTCTTCTCATCTTCAAAGCCATACAACTTATTTATAGAGAAAAAGACGATGAAAGCAATTTTAGCTTCAAGTTATTTTTCCTTTGGTTCCAAGTCATATTTAGGTTTCAAATTTGAAATTAAAAAAAAATGGCTCCAAGGCACTTTTGGCACCAAAATTTGAAATTAAAAAAAATAGTTTCTTAAAAGGTTGGCTTACTCAGGAAGTTTCATAAAATATCTCATGAGTTGAATATACCATGTATGTATCATAAGAGACAATGTTCAACCATTTTTTTCACCTAATTTTGATTTTCATCTAAGATAGCAACTAGCTTGCTATTTCATTAAAAAGTAGACTTTCTTCTAAAATTTCAATCCAACTAGTTTGCACTGCATGAATATTTCTTGGAATTGTTCTTCTAGTTGTAAAAAGGGTATCTCAACATAATATATTATTTTTTATTAATTTTAGCATATGTTAAACAATTTGAAATTTCCTTTTATTTTGAATTTCTTTCTCTTTAAAAGTCAAGGGCTTATAGTGACTACTAAATATTAGTCATTAGAATTAGTCATCTTTCTTTCGAAATATAAGTATTAAAACATAGCCAATAAGATAATTATTTGGAAAGCAAATTTGACATTTTTAGAATAAAAACAAATGAAAAATTTTTAAAGTAAATTTGTCATATAGGAAATATATTTCATATGAACTAATTTGGGCTTTAAAGAATATGGGTGTGATGACCCAAAGTCAATTAAAACATTTGATGGATTTGAAACTTATAATCCATTAATTTTGTACCCGCATAAATTGGATATATGATAAAATTAATAAATTCAAATGCTAACTTATATTTTGTAATTAAATTAAAATACTTCAGAATTTAATAAATCTAATTTATTTCTCATTTGATTCCTTGGTGTTCCAAGCCCACTAGATACTTGTTCCATGGTAGGGTCACAACTTGGTCTTTTCTCGAGAAAGTGCTATCAATATGAGAACAAGGATTGTGGATTGAGGAATTCGTTAGTCCGACTTTTTCTTCAATACAATACAGACAGTCAGGGAATTTAAAACATTATTTGTGAGGACAAAATATTTATATCAAGAAAATAGAAATTTAAATATTTATATCAATATGCCTTCAAAAAATTAAACAAGTGCTAATAAGCTAGGGATCCAAATCTAATATTCTAAAATCAAAGACCACAATTACAATTCCTATGACAATAACCATGACAATTAATTTAAGGGCACGATACATCTTACAAAAAAGTTTAATTGATATATAATCTTACAGTTTTTTAATGGAAAGTTGTAATCATTTATATAAAAATTTGGAAACTTTTTCTTTATAGAAATCCAATTTTTTTTGAAATTTTATGTTACAACTTATTATATAAATAGTGCATATAAAATTTGTATGCACTTATAATTTTTAATAAAAATTTATACGAAAATTTACAGATTTTATAACATTTGCCTTAAATTTTCATAAATTTTTTTGACTTATTAATCTAGAAAATCGAAGGAAATTTGCGTAGTAAATATGAATGCTAGAAAATTGGCAGAAAGAGAATAAAGAAAAGAGAAAACACCATGAAAATGTAACGTTAATGGCGGAAGATGGGGAAAGGTAAGAATAAAGGAAAAATGAAAATATTAGGAGTGAGACTTTTAAGACTTATTGATGTAATTGAGTAAAGTTAGTCTCTCTTTCAACTTTCTGGCAATTGCTTTTATAAAGAAGCAGTGAAGGTTTGGCAAATTCAAACCACCACACATCTTGTTGTTGCGGCGCCCACCTCAAGAGTTCCCCTGGCTTCGCCATTGGTTTGGATGATTTCACCGCTCAATAAATAAGTGCATTTGATTTAAGAGCGTTTGGTTCAATATCGGAGAATATATAGGCAATGAAATTCGAAGATTTTTCTTTTAATTGTTTGATTCATGTAAATAACAGAATCGCATAATTTCTCATGTTTGGTTTATAAGTAACGACAAAGTAAATTATGGCTACCACCGACGATATTGTCAAAGGTGGTAGCGAAATCGCAATGGTCAAAGTGGGAATGGTGTCGAGATAGTAATAGTACGTGGTAATGGTAATCACAAAAGTAACAATGGTTAGTGGTGTTGAAGATGACAGTGATAATAATAATGATAATAGTGGTAATGACATTTTTATTAGTGGTAGATAATAATGATGAGAGATAATTAATTTTTATTTCCATTAAGAAAAATAATATGAAGTCTTATGGGGAGGAAGAAAATCAAAATGGAAAGTTTAGTAAAAGTAACTAAAAAGACTTTTTTTTTGTTACAATAAAAATGAGAAGGAAGGAAAATATGAAATAATTAAAATAGCATGGGTGGGAAATAAGGAAGAAAATTTTTTCACTTTCATGTTTGGAAAAAAAGAAAATGGAAAGGAATGGGAAAAATTAAATTTATATTTTATTATTTATTTTGGTAAACAATCGGAAGGAAGTAAGTGTTTAGTATTGAAATGACAAATATAACCTCATGAGCAAATTATTAATATTTTTCTAAAAATGCCTTCTCAACAAATTATGCAATTAGAGAATAAACTTTATTTTCGTAAGGGAATTAGTATTGATTTGTAGATACTATTGCAATTATTTTTACAATAGTATATATAATACACTTTGAGTAAAACTAGACTTTTTAAAAATTAAATGCAATCAATTTAACATAATTTCAAAAAATAAATATAAATAATAATTGTGAGAATGATACTTTTGTTATTTTTTTTATAAATTTAAAGGACATAAGTTATTAATATAAGTTTAATAAAAATTTAATATTAATATAAAGATATAATGCTAAAATCAAAGTTTTATAAAACAACAATCCTAATTGAATTACATAAAAGGACAATATTAAACATGGATAAAATAATTTACTATTACTTAATAAATCCATTATAAGATGAATGTGAAATTAGGATTCATTAGAGTATTATGAACTATTTATGATCGGTCTTGATCATGAATTCTAACAAAGATTTGTTGCTTATATTAATCGAAGATGAAAACTTGATTAGAAGGCTTTTTGACACCAGTGGAGATTGTACAAAATTAATCTTAGAGTTTAGGAGTAACGACTTTCAGTTATATTGATAATATTAGTAGGTCGACTCATTGTCAAGAACCACCTATTATCACATTAGTTGAGTTAGATTACTACCAAGGCCAAACTATTTCATCACTTTAATATTAGGTTAAACTCTTTTTACATTTCATTTTATTATTCAATTAATAGGTCCACAATAAAAAATCTAACAATCTTCCATTTGGACCATGTAATTCGATAATAATGACTACTTTAATAAGATATAAAAGAAAACTATGACATCTTTACACCTATTAATTTAAATTGAGATCATAAATGTCTAATAATATAATATATAATATCCAATAGGGATATTAATGAAATATATACCATACACTTACATCTTACTAACCATATACAATATCTAATAGGGATATATATAACAAGATTATGTTTAATAAGATTTATATAATAAAATTATGACAACATATGTAAATCTTTATATGCTAGATCGAAGCATCCACCAAAGATGCTAAATGAGAATCATAATTTTCAACATAACATTGAGACAAGGTCTAAACATTTTTATAAATATGTCATAACTAAAATGTGCACAATATATGATAAAACATGAATATTTCATTTATATGCATCTTGAGAAGATAATTTATATCATAGAACTCTCACTAACAAAAAATATTAAAAGATTTAGCTAATCTCATATTGATTATATGATCATGATATATTCCTACAGTTAGCCTTTGACCAGTGAATCTGTGAGTATACAACTCATAGAAATGTGTTCAATACTTATAATATGCTCACGTACCTTCTCTTGCACAAACTAATACTTTATATCTAAATGTTTGGTACAAGCAGAACTTTTATTATTATAAGAGAAGTTTATAGCAGCCATATTATTGCAATAGATGGTTAAGGATTTAGAGATACTCTCAATAATCTCAAAACTAGCCATAAAATTTCTTAACTATATAGCAGTACAAGTGGCTTTGTAATATGCAGCGTATTCTGCTTCCATAATAGATGTTTCTAATAAGGACTATTTAACACTTTTCCATAATACAACTTCTCCTATCATTATAAAAATGTATCTAGATATAGATTTATGATCTTCTAGATAACCAATAAAATTTGAATCCAAGTAACTTGTAACTATGAGATCTCCTAATCTTCTATAAGTTGGCATGTAATTTTTTGCTTCCTATAGGTACCTCATAACACTTTTTGTAGCAATCCAATCTTTAAATAGGATTATTCAAGTATCTCTTTAGTACACTAATAGCCTAAGCTATATTAGGACATGTACATACTTGAGCATACATTAGGCTATTGATAATTGAAAAATATGGGACATTTTTCATTTTTTCAATTTTAACATCATTTTGAGAACACTAGGACTTAGAGAAAATTTTCGTTTTTGAAATGGTTGTGAAAACTTGAGAGTTGGTTAATATGTTGAACTTCTTTAGTATATTCTTAAAGTAAGTCCGTTGAAATAAACTAAACAACCCTTAAAATCTATCATTATGGATTCTATCCCTAAAATATAAGAGACATTTCCAAGATTTTTCATATCAAAGTATTTGGATAACATTTGTTTTATCTCAATTAGCAGGTTCATATGATTACTTCCAATGAGAATGTTATCCATTTATAGTACTAGAATAACAAAACTTTCTGCACTCATTAACATATAAATACATTGATTCACTACATTCTTCTTAAATCTAAGAGAAGTCACTACCTCATCAAAGTTAAGATGCTATTGTCTAGAAGCTTGTTTTAAGTCATATATGAACTTTTTAAGTTGATACATAAGGTGCTCCTTTCCTTTCTCCTGAAAACCATTTCGCTAGTTCATATAAGCAATCTCTAATAGATCACCATTAAGGAAGTCTATCTTTATATTTCTCTAATGTAACTCTAAATTAAAATGAACCACCAAAGCCATAATAACACAGAATAAGTCTTTAGTTAAAATTGGTAAAAAAATTTCCTTGTAATCTATACATTTCTTCTAGGTATAGCCTTTTGCTACTAATTTGACCTTATAAATTTCAACTTTATCTCGAGCATCCTTTTTAGTCTTGAAGACTTATTTGCATTTGACCAGCTTACAACCTATAATAAGCTCCACTAGATCTTACACTTAATTTTTATGCATTAAATATAACTCATCCTTCATAATATTTATCTAATCAAAATAGTTCAAACTGGATATAACTTAAGAAAAGATTGTAAGATTAGTATTATCATTAATATCATATTCATACTCTTGTAGATATATAAGATAATTATTAGGAATTGCTAATTTCCAAACTCTATGAAATCTCCTTAATAAAATTTCTTCATTTACTTCATTTGGTTCAATATCTCTGCTATTGGCTGTATTGGATCAACTGGTGGAATAATAAAAGATGACTCTCCTAATGTTAGTGCTAATAGAACAATTATCCTATCTTTAGAAAAATCCATGATGCGTGGTATTTGACTTTCACTATCTAACTCATCCTTAAAAAAGATGGCTTGATCAAACTCAATTACTTTGGTTGAATAAGTTGGATAGTAAAATTTGCTTCCTCTTAAGTTACTACAGTATCTAATGAAGCATTCACTAATAGTTTTCAAATCAAGTTTTCTTATGGATGGAATGTACGGGTTTACTTTAGTTTGGCAACCGAAACTTAAAAAAAATGTCTTAAACTAAGCTTCTTACCATATAACAATTCATAAGGGGTCTTAAGTACTGACCTATTGGGAATCTAATTTAGAATGTATATCATTATTCTTAATGCATCATCTTATAAGAATTCTAGTATAAAGTATAAGCTAGCATGCATCTTGTCATATCTATAAAAGTTCTATTCTTCCTTTCTACAATTCTATTTTGCTTTGATGTACTAGACATGGTGCAACTTGCTTAAATTCCACAATCTTGTAGGTACCTCATAAAAAGACCATGGTTTTTTCTTATTTCATCAAACCTACTATAATACTTTTTACCTTTATCAAAATTAATGCACTTTATCTATTTTCTCAATTTTGGTTCAATTGCTACCTTGAATGACTTAAAGGTTTTTATTAATTTTGACTTCTCACTAAGTAACTTTATCTAACTAAATCTAGAGTAATCATCAATGAATAAAATAAAGTATTTGTAGCCTAATATAGTATTAGGTAAGATCGGCTCATTAATGTCAGTGTAAATTAATTCTAAAATATTTTTCTTTCTACTTCTCTTACCCTTTTTAACTCTAGTTATAAATTTTCCTTTAATATGATCTACATATGTACCAAAATTTGAGAAGTCCAAATTATGAAGTACTTTTCCCTTTATAAGTCTCTGAATTCTATCTTCAAAGATGTATCCTAATCATCTATGCCATAACATTAAAGGTCTTTTATTAATTTAATACTTTTTCTTGCCTACAATAGAGTTTATTGAGTTCATGAAATTAGGATCTAAATTAGCTTTATATAAACCATCATACATAGAACTAGTACAAATAATAAAAGATTTATAAAATAATTTAACCTTTTCATTTCCAAAATAATAAGAGTATCTAATAAAATTTAAAGCAATAATTAAAATTAAATTTCTTCTCATGGAAGGTACATAAATTACATTATTTAGTAAAAGCTCATGCCCAATCTTTAATTTTAACTTCACTAATTCTATATGCTCCATTTTAACTTTATCTCTATTTTCTAGTCTCACAATCAACTCTCTTTTATTTAGTTTCCCCAGATTTGTCAATGCTTAAAAATAATTAGTCATATGAATAGTCACGCCAATATCTAACTACCAAGAGTTTGATGTTACAAATCAATAATGTTTGACTTAAAACAAGCTAGAGTTAGATAGGTACATATATGTTTCTTCTCATCCCACTTCTTGTATTTAAAACAATCTACTTTTTTTATGCCTATACTTCTTGTAAAACCTATAATTATCTTTAAATTAAGCCTTATTAGGTTTATAGATTTCTCATCCTTCTTCCTTCCATGGTTATAACATCTCTTGCTATCTTTCTATTTAGACCTTCGATCATGACTTGAATGTAAGCCATGTGAGGTACAATTAACTACTTAAGTCTTTCATTTCTTTATATCTTCCTCAACTTATATAACGATTGAAATGAGCTTATTGATGATCCATTCTAATTTCTAAGTATTATAGGACATTTTTAGAATGTCAAATTGAGATGGAATAGACTCCAATATATGCCAAGTTAAATAACTTTCTCCTAGCTCAATTTACATAGTTTTTAGCTTGTTGTAATAGTTAACCAATATTATATTGTGCTTTTTTACCTCACTAACACTATTGTACACTGATTTTTCAAGCAATAAAAGATATTATCCATTTCAACTTTATTAAACTTTTTATATTTTTCAATTAATTTTTTTTGGCATTTGTTGTTTCGAGAATGATTTTTTTAATATTTTGTTTATCATGTATTTCATTACTAAACACATTCTATTAAAATAGGTCCACTTTTCATGTTAATTTTTTTGATTTGTTGTAAACCTAGCATTGATATGAGATTTTGTTTCCTTAATTGCCATATCAAGATTTGAGATTGTGAGATATAACTTCAATGATTTAATCCAGTTCTCATGATTCATCCCATTAAGTATCTTAGTCATGTTCAATTGCATAAGCAAAAGAGCTAAGGAAACAAATTTAAAACATTAATGCATGTTTAACCTTAATCATGCTAGAAATTTTTGTTAGTAAACTATGTAATTGGACTCTGTATTGTACTATAAAGTCCAATACCGATGGAGCATTAAAGATCCTATAATATAATATAAAGACTAAATATTATATTTCTAAAATTTTTAATACTAATAGGGTGATGAAAATCTTAAAAACATAATAGTTATTTCTAGACTTACATTATCACTAATAAATCAAATTAATAATATTATATTGATAGGGTATAAAAGTATTATTAATATGATACTTTCCTTAATCTAATAATTATTTTATTAAAATGAATAAAATTTTATATGACTGAACCCATGATAGATAGGCTTATAATTACATAAAATTTCATGGTATAATATAAGTTTAAATAATTCTCTAAAATTATTTTCCCTATACATATATATACATAGAAAAAGGATTAATGGGCTAAACCATATTGTAAAATTTCATAAAAAAATATATGTGGAAGCTTAATATACAATAATATAATAGTAAACTTTTTAGCTCAAAATAATATCAATTAGCCATTCAAATTAAATAGGAAAAATAATTAAAATATTTTTAATTCTAAAAAAATACCCAATAAATCCAATTTGAAAAGTGAATCCTAGGGCATTGTTCACCACTATGTGTGAGTGTTACCTAGCTTAGTGCTATTCATCTCCTACTTGCCCAGTTGAGCTTGCAACCTAGGTTATTTAATCAAAAATGTCATTTTTTGCAAATTTCTTAATTCATTTTTCACACATATTCTTCTTTTAATGCTTTTAATGCAAAAATTTTTCAGAAAAACTCACTTTAAAGTTGGTTTTGAAATTTGAAAAATTTCCAAAATGGTATTCATGACTTTAGTGGCTTTTTCCTTTAATAAACATTGTACTTAAACACTTATATATGCCAAAATATTATTTCCATAAATTGTAAAACACTAAAATAGAAAAAAATACTCTAAAATTGATTGCAAAAATTTCAAAACTCATTGGAGGAAATTGTTTAAAACACTTAGGTTTTTTTTGGGTGTTCATACGCCATTGGAAAAATTTATTGTGAATGAGTCAAATAATTTGTCAAAAAGAAAACATGCATAAACATCCTTCATGATACATAATTATAAAAATGGGAAAATTTTCAAAATCAATATTGTGCACTTTTTCAAAATCGATCACTTTTTTGTTTTAAAAGTTTTCTAGAAAATCTAGAATTTTTTAAAATCAAAAATAAAAAATTGATGAATTTGTAATTTTTTAAGATAAAAAATTCAATTGAAAAATACATATGCATATATGATTGTATCATGATTTACAAATGGAATATATATAGATATTTATGTATAAAACTATAATATTTTATACCCAAACAAATTGATCCAAAACACATATAAAAGCCAATCATGGATGAAACATGTATATAAATTTTCCTCACATGCAATATGTATAATACTCACAAAGAACAAAATAATACATATATCAAAAAATTAAATACATGAAAGGCTATGGTGTATTTTGATATACATAGCAAAATTCCATCTAAAATACATTCATCATATAATATAAAAACTAGACAAAAAATAAAATTTTATTCTTGAATCAATGTAAAATATATTCAATCCACATGATTCAAGACTTTGATATCAATTGCTAAAATCAAAGTTTTATAAAACAATAATGCCAATTGAATCATGTGAAAATATAATATTAAATGTGGACAAAATAATTTATTATTGCCTAATGAATACATTATGAGATGAATGTGGAATTAGAATTTGTAGCAGTGCCATGAACTATTTATAATTGGTATTAATTACAAACTCCAATAAAGATTTGCTATTCATATCAATCTTATATAAAAACTTAATTAGGAAGATTTTTTAACATCGATAGGAAGTGTATAGAATTAATCTTATCATTTAGAAGTAATAACTTTTATTTATATTAATAATATTAGTGAGTTAACCTATTATCAAGAACCATCAGTTACCACATTAGTTAGGTTAAATTAAGATTGGGCCCAAATTATTCAATTACTTTAATATTAAGGTAAATCTTTTTACATCTAATTTTATTATCAAATTAATAGGTCCACAATAAAAAATTTAACATATAATGCACAATTTTTCAAAAATATGTAACTAAGTCCATAAACTCATACTCATCATGCTGTCCATTTTAAAAACTATTCAAATAACCAACGTAAATTATTGCATGATAAGGGGGGAAATGGTTTAAGAAATAGTATATGAGTATTTCTATCAAAATAATTTCTTGAACTCATTTCATTCCCATTTTTATCACTATTTTGGAGTAAAATATTTTTTTATGGATCTCACGCCTATTTTTTAATCCTATTTTCCACATTTTGTGTTTTATACCCACATCCAAACTAACACAAATAATTTTCACTCAGTAGTTTAAGGTAAGTAAGAATACCTCTTCTTGGTAATAATTTGTATAAAAAGCACTTCAAAATTTAAATCTCATTTTTTTTTTCACTGTCATAGTTGCAGTAATGCCTCAAAAATCATAGTAGGCAATGAAGTGTAAAAATCAAATCTTGATTTGATAGATTGAAAACTGTTAAATTGAATGAGTCAATCAGTTTAGTCATTTTGTTAGAAAACATTTTTCGTTATTTAATTTGACTCAATTTAACCTATCAATTTGATTAAATTTTTAAGATAGTAAGATTACGTTTATTTGATTGAAAGATATTTTTTGTTACTTGTAATATTAATAAAAGAATAATATGTCATATGTATATTTTTATTTATTAAAAAATTATAATATTTAATGTTATGATATTAAAAGAAAATAAGTATGAGATGCATTTTTCATTAAACTCTTCATATTTAATATTAAATAAATAAAATAGTTTTTTGACCTTATATGATTATATTTCCACGTTTTCCGTAAAAAACAAGCCAACATGAAAGAAAATTCTGCAACAAATTAAGCCTAAGCCGGATTTTACCAATTCTATAAAATATTTAGTAATCATGACCATGGCCGGATAGCATAATAATTAATGATTCTAAAGTACAAACGCAAACCTCTAATAGGAAGCTTATATCCAACACTGCTTGCAAATAAGATATGTAATTATGCATATTTACTATGGAGGCAATGAATATATAGATTGAATGACAAATTTAAGCTTATCTTTGGACCTAGGATTGCATATTTCTATTAGTTTTCCAGCTCAGCTTTTTTTGTTGCCTTTTGCTGATGTGTTAAGAGTGTTTAAGTCTCAAGATATTGTAATTAGTTAGTATTTTTTTTTTCTTTTGGATTTAGGTTGTTTAATGTAATGTCCTGAATTTTTCAATTCTATTATTTGAATGTTTAATTTCTGAGGTTGTAAAAACGAAGAGCATGATTGAATTAGCCTGATGGGTGAATCTCAAGTTAAAAGGAATTAAGTGTAAGGGTAAACGGAATTTTGAAGGAAAAGGATAGTAGGGAAAGAATTAATTTCCCTAAATAGTATGAATGATCAGAGGAGGTTGGAAAACCCTAAAAGGGGAGGTTGTTTAAGTCTGATAGTGTAAGGAATTTTAAATAGACAGAAACCCTATGGACTAATTTGCAATAGTGCAAAATCGAGTGTGGTTTAAAATGTAAATAATTAAGGCTGTGGGATTTAATATGAATAACCAAGATTTTGGGGTGCAACATGTGATTTTAAATAGTGTGACCAATAGATTTATGACAAGTGTCATTGTTAGAAAATTAAGGGCAAGAATAGCCTTACTTTTGGTGAGAAAAGGACTAAAATACCCTTGAAAATCTCAAAAAATGACCAAAATACCCCTAAAGCTTCATGAAAACTCTACTACCTTCTCCATTCTCCAAAAAGCTGCAGAAAATCCTCCATGAAAGCAAGCTGGACGTGTGAGAGAGAGAAGGAAGAGGGAGAAAGTTTCTTTTGAGTTTTTCACCCCAAAATACCAAGATTCAAGCTAAGGTGTAGAAGGGAAAATTGCTCCTCTCATCAAGCTCTATCTATTGATGTCTCTAGATTGAAGAAAATCCCAAGTTTGATCAAGTTTGGGGAGCTCCAAGTGAGGATTCTCAAGTTGCACCAAGAGGTAAAAATGATCTCCTCTAAGAGCTCTTTGATGTACTCTTCTTAGTTTCTTGAAATCTTGAGGTTGATGTAGCCAAGGGTGATTGAACATGGAGTTTAGGATGATTTGAACATGTTTGATGGTGTTTTAGATGTTGTAGTGTTGATTTATGGTTTTGGTTTGGTGTAAAAACAACAAGAAACCATGATTACACACTTGGATTTTAGAGGTATAATGGTGCATGTGTAGTATGGGCATGATATGTTTAGAACTTGGCTAAGTTGGTGAAGTTAGAATAAGTTTTATGAATGATGAAGCCCATGGAAGATGAAACTTTGAAGTTATGAAAGTGTTTGTGTGTATTTTTCATTTTTAGAAGCCAAAACCATGAAATGGAAAAGAAGGAAGGAAGGAGTTTTAGTGTTTAATGTGTTTTCGGAGGATCAGCAAGGTACACGGGGTAGAACACGGCCCGTGTTGTACCTCGTGTTCCTCGTCGAAGCTGATCAGTGTGCTACACGGGGTGCAACACTCCCCGTGTTTATCTCAGGACTGAAGGGCAGTAAGGTACACGGGGTAGAACATGGCCCGTGTTCACCCCCGTGTTCTTTGTCGAGTAGCCCAGAAATGAACCAGTAAGGAACACGGCCCTGAACACGGGGTATGGGACCCCCGTGTTCTTTGTTAAGTGAACTTTTTGGCTTTAATTCTTCATGTTTTGCATGGTTTTGCCTCTGGATCCTTTTCTAATGTTCATAAGTGTCATTTCAAGGCTTGAAAGCAAAGTATAGAGCATCTAAGTATGCATTTAATTAAGTGGAAAAAGTAAAGAATATATGAGGATTAGGGAAAGTGATAATATTCTAATAAGAACTATGATGTGTGTTTGTATAGACTAAGGAGTGACAACTTGCAAAGGCAAGAGGAAGTGTAAAGGAGTTTTTAAGTGAGAGCAAAGGAACATCACGTTGGAAGCTTGTGAAAGGTAGCTAGCTTTATCCTTAAGCTTTGTTTTCTATTTACATGATTTTATGAATTTTATGCCATTGTATGGAATGTGTATGAATTTTGTTGTGCGCACAACCCAGGAAGACAGTGTGATACTGTGTTAGGCCTATGGCTCGAGTTCCCCGGGGATGACAAGTGTGCGGTACCTATGGCTCGATACCTCGGGAAGACAGCGTGATGCTGTATGTTAGGCCTTTGGCCCGAGTACCCCGGGAAGACAGCGTGATGCTGTATATAGGCCTAGGTACGATTATTTGTGATGGCCATCTAGATATTGAGATAAGTCCTTGAATGAGCTTGATGATTGCTGTATGCTGTGCATGTTTCTTACAATGGCATGGTATTGAACATGATGATAAATGATTACTTGATTTTGAAACGTTTGATTTATTTGCTTAAGGATCTGGAATGACTTGATATGTTGTTATAGCAATAGCTAGCTACTGGGAAACTTTGTTTCTTATGTTTTCTGTATTGTTACTAACCATTCCAGGTGATGCTTCCAAAGGCTCTCATGACAAAGGTCAATGATGTTTTGAGGTTGTAAATGTGATAAAAACAAGAATATGTCTATATAGTTAGTGATATTGTACATAATGGATGTACGAATTGTAAATTGAACTCTTTTGTATAATTATATGACTTTTAATCATGTTGTATGAAATACACAAGCTTGAGATATCCCGAGTAGTTTGGAATAGAAGGCAAAGTAGTATGCGTTAATTACCTACTTAATGAGGGTTAAGGTGTTGATAAGTAAGGGAGTTACATTTAACTTATAAAAAAAGAAAAAGATATGTCACAAGAAGTTTAGTTGTTCATAGCCCCCCCCAAAAAAAAGGGTTTAGTTGCTCTAGTTAAAATTAGAAATGTCAGATTGATATCTTAAATCTAATAAGGTATTTTTACTTGTCATACAACAATGAAGAATTGAAGTTAAAGCAACCACAATGCATAATTGCATATGTAACAAAGTACTAGTCATACTTACAATAACTTTTATCAATGGGTTCCAATTAAGATTTTTTTTTTTTAAAAAAAATAGTATAAGAATAGTTAAAAGCACTAGCCACATACGATAAGCATTATGAATCAAACTTTAAATGTAATGACATGAATAAAAATTTTAAGATATATCAAATGTCACTTGAATAAAATCTCTCGACTCTAATTAAGTATTTTTTAATTATGTGTCATATGCAAACTCAACCAAGCTACCCCAGTGAGAAATTCATAAATCGATAAAAATGATGATGAATGATTGAAAACAAAATCATCGCAAACGTTACGATCCCTAATTTAGGTCATCACTCATCAAATCAAGCTTTTAACTTTATTTAATATGGAGTTTTTTTTTTTGCAATAATAACTTACTATTAGCTTTATAAATAAACTTTCACGTGCCCTCCCTTTCCTTTAAGATAATTTTCATTAGAATCTTATGCAATTTGAATGTATATATGTGTGTATTATGAATTTTTATAATATTCTAAATTTAAATCTAAAATATAAAAAAGGTCTTCAAGATAATAATAAATATTCTTACACTGTTAAAGTTAGTGATCTTAGTAACTTTAATAATATCTTGAATCTTAATGAATGATACTTTGTTTCCATCTTCCACGATACTGTGGCCACATACAGAAAATACTTATTGCTTAATTAGTGCTTCTTTAGCTTTATTCATTGTATTTCTTCTATCTTAATCGGTAAAGTCACTCAATAATGAGCAATCACCATTACATATTAATAAATATGGGGACACCCAAAATGAGTGATCCACATTTATCATAATGTAAATATTTATTTTAAGATAAATATTTATTTTTTATTTTTTATTTCTTTTCAATTTTGAATTCAAAAAGGAAATCAATCAATTTTAGTAATTGATTAGGAAATGGGAAATGGGAGAGAGAGAGAGAAAATAACCATCCACTCTCCCTTTTTACAATTAATAGAGAAAAATAAAAAAGAAAGTGTGACATACGATTCATTCAGTTTTTTCTCAAGAGAGTAAGAAAAATTCTATCAGAGAGTTTCTCATCATCTTCTTCTTTCTATAAGAAATTGTGTGATTTTTTTCTGGTTTTTGGTGCAACTGTTGTGGAAAGAGGCCAAGAATTCCAGTACAGAGGTGATTCTTGACATTTGCGTGGTGGATTGTAGCATCAAAATCAAGTATGTATATTCCACAATTTATTTTTAGGTTAATTGTTTCATTTAATATCCCAACATTGGTATCAGAGCCAGGTTAGTTCTGATGTCTGTATTTCCCTAAATGTAATTAATGCAATTAAATGCAAGTATGAGATGTATGAGATGCATTGATGAATGAGATATATGAGATGAATTGTATAAGATGTTCTGAGTTAAATGCTTTCCCACTTACTATGTATTTAATTGGTAATTTTTACTTTAGCTTGAAAGCATGCTTCCTAATTTTAATTCTTATGATGAAATAATTTAGCCAAAGATATGAAAATTTGTTGTATGATTCTGCTGTTTCTGGAATGATACTATTAGGGGTGATTTTAATGTTAATGGATACACATAAAACTTCCATAAAACATCCCCGAACATCAGAGATCAATCAAAACACCTAAAATTTCATAAAACTCGTAATATTCTAGATACTGGGTCCTCTAGAAAATTATTTTTTTAGGCCATGAAATTAGTCTAGATTTGTAGAGCATTAAATTATAAGAAAAAATTACTTTTGAATCACCTAAAATGGACTCCCAGATCAAAAGTTATAGCTAAAAAAACTTCTGGATCGAACAGACTCATTTGGGTCACGAACTAGGTCAGGTCCAACCCAGTTAACCCGGTTAGAGGAGGAAGATGACCAAAACGACACATCGTTTTGACCATTAAAAAAATGACACATCGTTTTAACGAAGGAGTGCTTGAAACGAACCTAAAATGACATGTCGTTTTGACTATGTCAAAAATGACACGTCATTTAACCCAGTAAAAAAAAAACTCTTCCACACTTTTAGGGGCAGCGAGTAGGGCCCACCTCCAAGCTCATTTGCCACATGTCACACTTTTCTGGAATGAGAAAAAATTTTCCTCCATTCCTGATGGTTTCCGGTGGTTGGAAAATGCTCACAAGGTGGCATATGTAGCTCACGCGCTGTCGTCGCTTATGGGACAGTTTTGTTTTCCTATTTTAAATTTTTTTTGGCACAGTAAGCTTGCAAAGGCACGTAGGGGTGCATGCAGCATCCTTTGGAGGTGAAATTTATCTCTAAATTTTTCTAAAAATGAGTTCTACATATTGATATATTTTTTGGTACATTTTTGAGATTTTTATGACACTGTCTTAATTTTAAAATGTGGTAAAAATACCCTATTTTGATCATATTTTATGTTTATATTTTGGAATAGACATGGAACAGTGGTTCAGAGTAGAATATGATCCATATGGGTTTGTGGAGAGTGTGGTAGGAGAAGAACTAAAAGAATCAAACTGGGTTGACACTTTAGGAGACTTAAAAGAATTTGTGCACACCTTGTATAAAAGAACTGCATGCAACAAGACACCAATAATAGACTTCTTATTTAAAGTCAAACTTCTGAAAAAGAATCTCAGCTATAGAGGAAAGGTGTTCCCAAATCACCTTTGGCTTCATATCTTGATGAATACAATTCCAGATGATGATTTTTGGATTCCAATCAAAAAGACCTTATGGAAATGCAAAGACTACTCACTTGGACCTATAAAATACCTTGACTTGGAGAGATGTATGGAAGAATTGAGATAATAGGAAATCCACTATTTCAAAAACAATTGGAGAAAAACTATCCTGATGTCACAATTCTAAAACATGAAAAGTGCAAGTCGTTTTGGATACAGCTCTCTAGAAAAGGGACTACATTTAAAAGGTCCACTTAAAGCTTTGAATGTACATAACTTTGGCCTAGGCCTTTTCAAGAATCTACTAAATTTGTTCAATAAATTTAATGAAATGAAGGCATTAAAACTAGAATAGAAAGCTAGAATAGAATCACTAGCCTTGAATGCTTTATTTTGATGTATTCATTTCTTTTGTTTTGATGAGATTACTTTGAAAACATTGTTAAATGTTTATTGCATTCTTATTATTATTTGATGGATGATCAAATATTGTTTATTTGATGAGCATTTATTTTTTCAATATCCTATATTTGAGTGGGGGCTCTTGTATTATATTTTTTTATGATAAGAGCAACACAAAGTGTTATGTTTGCATGAAAGTGATCTCGATAAAAAATAATGATAATATTTAGGCAAACATATGATAGAGGTATGACAAACGTAAACTCCCGACCATGAACTAAGTAGTATCGTTATTGTTCTATGTGAGAACTATACAAATAAATGACATTGTATACTGATAGGAAATGTTTATACATTTAACAAAATGGCTAGCAAGAACATAATTACTGAATTAAACAAGGGTGACAAGTTGAATGGGGACAACTAGGATATTTGACATCAAAAAATATCATACATCTTAGAAGAGCAAGATACTTTAGAAGTCCTAAACAATGTCATGTTAGAAACTAAAACTGGGAACATAGCTCAACATAGAAGAAATGCTGAGGCATATGTTTTTTGGAAGAAAAAGAACAGCATTGCTCGCATCACACTTTTAAGTGTGATGGCAGATGACCTCACGTGCGAATATGAGAATTACCCAACTGCTCAGGGAATGTGGATTGTCCTGAAAGAGAAATTTGGTGATACTTCTGCCACTAAATTAAGAAGACTCACAATTAAATTTGACAGATACAAACTTCAGCTTAATACACCGATGAAACAGCATTTGCGAGAAATGTCAAATATGATTCATGAACTGAAAGCAGCAGGTCATACACTTTCTAATGAGTAGCAAGTGCAAGCAGTGATTAATTCACTCCCTACAAATTGGAAACACATGAAGGTTAACCTAACTCACAATAAAAGCATAGTAACCTTTGATGATGTGGCAAGACATTTGGAACTTAAGGATGAATGTTTAGGGGCCTATAGATCCTCTGGACAAGTGTATAAGGCTGATGGAGCAAGTCCCTCCAATTCTAAGCCTAAATTTAAGAGAGGTAAAAAGTTCTAGAAGAGAAAAATTAGACCCAATTCTCAAGGTAAGAAAACTTTCAAAAAGAAGAAAGGAAAGCGTGGAGTAAGGAACTTTGATATTAAAAAGATAAAATGTTATACCTGCCAAAGAACGGGCCATTTTGCTCGAGATTACACTCAGCAAAATGAACATAACAAGGTATTACTAGATACCTATTTCAAACATTTTTCATATGTTTCTAGTACTATTTTTCTAACAGAATCTCATCCTTTGTGGATTTTAGATTCAAGTACCACAAACCATGTAAGTAAGGATCGAGGATCCTATATAGAGTATCGTCATTTGTCAAGCCAAAAAAGGTGGCTTTATGTAGGAAACAATGTGAGGATTGAAGTCAAAGGCATTGGAACATACAAATTGGATTTGCGTGAAAGGAGAACTTTAATCCTACATAATGTACTTTATATACTTGACATTCGACGAAATTTAGTTTCCGTTTGTTCCCTACTTAATTTTGGTTTTTCAATTAACTTTCATGATAATGTAGCTGACATTTTTAAAGATGATGTATTTTATGGTTCTAGTTTTATTTCCGATGGATTTGTTATTTTGGATGTTGTTAACAATACTGCTTTCGATTGCTTTACTGCTTCTACTTCAAATTTAAACGTTAAAATGGACACTGGCATGCTAGACTAGGACATATAAATCAAAATAAAATAATTAAACTAGCAAAAGAAGGATTGCTAGGCCTAATTTGAAAATTGAAAATATCCTTATGTGAATATTGTCTAGCTAGTAAAGCAACTAGAAGACTGTTTGGAAAAGGAACTAGGGAAAAAACTCCATTGAAATTAGTTCACTCCAATATATGTGGTCCATTGAGTGTGAAAGCAAGATACGGAGCTTGGTACTTCATCACTTTCATTGATGATTACTCACAATATGACCATATCTATTTGATTTCACATAAGTCAGAAGCATTAGAGTATTTCAGACGTTACTTAAATGAAGTTGAGAATTAAATAGATAAGAAAGTTAAAGCACTAAAAATTGACTGTGGACGTGAATATCTATTTGAACAATTTAAAGAACTCTGTGAAGAGAAGAGGATGATAAAATAATTAACAATCCCTAGCACTCCACAACAAAATGGAGTAGCTGAAAGAAGAAATATGACTCTTCTAGACATGGTTAGATCAATGATGGTACAAGCAAATCTATTATTTTCATATTGAGGAGATGCCATCTTGACAACTACCTTCGTACTCAACAGTGTGCCCTCAAAGTTTATTACATCCACTCCTTATGAATTATGGACAAAACATAAACCTAATTTGAGTATTCTTAGACCATAGGAGTCTACTGCGTATGTTCATGATGCTTCCCATAAATAAGGAAAATTAGGTCTAAAAGGGAAGAAATGTATCTTTATAAGATATTCAGAATTATCTAAGGGATACGTTTACATTGGTGAAAATGAGGATGGAATAATAACAGAACTTGAATAAAGAGATACTACATTTTTGAAAAGTGAATTTTCTAGTAGAGGAGAAATTGATCGAACTGTATCCTTTTATGAGTTACAAGATCAAATGGCTAGTAATATTGAATCTTATTCATCTTATCCAAGTGGGAGTTCTTAAAGAATCTTTGCCGATCCAAGTGGGAGCTTTGAGAGAGTGAGTGAAAATCCTATTTTTAGAGAAGATATGGTACAAGAAATCCCACTATGAAAAAGTAAGAGAGGAATTATACCTAAAAGATGCTTTTTGATTGAAGGATCAACTCTTATGGTCACTCCTCAAGATGAAGAAGAGGTAAAAATAGTTCAAGAGGCTATTAGTTCTCCTGCTAAGGAACAATGGAAGAAAGCGATGGAGGCAGAGATAGACTCAATGAAAACCAACCAAGTTTAGAAACTAGTTGACCTACCATCAAGCCGAAAGATAATTAGGAACAAGTGGGTTCTCAAAATTAAGAGAAAGGCGGATGGATCAATTAAGAGATATAAAGCTCGACTAGTTGCAAAGGGGTATACATAATAGGAAGGAATAGACTATAAGGAGGCATTCTCACCTGCTGTTCATTTTAATTTAATTAGATTACTCCTAGCCATAGTAGCACACTTAGATTTAGAATTGTGTCAAATAGATGTAAAACTGCTTTTCTCAATGGAAAATTAGATGAAGAAATCTACATGGAACAACTGGTAAGTTTCATACAAAAAGGAGAAGAAAAGAAAGTTTATAGACTCCAAAGGTCCATTTATGGACTTAATAGTCATCCAGATAATGATATTTGAGGTTTCATTGAGCAATAACCTTATATAACTTTCAAATGATTGAGGAAGATCATTGTGTTTATATTAAGTGGCATGAAGATAATCTTGTGATATTATCCCTTTATGTGGATGATATAATATTAGTTGGGAATAACATGAATTTGATTATGGTCATTAAGGAATGACTATCCTTGAATTTTGAGATGAAAGACATGGGTGAAGCAAACTATATTCTTGGACTTAAAATCTTTAGGGATTTCTCCAAAAAACTTGTTTCTTTTTCTCAAGAAAATTACATATGGAGAATTCTTAAGAAATTCAATATGACAGATTGCAAACCCATTGATACCCCTGTAAATAAAAGTGAACCGTTGAGTCAAGAAATGTTCCCCTAAAATGAGTTTGAAAAGAAATCAATGGATAGAGTTCTTTATTCTAGTGCGGTAGGAAGTCTAATGTGCGTAGTAATGTGTACAAGACCAGATATTTGCCATGTGGTCAGACTCGTAAGTAGAGTTTGTGGCATGTTTTGTAGCGGTACAAAAGGCAATATAGCTGAAAAGATTTATAGAACATCTAGAGATTTGTAGTAAGAATTTAAATGCCATCTTGATATATTGTGATAGTCAGGCAGCCATCGCCTACACAAAGATCTAAAGTACCATAGCAAAACTAAGCATATAGACATAAAGTATCACTTTATGATAGAGCAATAGCACAGAAGAAGGTCACCATCTAACACATTTCTACACAAAAGATGATAGCAGATCCTTTTACTAAGGCTATACCTAGAGATGTATACATTGAGCATGTAAAATCTCTTGATATGCATAGAATATAATCAAACATTTTCGAAATTGAAATGAATAAAATATATTTTTTATTCAATTATAAGTGTTATTATATATGTATGTATGAGTATACGAATGTCGAGTATGTCGTATAGGTTAATAAAATTAGTTCTTTCATACGAACAACCGCCTTCGACACTCATGAGGAGTGGGCGGAGATGAGACATATGTTTGCTATCATGACTATAAGAAATATTATGTTTTTGATAGGGAAGTAACATAAAAATCAAATATGTCGCCTCAACAAAGTAGAGTTAAGATGAGATCCGAAATACAAATATGGATTGAATTATGGAATCTCCCACCTTCCACAATACTTGTAGCTAGATAATGAGTTTTTCATATACTGACATCAAAAGGAGTCGAATGATATGGAAGAATCTAGGTTAGGTACTATGTATGCCTAAACTAAAGTTTATACAGTGTTACTAATAAAATCAACATATGCTTTTATGCTAAAAGGAGAGCACTGTAACATGTGATTCATACCACATGTGCAAAATGAACCGCAAATGGGAAGCAAATGAAAGATCCCTGATTCGTTGCTATGTGAGTCCTAAAAAAGAAATATTCTTTTCAAAGATACCCTTTGACTTTGATGATGTCATAGAGAAATGACATAGTGTTCGCTACCTTGGTATGCATCCTACAATCATGATATATACGGTCTAAAGAATAAATTACAAGGAAAGCAGTTGTTTCAAATCAAAATGATATTTAGGTGAAAGGAAGATTTTTCGATATATACACAAATATGCTAGTATTTGAGACATGTTCGTTATAAAGTTAATTTTGGTAACATCATAAGTGTGATGCTATGCATATGTGGATTACAATTTAAGCTTATGGTAAAGCTCGTGAGGGATTAGATTTGCAAATGAAAAGTGTATATGAGATTTCTAGAGCATCTGAGGCATAATATAAATAACGAAAAGTAAGGGTTGTCTTGTACTGATTTTATATAAGAATTTTTAGTACAAGAACACCTAAGATGATGTCTTGCCCACGTGGTCATGACAATGCACTGAGTATGAAAACCATGAAGAGAGAAGAAGATTATATGATATGGCTCATCTTAGTATATGTGAGTGGGAGATGATGAATGTGGGGACACCCAAAATGGGTGATCCACATTTATCATAACGTAAATATTTATTTTAAGATAAATATTTATTTATTTATTTCTTTTGAATTTTGAATTCAAAAAGGGAATCAATTAGTTTTAGTAACTAATCAGGGAGTGGGAAATGGGAGAGAGAGAGAGAGAAAATAACCATCCACTCTCCCTTTCTACAGTTAATAGAGAAAAATAAAAAATAAAGTGTGACATACAATTCATTCAATTTTTTCTCAAGAGAGCAAGAAAAATTATATCAGAGAGTTTCTCATCATCTTCTTCTTTTTATAAGAAACTATGTGATTCTTTTCTAGTTTTTGGTGCAATTATTGTGGAAAAAGGCTAAGAATTCCAACACAGAGGTGATTTTTGACATTCACGTGGTGGATTGTAGCATCAGAAACCTATAAGCCAAAATCAAGTATGTATATTCCGCAATTTTTTTTGGGTTAATTGTTTCATTTAATATCCCAACACATATAATGCTTTATTCATGGTTCTTTCGATCAAGACCATTTAAATTCTCACCGAGCAAGTATTCCTTAAAATTAAAGATATTATTAACCAATTATCAATTAATTGCATGATAAAAAGCAAGCTACTGAAGACCAAGTTCTACAGTAGGGCTACTTGCTTTCTTGAGATTATCTATTATTAGCTTAGCTCTTACATTTCAGCGGGCCTATCCATTTCTTTCTCAATCATTAGATAAGTAGTTTGGCCCCTTCAGATATATTTCTATCACATTGAAAATAAATAAAATAAAATATTTATATCTAACAAAATTTGGAATCCATTTTTATGCTTAAGGAAATTCATAAAAGAATTTATATTTATCTCTCTCTAAATTTAAATACAATAAGAAAAGCATGCATGTATAGTGCATTTCTATTTATTTCCATACACTTAAGCAAAATCATGCCTTCCGGGAAGAAAGATGAAGTGCCATTCTTTAGAAAATGTTATCTTAGACTCTGTTTATATCATGGAATGTCTTGAAATAGAGAAAATTTTACTTTCTGCCTTCTTTCTTTCTTTCTTGTTTTTGATAGGTCTTAAAATGTAATTATACTCTCATCACTTAACTTAGAATCCTACTGACCACTTATATACCAATTATATACAGTATATGCATGTCTTGTGTTAAATTGTATTGCTAATAATTTTAAAGAGTTAAATAATTTGTAAATACTTCCTTTCTCTTTTAATAAAGATCTTTTTAGGATTCAAAATCCTATTCATTGACAAGTAAAGTTTGTCATGGAATCCACATACTTTCTATTGAACCAATATTTTATTCATAGCATACTTTGATTTTGAAATAAAATAATCTTTCCCATTTTTAAATATTTTTATTTTAATAAATATAAATTTTTTCAACATAAGAAAATATTTAGATATGTAAGAGAGTAGTACTAAACACATTGAATTCTTCCACAGTGCCTATGAAAAATCACTTAAGGTGATTAAAATTTTCTAGATGTTCTTATATGTCTAATCTCAAATAATTTAATGATTTCAATAAGCCTTTTGAAAGCAAAGTAAGAGAGTCCATGTGTATTCAGCATTGCTAATGGTAGATTTCCACCTAAAATTTTGGAAGAGCCAAAATTTTTTTGAAGGGGGCAAAATAACTCATTTAATTTTTTTTAAATTTTTTATATAATTATATAATACTAATACATGATTTAAAAAATTTTTGGAGCTAAGCGCCTAATGCCCTAACTATCCTTTACCACTGAGCATTGCTTTCTTCTTCTTATTTTTTTTATTTTGTTTGAGTGTGTATAGTCTCATTGGCCATTATATGCCATTTCTAAAATGATATGTTCTCGCATGTCATAAGTTGATAGTTGTGACAAGTTTGATAGGCAAATGTACTTAACTTTAGATGAAACTTGGCCAATAAATCAAACGTGTTGCAAAGGCTCTATGATTGAACTATGGGATCAATTTGACTTATGTACTTTTTTTTTCAAGTTTTAGAATCTTTTGATAATTTTGGCATGGTTGAAGAATATAGAGAGATTTGATAAACTTGTATTTATGATCCTTGCATTTTTATCCTTGTGTAAATGTATTATTATGCTAAATGAACATCCAGAATATAGCAAAAATGGCTTATGAAGACTCAGGAAAAGTATATCTACTTGTGTTAAGTGAGTTTTCATTCAAAATACTTTTTAAGAGGGTAGAAGGTCAACAACCTAGCGAGATAGCTTGGTATTAAGCTAGGAACTTGGGTGTGTTAGTTTGTAACCATTCCTTACATACTCAAAATTATGGAATAAGACATATATCAAACAAATGGAATGTTCTTCTCCTTATTCAAAATTGTCTTTTTCAGCCATTTGTGCCTGAAAGCTCCTTATATAAGGTGATCTTGCAATTTGATATGTGTAAGTACTTTAGCAATGTAAAATTATAGCTTGCAGACTTATGAGTCTCATTATCTATCCTAAGCATGTCACGTGGGTTTTAATGGAAAAGTTAATATGTTTACTAAGAGTGACAAGTATGTATTAAATAGTTTTAGCTAGAGAGTTATTAGCTCAGAACATCTGGTATCAGAATTCAAATTGTGCTAGAGGGCCAAGATTGAGTGGGCTAGAAAGGCTTTTTTAATGCTATATGAGGGATGTGTGAGCTATCATTCTTAAATGCGAAGAAATGGTTGCTAAAGATTTAACCATAGAGTGTAAAAGGTTAGATTGGCTTGAAAAGTTAGTGTATAGGAGCATAATGCATCTAAGAGAACATAGATTGGTGTATAGTGCGCAAGCATTTGTGCCAAAAAGCTAGCTTACTTTATGCAAGGAATTGGTTATGCACTTATTTATAGTAGTGGCATTAAGGGATGCAAACCACCATCTAGAAAGATAAATGAATTGGCAACTTATCCAAAAGCAGAAATCTTAGTCTTGCTAAAAGGCTTGACCACTTTTGGAGGAATCGATAGAGCTAGAGAGTGAAACATTAATCGTATAGAAATACATAGTTATATTTGAAGGACACAAGTAGATTACTTTAGAAAGAGGAGTCCAAAATTATATCAAGGCAGAAATTTGGAGGAATAATACTTTATGTACAATCACATGAGGCAATGAGTAGGTTATGGTGCTCTCATATAAGATTTTTTGATATAGTGGGATAGGCTACATTATTATTTTGCAAAGTGACATCAATAACTTAAATGAGGGATAGCAAACTAGCATTACATACTTGTATTATCAGTAAAATTTATAGTTATGACCATGAAATTCACATTTACTTGTGCATAGGTAAAGTGAAGCTTAAGTTAGAATGGATAATATTCTATGCTCAACCCTTTTTTAGACATTAAAATATAGGAGCCAATAGAGGATGCACTTAAAGAAGCCATCAAAAGAGCACATAAGAAAAGTTGTAAGGATTGCAGTGCTAGAAGGCATGAACTTTGAGTTAGCAATGATGGCTAATGAGATGTTAGAGGATATCGATTCAAAGAGGATTAAAGGATTCGATTAGGTGTGAAAATGGCATTTCAAAATATGATGAATTAATCAAAAGTAATGCAAGAAGACTTATGAGCTAGGTTATAAGGCTTATACATAGATCAAGTATAAGTCTTGGCTTTTACATTTATGTAATGAGGCATGAGGTGTAAGATATTTATTAGTAAGTGATTCTAAGTGCTAAGCATTGTTTATGACTTATATCATTAGCATATACTTTTGTTATGGAGGTGGCATTCATGAAATCTATAAAGGTAACAAGCATATAGTTATAGAGGCCATGACTTGTTAGACAGGTTGTAGAAGTAACAAGTTTAAGAGAGCTAGTGGAAAAGCAATACTAAAGGGTATTAGGACACTTTGAAAGAAGTTTATAGAGGTAGTCTTTTAGAAATTTGTGAAGGATGCATTTACCCAAGAGGATACTGACATTGTAGGGGTGACAACCTAAATTTAAGATGTCTAACATTCATAATAGTCAAAGAGGTAGGCATGTATAGTTAAGATAGTAACTCAAAGGAGTAGATTAAAGATTGACATAAAGTTTTGAAAAAGTAACTAGATTTTTCATGGAGTTGTGTCAAATTGATATGTTAATTAGGATATTAACATTTGAGGTAAGGGAAAATGTTACAAGCTAGCTATTGTGACAAGTTCGATAGACAAACATGTTTGGTTTTAGACAAAACTTAACAAAAAAATTAAGCATGTTGTAGAAGTCTTGTGACTAATATTTAGAATCAATTCGACTTATGTACTATTTTTTTTAATTTTCTCAAGTTTAGAATATTTTGATAATTTTAGCATAGTTAGAAAATCCTAAGGGGGTCGAAAAAGCTATATTTGTGATCTTCACAATTTTATCTTCATGTTGGTGTATTATGGTACTAATTGAACACTTGAAGCATGGTGAAAAAGGATTAAGATGACTCAAAAAAGGTATATCTATTTGTGTTGGATGAACTTTTATTTAAAATGCTTTTTAGAGGGGATGAAATGTCACCATCCTAGCAAGGTAGCTTAGCATTGAGTTAGGAACTCAAGTGTGTTAGCTTATAGTCATCCCTACATATTTAAAACTATGGAATAAGACATATACCAAATGAATGAATTGTCCTTTTCCCTATTTAAAATTATCCTTTTTGGCTTATTGTATTTAGAAGCTTATTGTGTAGGGCAATCTTACCACTCAATATGCACAAGAGCTTTAGTAACTTATGATTATGGCTTGTAAAATTATAAATCCTATTATCATTCCAAGCATGTTCATGAGTTCATTAGAAAGGTTGACATTTTTGCGAAAAATGGTAAGCATGCATTGCATAATTTCGATTAGAAAGCTACTTGCTCATGATATTGTGCTATGGCAAAGTTTTTACTCTTGTTGCACTTGTATTATGATTTTTTTTACGAGGGTAATTCTATGGGTAACATCACTTCTTAGAAGGTTGAATGTTTTACCATTAAATTAATTTTTTTTAAATATCAAAATGGACAAGTTGTATAAAAATTATAAATTTTAATTAAAAAAATCCAACAGTGAAAAAATTTAGTTTTAACTTCTTAAAAGGTTAAAGTTTATATAGAATTACCTTTTTGCAAATAAAAAAATTATTCCCTTAATTTTAGGAACCATTCAATTATGACATAAAAAATTAATGATTTATCAAAATATAATAAAAAAAACTTAACTTTGTATTTAATAAAATTAGAACTTTGTGTGAAAACCTTGCAAAATGTATGAAATTTTTTATTTATTTTGTAATAATGGGAGTGATAATCCATTTAATGCATGTACGCAAGGTTCAAGAAAGTAACACTTTTAAGTTAATGTGTCATTGCACCATTAAAGTATTAGCTGAAATATTTTATATTGATTGCAAGTTCTGTAATCATTCTCATTTTTTCTTTCCTTGCAAAATTAGCGTTACAAAAATTATAAAAAGTCTTTTTTATTAATTGTAAGTTTTATATACATATTAATTTTTTACTCTTCCTCAACCCTGTTAACAAATATTTGAATTAACATTTTCATTTTGTTTATTCTATCCTTACTAATTAAAAGAGGCTTTTTTGAGCCTTATTTTTGTTTTCCAATGTCAACATGTGAGAAATTTCTTCCTTTGAAAATGTTTCTTCTTTTCTATTACACATTGGAAAAATTAAAGCAAAAAGTTAAAAAGCCAATTATAATATGATTGCATTCATCATATAATATAACATGAATTTGTGAAAAAAAATTATATAAAAAATACATTAGGATTAAAAATCGTACTTGAATGTATAAAAAATACATTAGGATGAAAAATCATACTTGAATGTCAAATCATAATCATGAATTATCATTTACATCTCATGTCCATATGACTTCCCTAAATATGAAAAATAATGAAAAGATAATAATAGATTAAAGGAGAGTTAAGGTTGGTAATGAGCCGAGTTGAGGTGAGTTAGATTTAGCTCAAGCGCAGCTCAATCTAATATGGTTTAGCTTAGACTTGATTTGAATTAAATTTGAATTATTATTATTTTTTTGGTTTGAGCCCAACTCAAATTAAGCTTATAGTTAGTTTAACTTGACTCAACTTGGTAAACTCAAATTATTGTTTAAAAAGTCAAATTGAACTAGATGGTTTAATTAGAAAACCCATCAATTGAATACATGTTGGGCCTAACTTATTACTAAAATTGAAAATTTTAAAATCGTATAAAAAAGTACTAAACCAATATCAAATCAATTAATATGTATGAATCAATCATGGTCTCATGATTCCTATAACTTCAATATTTCATATTATCACTTCTATTTTATAGTGAGGATATTTGCATCTACTTTTTATAATATTCGAGTGGACTTTTGCTTAGAGAGTTTTCACTTCTTTCTACCCTATTTTAAATGAACTTAAATTACATTTACTTTCACCACATAATTGATTTTAAAATGAGAATAACATTGATGGTGTCTATTATTAACTTCATTATTATTCTATTTTAACTATAATTCAAATTCAAATGTAAATATTAAATTACAATTATTATGGTTACTATTTTTTCTTCATAAGAAGTATTTAATTTAGAATATATATCACAAAAAAATTTCTAATTAATATATATATATATATAAATGTATTAATTAATCTTAAATTATATATATATATATATATATATATATATATATATATTATTTGAGCCAACTTATGATATAATTGAGTTGAATATCTTTAAACTCAAGTTTGGCTCATTTAATACATGAGCTAAATTATTTAGCTTGTGTATTGCTCATTTCATTTATGAACTTAGCTTATTTACTTAAAAGTTGAATTGAGTTTTGAATATCTTGCGATCTGACTTAGGTTCTATTTCATATAACTAACTAATAAACTAATCAATAGTTGATAAGTTAACTAAAAAATTAAATTGAGTTTCAAATGTCTCACGATTTGACTTGGCCTAGGCTCTATTTTATATAAGTAGTGGAAATCTAGTTGATAGTTGATAATTTAACTAATAGATAATAAGTTAATTAATAGTTGATAGATAAAATAACTAATAAGACAGCTAATTATGTAATAAGTGTTTCGTAAAATTAGTCATTGAACTAACTAAAATTATAAAATGATATAAAATAATATATTAATAAAAATAAATATATAATTAAAATAATTTATATTTATCTAAAAATTAAACCATATAAATGTAATGAAGAAGTTTAAAATAAAAATATAATATTCAATATTTAATTAATTATATTTTATAAATTTATATATTTATTTACTTATATAATTTTTATTTTATTATTTATAATAAAATTATAATTACATAAAATATAATTAATTATATTTTATAATATTATTTATTTATTTACATATATATTTTTATATATTTATAATTTAAAATTAAGATATAATTATGCTAAAATTAAATTAATTTTATTTTATAAAGATAATATTTAAATCTATATTATGAAGGGCATGCATTGTAAATTAATAAAAAGAATAAAAATAGATTTAGAATAAATTTAAAAAAGTAGTTACTTATAAATTACTCTAAGTAATTTATTAAATTAAAACTTTTTTTAATAAATTAGTATGTAAAACACCTTTACAATCTAACTTGTAACTTATTGATCAGATTAATAAATTATAAATTATTTTATTTGTGGCATGAAACAAAACCTTATTACTAACCCTAGAGAGAGTTACTTAACTTTCATATCCTAATATATATTATAAGTCTTGTGTTTCTATAAATAGAACAACCACAAATACATATAGAATGAGACTTGGACCTTTCTCTGAAGGATTGGATTTAGTCAACTTATCTATCACAAAAGATTCAAGAATAATTGCCCATGGGATAAAATATTTACAAAGGCCTAAGTGTCCAAATACAATTCAATCATAATATGATTCTAACCTGAACTTAACCAAAATACTCTATTTTATTTGTGCATTCATAATCCAAATAAACAAATTTTTATTGATTATGTTAATTCATAAAATAATTCTAACATTATACTCATATTATTTATGACTACTTTCATATTAGATTTTGTTGTCTTTTATGAATTTTTTTTGGACGTTGCTTTCAATGGAGTAGTCCGTTACTTTTTATTTTTTGGAAAAAAAAATCTAATATTCCCAATGGCCATAGACCCACTTTTAGTCTTTTATGCTTTTGATATGTTTTCTAAAACTTCTATAGATTGTCTCTACCCAATTTAGATTATCTATTTTAATTTTTTTTCTAATTTTATCCTCCTATTTAATTCACTTCCTAATTTACTTGATTTGTTTTTATGCATATTTTTAAATTTTTTTCTTAAACTTATTTAAATTTTCAATTTTAATTTGCATCATTTTCCATTTTTTATTTACTTCATTGCATATTTTTAATTTTTCCCACTCCTATGCTATAAAAAAATTGCTTTCAATAATAACAAAACTTGTGATAGAATGTTAATATTTTGTCACAATGTTTTTAGTGACAACAATATTTTCTGAGCAACAAACCCCATTGGAAAAAAAATTTATGGTAGCAAATGATACTAGCTTTCTTTTTGTGACAAGGTTTCTTGCCATTGTAAGTTGACACTTTTAAGTTGACACTTTTTGTGACAATTAAATCGTATTGTCACTAAAAATTATTAGTAATGAATTTTATTGTCACTGTAAGACTAATAATCAATGAACTTTTTTTTTTGTCATTGATTAATAATTTTAGTGATGATTATTGTTATCACAATTATTTTTAGTGATAATATAAATATGTTGTTATTAAAAATATATTTGTGATAACCATTATTATCACTATAACTTTTTTTTATATCAATATATTTATGTTGTCATTAAATATAATATTTGTTACAACTATTATTGTCACCAAAACTTTTTTTATTATCAATATATTTATGTTGTCATTAAAAACTTTATCACTAAAATTTATTTTTATTTTTATTTTATAAATATGCAAAATTCATAATATTTTTAGTTATCACCATACATTGAATGCCAATAATATAATAAGAATGTAATTGATAAAATTTGGATATAATATTTAAAACATAAATTGTGTCAAAGTTAAAGTGTTACAATTTCATCTTATAAAAGTATATATTCAATAGGGAAAAAAAAACTACAAAACAAAAGAAAATTATCTCCAATTCTAATGTTGCTTCATGATACTACGAGAACTTGACATGCCTCGCACAATAATCACTCACGCTTCCAAGGAGTACCCTGCAATTTCACAATCATAATTTTCTGTTATATTAATTGGATCCTTTATTGGATTGGAAAAACATATAAAAAACTACACACGGCGCTGAATAAATAGAAACGAAGGATCATAAAATTGGAGTTTGAAAATCTACTAGACTTCTGCTGTTAACGTAATCAGTTAAGTTTCCTTCGTCTGCAAAATGAATTAGCTTTAGATTGCCTTATCTAACTTCAATGTTTCTATTTGTACTTCCTTCTGATTTGTACACCTTTGAGCTGGTCGGACCATGACCTTTATTTTTTCAAGTGAGTCATAAAAAATTCAGTCAAAAACCTAGGTAGGCGATTATCTTCATCTCCAGTTTTACAGGAGAAGAGAGTTAGGCATGCCGGCAATTTCATCAATCCGACTGGTTAATTTTTCTGACTATGTAGGTGCTAAAACCAAGAGAAGGTACAAACACCATACTTGACATAATGCTTTCTCATGTTCAATATGGCATTTGACAGAGGCAGAAGCTGAGATTCAATTTCTTTCCCAGCAAAGTCCTGGACTAAAGTGTAAACCTATCACAAGTGTAGTGTGGAGTCAGTCGCAAAAAATATTTTACTTAACTCAGCAAAGGGATTCCAATATTCTGTTAGCAAATCAAGTTATTTAAAGCCAGTAATTAACAAAGACTAGGGGCTCGTAGAGGCAGCAATTAGAGTGATACTCTGTTGCTTAATCCTGTTATAACTTACAACAATTCCATAACTTCAAATCCTTTTTACTACGATGAACCTTTTAACCAAGAAAATCAGGCCACCTTGAAAGTACAACTGAAGCTAACTAGTTTACCTTGCACATATGAGGAGTAGGCTCTTTCCTCCAAGCTCCATGCATAAGCCTGGCATCATCAAGATTAAAACCCTCCTCATGCACCGCACTGGCTGAACTATTTTCCTGTAGAGAAAGATTAACATTTGGTAATCGTGATCTTTTTAACAGAAAAGGGCTACTTCCATGCAACTGAATAAGTGTATCACCTCAACTTTCATGGTATTTAAGCTCTGCTATTCCCCTCTCAATTTCAGTCGCACGAGCTCCATGGACATTTCCTCCAATCAAACACTCGAAGAACTCCATTAAGTTTCTTGTTAGAGTCCCAGTTTTGCCAGAGAATACGTATTCTATCTAAATAAATTAATAGTAAAACATTATAACTCAGCTCAATTTTGACAAAGAACAATATATTCACGAATTCCTATTAAAGCATATTTATTTAAAGTTATTAAGGTAACTATTAGTGCATAACTAGGTAAGTTAGTTTTGTCTACAAACTCGCATATTACCTTTTCAATTTGGCAACGAACATCAGTCAACTGGATAACAAACCAGGGTGCCGTTATATACATATATATTACCATTGCAAGATGGCTCTTCCATTTAGTTGCTTCCACTATAGATAATACGTCAAATTCCTTTTAGTGCAATTTTGACCATTTATAGATATTGTCTTATTGATGTAAAAGATAATATCAAGTCTATAAGAATTAATCTTACATTGTCTGCACTTAATTTCCATTAATTAAAGCTTAAAATATGTTCTTAAACAAATAAACTTTATTTTGATAAAAGATAAGTTAGTCATCCAACTCTCACCTGGCCTAAACCAACAGATACAAATTCATTAACTCTCTCATACACATTGTAGTCAAACAGAAGAAAGTCGTCCTTCAAAATAACCCAAGGACAACCTTAAGAGAGGTGAAAATAGGGAATTATACATATCCTAAAAATTGGTGGAACCTTGGGAGTCTACTTGAATATGGGTGAACATCATTCATCTCAAAAGTGTAGCCATCAGGAGGATTATAATGCTTAAGAAATATCCAAGTGAATATCTGAAATGAAGTTAATCACAGAACTAATACATGGATTTGGATTGGATAAACATAAAACAAGTTCAATTGAGGAACTAAAACAAATTTCATCATGAATTGGAAAAATAATCATTGCAAAATTAACTAGTGAAGAACCAAATGACCTAAAGTCCTGCCAAATAATCTCAAGAGCCTTCTTCAATTGCTTAGCTCAGTCTTGGTAATCAATTCCAGCAAACAAAAGAATTGAATCATAGTCACAGAAAGGCACAGTTATGTAGGATTTGGAGACTGCATAGAGAGACACCCTCAAGAAGTTTGAGAAGAAAATTATAAGAAACTCATGATTACATGATGCAATTTCAGTCAGATTATGAGAATAATTTAGTATATAATGATGTTTAAATAGTTAGTTCTAATTGACATTGTTGTAGAATGAGAAAATAAATATAAGAATGAAGTTGAAGTCAAGAAAAAAAGTGACATACTTGGAATATGTGACTCGCAGTTAGATCATCAGCTACCAATTGAGATTGTTGCAAAGATATTAAGACATCCATGACCTTGAGAAGGAGAATGAAAAGCATCATTCAAAAGTGTTAGAAGAGGAGAAAGAATTGTAAGGCCATATCTTCAATTGAGGAAGGCAATGTCTATTTATTATAAAAATATAGGGTTACAAGAGAGAGACCCAAGCCCATATATGCATACATGAAACTAATAAGCTCACTAATACTCCCCCTCAAGCTGGAGTATAGATATCAAACATGCCTAACTTGTTACAAATATCATCAATCTGTTTTCCTGAAAGAGCCTTAATAAACAAATTAGCAAGTTGTTACCCAATTTTTATATGTCCAAAATCGATAACACCCTCCTGAAGTTTCTGCCTAATGAAGTGATAATCAACCTCTATATGCTTAGTCCGTTCATAGAATACAAGATTTATTATAATGTGAATGGCTGCCCCATTATCACATCATAATTGCATAACTTCAAATGAAGTAATTCCGAGTTGAGTAAGAAGATAAGATAGCCACACAAGTTCAGTAGTAATATGAGCCATGGCTCGATACTCATATTCTGCACTAGATCGAGATATTACTACTTGTTTCTTACTCTTTCAAGATACAAGATTTCTACCAACAAACACATAATAACTTGAAGTAGATCTTCTATCTATAGGACACCCTGCCCAATCAACATTAGAAAAGCTATCAATTCTACAATGACCACGATCTTGATATAATGTTCCATATCCAGGTGCCTTTTTAAAATATTTTAAGATATGCACAATTGTATCCCAATGAGAAGTTCTTGAAGAATTTATAAATTGAGTTACTACACTAATTAAAAAAGCAATGTCAGGTCTTATGACAGTAAAATAGTTCAATTTGTCCACTAACTTTTTATAACATTTTGGATCTTATAGTAACTCTCATTCTTCCAATTCAAACTTAACGTTTAGAATTATAGGGGTGTCACATGGTTTTGAACCAAGTAAACTAATTTCCTTCAAGAGGTTAAGAACATATTTCCTTTATGAAGTAAAAATTCCTTTTTTGCTCTGAACAATCTCAACATCAAGGAAATACCAAAGTAGTCTCAAATCCTTAGTTTGAAATTTAGACTGTAGAAAGTTCTTTAATTCTAAAATTCCCACCTTATCACTAGCCATAATTACAATGTCATCAACATAAACGGCAAAAAGTATGTACCTAGATTTAGAATGTTTGAAGAACACAGAATGATCATAATCATTCTTTTTCATGCCAAACTTTGTTATAACATTATTGAGTCAACCAAACCATGTGCGAGGAGATTATTTTAAAGCATACAAAGATTTTCTCAATCAACACATTTTTCTTTTCTCCTCCCAAGCAATATAACTAGGAGGTTATTCCATATAGACTTCTTTGTGTAAGTCTTCATGAAAAAAAGCATTTTTAATATTAAATTGGTGGAGAGGCCAATGCTGAGAGGTAGCCAGAAAAAGCAAGAGGCGAACAAATGTTATTTTAGCAATAAGAGAAAAAGTCTCAGAGCAATCAATACCATAAATTTGAGCACATACCTTAGTGACCAAGCGAGTTTTCAATTAAGCAAGAGAACCATTTGAGTTGACTTTGACTATGTACACTTACTTACACCTAATAGGTTGTTTATCTTTTGGTAAGGGCACAAGTTTCCAAGTATTGTTATTCTCAAGAGCGTCCATCTCTTTATCCATAGTAGCACACCACTTGAATGAGAAAGAGCCTTTGAAATAGTTCTAGCAATAGTAATATGATCCAACGAAGTAATGAAAGATTGGGAAGACACAGGTAAGTTGGAATAGGAAACAAAATTAGAGATAGGATAAGATGTAGAAAGGCTACTTTTCTGAGTGCAACTATGGGTACCTTTGCGGTGGATAATAGAAATATCAAGATCAGAGAATGAAAGAGGGGGATCTTCTGAGGAAAAAGCCGTTGGTGGAAAAGACAAAGCTAATGGCTGTGCAACAACCAATAAGGTACTAAATGGTAGTGGTGAGATTGTTGGGACTTGGTCCCTACGAGAATAAACAAACTTAATAGGATGGGGGCCCTGTGATAGGACGGTAGAGTCCTAGGAAGCAGTAGTATAAACAAAGAAATAGTCATCAATAGATTCAAATTGGGGTAATTAAGTAGTAATTGTTGTAAAATCAAAGAAAGCAATGGACTCAAAAAAGTAACATAAAATGTCACAAGATAACATTACAAATTAGGTAAGTAAAAATAGTAATCCTTTTAAGTGCAAGAATACTTAAGAAAAATGCATTTTAAAGATCGAGGGTCTAGTTTAGAAACTTGTGATTAAGAATAATGAACAAAACAAGTACAACTAAAAATGTGTGGAGTAAGATGAAATAATGGTTGAGAAGGAAACAAGAAAGAATAAGATACCTCACCATAAAAAACTGAAGAAGACATTCTATTGATTAAGAAACAAGCTAAAGAAATAATTTCGACCTAAAATACTTTAGGAACTTTCATTTGAAATAGGAGTGCGCGTCAAACCTCCATTAAGTGACGATTGTTTCATTTAGCTATCCTATTTTATTGTGGGGTAACTGCATAAGAAGATTGATATATATTACCATGCTTAAATAAATATAAAGAGAACTGGGTAGAAAAGAATTTTTTAGCATTATCACCGTGCAAATTTTTGATAGAAATATAAAAGTAATTCATAATTTCAACATAAAAGGCAAAAAAAAAATATCAAATAGCTCAAATCAATTATTCATTAAGTAAAGGCAAGTAGTTTTTGAATAATTATCAACAAATGTTACGAAATAAGGATAATCAAGTTTAGACACAACTGGATAAAAACCTTAAATATTAGAATGGATTAACTCAAAAGGGGATGCAATTTATTTATTAACTCTAGAAACATAAGTCTGACGATGCTATTTAGCAAACTGACAAGATTCACAATTAAAATTTGAAACAGACTTAAATGAGAACATAATCTCTTTAAAGATGACAAGAAGGGATAACCCAATCGGCAATGTAATTGGTATGGAGTAATGGTGGCAGCTGTAGCAATGGGTGGAGGAGCAGGTTGAGGGAAGTTACTATCAAGTACATACAGTCTACCAGATTCATGTCCTCTATAAAAAATCTTCTTTATTAAAAGATTCTAAAAAATACAATAATCAGGAAAGAAGAAAACACCAATTATAAGTACATGTAATTTGGCTAACTAACAGTAAGTTAAAAAAAAATTTAGGAAGACACAAGACATTTGTTAAAGAAATTTCAGAGGTAACATGAGATGTACCACTCCTAACAATAGGAGCAGTAGACCTATTAATTAAAGTGACAAAAGAAGATGAGGATGTAAAAGAAGAAAAGATATTTGTATCTACCGACATATGATCAGTGGTCCCAAAATCAATTACCCACCTAGACTTGGAATGCGAAAGACATGTAGTAGGATTACCTGTCTGAATCAAAGTAATAATAGATGGAGTGGAAGGTGGCTACTATAGAAATGGTGGTTGTTGTGAAAGTTAGAACTGAATTAAACAATTATACTCATCCTTAGTTAAAGTTATATGCTTAAACTCTGGTATAAAAGTGCTAGAAATAGCATGTACAAATCAAGATGGTGTTGTATTTGATCCTACTAACTTAGGACAAGTTTTCTTCATATAACTCGATTCCTTACGATAAAAACAAATATGATTATTAGGATGATTATGGCCTTTACCTCTACTGCCCCTACCACTACTGTGACTTTCTCGAGTACTTAAACTGAATAAAGTAGAAGAATCAATTATAGAGGTAGATGAGGAAGCCGATAGCAACTTTTGAATTGCTTTTAGAACGCGAGAAAAAATAGATTGTCAAGTTAACTGTTCAGAACTAGATAAAATCTACTGCCGAATGAGACTATGCTTAAAAAGTGAATTCATGAGGAAAGATAATGCAGCTAACTGTTCTTGCTGAGTTCGCATTGCTTTAACATCTTTAGTGATAGGAAGAAGACCGTCCCACTATTCATAAATATTGTTCCACTTTGTATAAATTAGAGATACAGTTTTTCCCTACACATTTTGCTGAAATAAAGGTACACATAAGTCATAAATGCAACTTAAATTGTCTTTACCTAAAAAAAAGGATTTAAGGAATGTCCATAAATCTTTGACAGTCTTGCAATGGACACAATTATTTTCAATATCCTTTTCCAAAGTATTGTTTATTAGCATAAATAGTCATTGATCTTCTATAATCTATCAAGTTTTTGTATTGTCAGTGGGTGGATCAATAGTTAAATGATTAAACACCCTCAAAAAAATACTCAATAGACTTCTTCCATGTAAGGTATTCACACCCATCAACATCAAGTTTGCAATCAATAATTTTGGTAGTAGTAGGAATTAAATCAGAAAAGAGCGATTTGAAACCATTATTATGGTCATTTGTTTCACTCAAACTAGAGTCCGAAGTATGTGTTTCTGTCATTGTACTAAGGATTTAACTAGACCACAAGGCCAGAAATTCAAAGAAAATTGAAAAGACCACAAACAAACACTCAAATAATTGAAGCAATCATGCAGAAGGATGCGATGCACAGGGACGAGGCTGAAGGTGGAAGCATGCCACCAGAAGGTCTCTCACGTGCCTTCACGCACCGGCAAGAGTGACTGCGCATGGGTCTCACGCGTTGATAGATAGTAAGCACGTGTTGCTCACGTGCCACCTAGAAAGAGTCCTTGACTGCCGGTCTTCCATCCGATCCAAAATGGAGCACCCATTGTCCATCAAATACTTCAAATAGAATCTTTGGTATTGTTCACATGCAATCAGCAGTTATCCATATGCCAAAAGCAACCAAAAAACTGGATTCTCTAATTTTCTTCCAAATATGCAACTCTAAGTCGCTACTAAATTTTTTGCGACCTAGTCACACATAAAAAATAGAAAAAAGAAAGAAGAAATAGGATAGGAGGAAAAGAAAAGGAGGAATGGGTGTTTGATTAGTTTAGAGATGTATTTAGGTTCTAGAGTTTTGTTTAGGTTCTAGATACCATGTTAGAAGAGGAGAAAGAATTGTGAGGCTATATTCTCAATTGAGAAAGGTAATGTCTATTTATAATAAAAATATAGGGTTATAAGAGATAGGATCAAGCTCATATATGCATACAAGAAACTAATAAGCTCACCAACAAAAAGTAACTTTAAGATACTTCTAAAGGTATGAGAAAAGATTATTTACACAACTGAGTTTTAGCAGAAGGCACAAAGATATTTTTCAAGTCATAGTTGTAGTGGTTTTTGATTAAGCTTAAAGTATGAATTAAATAATTAATTATCTTAAAAAATCAAAACTTTTTACAAGGACAATCCTCAACTGTGACCTAGTGTCACCACAAATCACCCTGCATGCAGACTCAAGAGCAGTGCAATAATAAAGGGATTACAGTCAACTTGGCGAGTTAAGTTTAGTTCGTAATTTGCCTCTAGTAATGAAAAGAAACTGTTTCCCCTTGAATTGAAAGAAAAAAGAAAAATTGCAGCAATCAAGTGTAATATTTGGGTTCATATAAAAACCATTACCCGCACAGCAGACTTAAATTAATTCAGTCCATCACCATTGTTCCACAACAACGCCGTAGCCAATTGAGAAGCATCCAAGCTCTTCAGAGTCAAGTCACACATCAGATTATATTGTATTAACCAGATCTGAAACACTTTCTGAAGGAAAAAAAAATGAAAATAAATTGTGTAAAATACACCTCCGTTGAGCTAGAGAAGCGGAGGCTTCTTGGAAGGTTCAAGCTGACAATCATATGGTTCTTTTATTTTTGCTACTTAAATTATATAAAATATAGAAATTAATTTAATATAGAATTTAAATTTAATCTATTATTATTGAAAATCAAATTATTTATCCAAAAGTCAACAAAACAAGAATGAATATAGATTAACAAATAAATATGGATGACAGTGGTTAGCCGAACTAGAATTTGTAAATAACTTATAAGTTGTAAGTTCATATGGTTGATTTTTGATAAAATTAAAATATTATGACAAAATAAAAATAAAAAGCGCAGATGCAGTGATAAAATTAAATTGATGGAAATTACCCAAATGTCAAAATACAGTTGCTGTAAGATTGCTGTCTTCTGTAACCGCTTTCCACATGAATGTGGATAGTTGGACCCGTACCATCCGTCACGTCACATAAAAGTTCATGGTTCTCTGTAAATCCAAATGAACTTTTCAAGTGAGCATAACTAAGTTTGGAACACAAGTCCTGATATATGATTAAGTGAAAAAAAAAATTGCATAATTCGTTTCCAAACCTTTTCGTTGATGTTAATAAAACAAATTTTATGTAACGTATAGGCACCGATTAAAATAACTTCATCATCTTTATTTTTAGTTTAAAAAATTGTTTTTGTGAGAAAGAAGAGAAGCATCAGAAAACCTCTCTGCCTTCGCAAGGAACAAAGAAGGCAAAGTCTCAGTGGAGACCGACTGAAACGTCAGAGAATGTGCTATTCCAAAATGATAATAATGTGAATTTGAAGCTCACAAATTTACACTTAAGCCACAAAATTACTTCTGCTAATTAGATCTGATTAACTAATTTCATTGAATAGAGAGAGACAGAGAGAGAGAGAACAATGTCTGTTTTTGCGAAACTGAAGAATGAAAACTCAATTTGAAACGAGATCAATGAAATGTAAAAACGATCGGGAACATGATCTCCCAGCAACGAAAATCGGAAGAGAAGAATTCACTTGTGGAATGGAGGGACAAGAATTTTGAACGAGGTTGCAGTGGTACTCATAGCAAGCAGCTATGAGCATTATTTCATTTTCATCCATGGAAATCTTAAAATTTTCTCCATGAAAATCCAGAAAATTTTCCGATAATTCACAAATAACTCAAATTTTCATAGAGAATTATTAAACTCTAGAAAACTCCAGAACTTCGCGATGCCACAATCATTCGAATTCAAATATCAATCAAAATGTGATAAAATAACTCAAGTTCAACAGGCATTGAAATCTGACGATTAAATTTCAAACATGAAATCAACCAAAATAACAATGAGTGAGATGAAAGTTTACCGATCGTGAAAAGTGAAATCGAGCGAAGAAATCAACAAGCGAAATCCTACGACAAAAACCCTTCTCCTTCCCTTTTGTGTTATTTCTTCTGGGCCACGTTTTTTTCTTTCGTTTGTTTTTTTTGGGCATTTCTACTCTCTGTGACAAACAAAATAACCTTGTAACTAAAAGTCCTTTTGTGACCAAATTGATTTGTCACAAAAAATCTATTGTGTAAATAATTTTTTGTCACTATATATTACATCATCATTTTTTCAAATGTAAAAAAATTAGTATTAGCTACAGTGACAAGAAAATAAATTTTGTTAGTAAATGTTATTGTTTTTGTAAACCACAAATTCACATTGTTACTAATGCTAATAATCTAGTAACAATATTAAATATTGTTATTAAAACATTACATTTAATGACAAAATTATTATCTGTCATTGAATTACCATCACTAAAAACTAATTTTTTTATAGAGCTATTATTTACAATTTAGATATCAATACCTCGAAGTAACATATATATATATATATATATATATATATATATATATATATATATATATATATATATATATATATATTATTTTTATTATAAAATTATAAATATTTTAAATAAGTTAAAATTTTAACTTTTAACATAAAAAGTATAAACTAAATTAATTATAAAAGTATTTCTATATTAATGTATAGAAACATCTCATCTTAAACTCTAATGCTTTTTGCTCAATTATCTTAAAATTTAGATTGAGTAAGAGATGTTAGAATTTAGAATGAAATGCTTCTAATAGATTTAAAATAATTCGATTCAATAACCCAAGCACAATTATAAAAGAGAATGTGTGAGCGAAATTTATACAAAGTATGAAAAGTAATGGATGTCGATTATTAATATAATAATTGATGTTGTATATTTCATTCTTTTTAAAGTAAGCAATGATAATCATACCTTTTAACATCGGTTAAGTAAAAAACTAATATATTAACTTTTCACATTTTTCAACAAGATGCTTCAAATGTTTTTTTGGATGACAATTGATAAGAATACCAATATCTTAAGTTTGCAAGAAAAATTGTAAGCATTAGTTATTGTTAAATTCGATATAATAAGTTTTTAACTAATTTTAAAAATATTATTACATCAATAAAGACATGATCATTATTTGATGTTCATTGTTTTAAGTTTTTATATAATTTCAAAAATGTCATTATATTAAAATAAATGGTAGTGATAGTGATAATCAATATTAATCAATTGTTCAGTAGTACTAATTGCTTACCCTTTTTATGATTATTATAAATATTGAATATATAGATCTATTGGCCTTTAATTTAAATATGCAACCAATATAAAATTATACAAATTCACTTTGTAATCTAACAATAATTAGTGTAATAAATACATGTCTTCCCTTTGGTGCTTAATAATAATGCATATGTGTTTATGTAAATTTCAGCAATAGAGATAAATTATTGAGAAACTTTTAGTTAAATGCATTGATTTATTAGATGGCATTTGATTTGCAAAATATTTTTAACATTCCCAGGGACGTTTTAAAGGAATATCACATTCCTATGTTTGATTTAAGATTTGAAAAAAAAAAAAAACTTAGAAATGTTACATTCCCAAGAATTTTTTTGGCTTACAATTCCCCCAAAATATTTCCGTAGGGGGAGGTGGATATCTTGGATTTTCATGAAATGATAATGTAATATTAAAATATTCTCAAAAAAATTTATAGTAAACAAAATATAAAAATGTTATATTCCTATTGATTAAATTCTTAGGAATCACATTCTCGAGAATGTATACTTTTTTAAGAATGTAAGATTTCGTAAACCAAATGCCACCTAAATTTGCATTTATTATTATAAGAATAGTGCCTAATTTCTTTCAAATATTTATATTTATTCATGTATAATTATTTATTACAATTGAATTAAATTTCTTTTCTTAAATAATTTGTTACATAATGAGTAAAAAGAATATGATGGTATTACCTTTTTATTATGCGTTATCAATTACTATAAAAATATAAAAATTGATTTTTATTTTTAGTCATAACAAATAGAAATTTTACAAATTAATACTGGTTTGTGTATTGATAATTGTTAGATTTAAATTTAATTCACTATCAATTTCAAAACTTTCTTACTAATGTATTTTCTTCTTATTCATTAATAATGTAAAGAGTATTACATGGCTAGAAAATCAATCAAATATAAACTATAATATTCATAATTAACTAATATTTTTTATTATATTTATTAATATTTACATTATATATTTTAATAAATAGCTTTTATTTGAAAGCAAAAAAATTCCCACTATTATTTTGTCATAAAAAAATTCTCCATAAATCACTTAAAATTAAATATGTTATTTTATTCTATATTTATTTATTAAAATGAGGTTGATATTAGATTTTCTATTGATTGAAATAAAATTGAAATTTAAACCATTTTTATTAGTATTAAGTAATAGCTATAACATTTATTTAGAAAACTAATTTCCTCTTTAATTTTAATAATAATTATATATTACTTTATGCAGTGATAAGTTATAAAACTATAACTCTTTCCTTTAATTATTTTTCATTTTCTTTTATTCTCTTCATTTTCCTTGCCTCTCAATTTCCAAAGACACAATAAAACTTTAATTTTTTTTTTAATTATAGTCATGTAGTAATCAATTTAAAGATATAGAGGCAATGTCCTGAGTTTGAACTCTTGACATAATGAGAAGTAAGGTAACATTGTACTACTTTAAGAATTGAGATTGATAACTCGTATATATGGACTTTACCTAATATCTTAGGAAAGGAGTAGCGCAAGTCTCCCGATAATTATAATGTAGAAGTAGTTTGCAATACTATGTTTATTCATAGATACGAGATGTATGGTTAGGTAACTTAGATCATATACCTGATCATTTTGGTCTCTAGATAATAGTAAATTATACAACATATACACGATCCTTTTAGTCTCTAGATAATAGTAAATTATACAACTAGTTTCTTGATTATACTGTATTTTTTCAGCCTTAAGGAGGGGGTCCCCCAACGAAGCAAAAAGTACAGCCATCATAAAAAATTGAGGTTGCATTAACTTAATACATCGCTGCCTATGCACTCTTTTATGATATTATTAATTAAAGCTACCACACACGACGCAATCATCACAAACCCACACACAGACATTCGTCTACAACCCCTCCAAAGTAAAAAAGAGAATACAAACAAAGAGAAAGAAAACAAGATAATCATCATATATACCAACAAAGATGGCATTGGCTTCTCAAGCTCATTAGACGCTTGTTCCATGGCAGGACGACGTTTTGGCTCTCTATTCAAGCAAGCAAATGCTATCCTTGCAACGGAGATCACCTGCTTTGCAACTGGCTCTTTGGGATGATGTAGACATTGGTCCAACTTATCTTTCAATAAAGAACTTTGAATTGTTGATGCCGAAGAGCCACCCATTAAAGAAGAAACAAAATCTCTGAATTTTTTTCCCATGATAATTTCTAAACAAAGTGCTCCGAAACTATAAATATCACATTTTTCATTCATGTCTGCAGTGAAAGCAAGCTCTGCAACAAAATAAAATTAAAATGATAATGCAAAAGGCAATATAGAATTTAAATTTAAAGCTATAGTACAGTAATTATAGAGTTCATGTAAAAGAATCTAACCTGAAGCCATGTATCCCGGGGTGCCTGCCAAAGATGTCTTGTTGGATGAACCAGAGATAAAAAACTTTGCTATTCCAAAATCAGTGATGTAAGCTTCATATTCTGAATTCAGCAGAATATTTTTGCTTGATAAGTCACGATGAACAATCGGAGTTGAGCCACCACAATGCAGATAGAATAGAGCACTAGCCACGCCTTTAACAGCATTCACCCTTTTGTTCCAGTCAAAAACTTTTGATTGTTTCTCATTGTCTAGGATCCAAGCTACCCCTTTCCAGAAAGTCGTACACTAAAAAGGAGATCCACCGATGACGGCAAAAACCTTTTAACTTCAAAATGTGGCGACGCCTTATTTCGGTCAAGGCTTGAATCTCTCTTTCAAAAGCTTTTAAATCGGCGATTTCCTCATCTTGATTCAAATTAAGTTTCTTTACCGCAACAGTGCTACCATCAGGCACCCTGGCTCTGTAAACACTCCCCTGCCCTCCCTTGCCAACCAGATATCTGTCATTAAAATTTTCAGTGGCTTCAATGATATTTTTATACGCTATTATCCCATCTGTAGTTCCATATTTCAAATACACCGCGAACTTGTTCTTCTCGAAAGGGAGTTTCTGCTTCTCTAGCTCGGTTCGTTAATGTTTTCTTTCTATGTCGACTTGAGTATACAGGCAACTCCGATCACCAATAATGCCAGTGGAGTGCCCAAACCGATGGATAAAGCTAATGGCATGCGGTAATTCTTTGGATGATAAACTACAGTTGTGCAAGCCCGCAAACCAGATTTATTGCCACACAAATCTTTATTCCCTCTCAATGCATCGATTATATCATTGACAAAGACTTTATTGTTGGGAAGGGGACCCTCCAATTGATTGTATGATATATCAACAGATTCCAAACCTGACATGCCCGCTTCAAAACTAGATGGAATACTACCAGATAGATTATTATGTGACAGGTTCAATACTTCCAGACTTTTCAAACTTCCAAGTGTTGCTGGTATTTTTCCAACCAACAGATTACCCGAAAGATCAAGCTCGTTCAGAGCTTTTAATTTACCCCACTCATCAGGAATGGTTTTATTAAATCTATTTTTGCTCAAATTCAAATGATTTAAAACTACAAGCCTCCCAATTTTTTTTGGGATTGAACCACTGAAATTATTTGCTGCCAAATCCAAGTTTTGAAGGTGCAGCAAGGATCCCACTTCCATGGGAATGTACCCTGAAAGTTGATTGTTTCTCATATTAACTTCACTCAATGAGGTCAACTTCCAGAACTCTTTTGGGATTTTTCCAGTGAGATGATTTGAAGAGAGGTCAAGTTCTTCGAGCTGGGTTGCCTCACCTAGTTCCGGCGGTATACAACCGGAAAGATTGTTATTAGATATCTTGAGGCTTGTCAGCTTATGGCACTTGCCCCAGTTTGATGGGAGCTGGCCATAAAATTTGTTCCCACTCAGTTCAATATAGTCCAAATTGGGATAGACACCAAAATCTTCCGCTATATTCCCTGTCAGGTTGTTTCCATCTAGCCTAACTCTAGAAGGGCTACTGCAATTTTTCAATGTTCTTGGAACTGAACCTATGAAATGGTTTGTATTAGCACTAAATTGTTCTAATGACCCACCAAGGCATATATCATCTGGCAAATGGCCAGTAAAATTGTTCAGAGCCAATTGTAAGGTTTCCCAATTGGTTAGGTTTTTCATTTCTGCTGGAAGACTACCATTAATGTTGTTTCAAATTAATAATAACGACCTGATATTTGATAACTTTCCAATGGGGGAAGGAACAGGTCCAGAAAGTTTGTTGCTGTAAAGACCAAGGTCAGTCAAATCAGTCAAATTGACCAAGTTCCCTATGGATTCAGGAATTAATCCAGAAAACTCGTTCGAAGACAAGTCCAAGAAGGTAAGCCTTGTCTGGCTTCCAACAGTGGAAGGAATTGGTCCTTGAAAAAGATCTTCATGAAGTCGAAAGTCCTCTAAATTGACCAAGTTTCCAACCGAGTCCGAGATTGATCCAGAAAATTTATTTGCATCAAGTCGGAATATGGGCAAATTAGTTAAGTTCCAAATGGACACTGGCATTGGACCAGTGAGTTTATTAGTGAACATTTCTCATACCTCCAGAGAGTTGAGTTTACCCACTGCCTCGAGACAGGGACCGTTGAATTGGTTGACATAAAGGTAAAGAAACTTCAACTTGGTCAAGTTTCCAACCGTAGCAGGGATAGTACCAGAAAAACGGTTATGTGACAAGTCAAGTAATTCAAGATTCCTTAATGTCCCCATTTCTCGTGGGGTGGAGCCCGGGAAGAAATTTGATCCCAGCTGCAAATTGACAAGATTGATGAGGTTGGTGATCTCAGGTGGAATTGTACCATTCAAGATATTGTAATTGAGGAGCAGATTGGAGAGCTTTGACAAGGTAATTTGGTTGGGAATATATCCATAAAAGGAGTTGTTGGTTATATCAAAGTCTGAGTGATTTGGGAAGGAATAAAAGTTGAGTGTGTGAAGTGGACCACTCAGCCCAGAGTTCCTGAGTATTATCTTCGTGATGGAATTGGACTAAGAACATGTAATTCCGAACCAAGTATTAAAAAGATTCGTAGTCTTACCAATAGCCTAGGAAGTAAAGCCGAGCCTGGCTAGGATTGTCAAGGCTGGCCTCTGTCACAAGTTGATCTTATGCACTAATTGACTAAACAAACAGGCTTAGTTCGAATTGAAACTTGGCTAATAAATCAAGCATAGGATGGAGGATCTGTAGCCCAAATTTAGAATCATTTCAGCTTGTGTACTATTTTTATTATTTTTCCATGTTTCAGCAATTTATTTGTATTTTTGACTAAGGTAACTTATTTTATGCGAGTAGGAAAACACTTGACTATAATCTTTGTATTTTTATCTTTCTATTGATGTATTTTGGTAGCAAAATTCCACCTGGAGCTTTGAGAAAAGCTCCTATGACAACTCAAAAAAAGTATATCTACTCCGTGTCGGGCAAGCTTTTACTTAATACTTTTTAGGGGGTGTCCAGTGACTTTGGTGGAAGTATAGCATTAGTCTAGGGGTTAGAATATGTGGCTTGCACCTCCCTTACACATTTCCAATACTATAATGAAGGATTATATAAATAATAGAAGTAGCCCCTCTTTTAATTGAGATGTCCCAAATTTTAATCGATTTTAGCCGCATTTGCCCAATTTATCAACATAGCATATTTTGCCTTTGTGCACCTTGTGCATAACTTTAATATGTTTTGTACTATGTGTTATGCTCTCCTTGCCCCTACTTGTGCATGTTTTGACTATCTTGATTGTTTATTTTTTGCTATAATCTTTACTATATTGCCTACCAATATGTTTGCCCACTTGGATGTCGTGAGATTAATCCTTGATTGGCTTGCTTTTAGGTTATTGATAGCAAGCACTGCACCATCTAGCAAGTGAAGTTGCCAGCTCGTGACACCGTCCACTCCATTAAGGCATTGACTTCACTATCTTTTACTGCAACACAAGCAAAAAAAGCATTATTCATGGAAAGAACAATAGCAACATCGGATGAGAAAGAGAAAATTACAATAAGGGTAGAGCGTAAATTAAAAGGTAGGTGCTAAAATGCAAGAATATGCTGATTCAGGACTTGCAAATGTGGATACCATGGTTTTGAGTGAACTGTTGTATTAAAAATAGAATAAATGATTTATTTAGATAAATTTATATGGATTAACATTAATTAATTATTGAAATATTTATTTAAGTAATTAATTTTATATTTTAACATTAAGCATATAACAGATTGAGCCCTGATTTAATATGTATGATCTGTGATAGGTTGAATCATGTATAAGCCCATATGGGTAGAAGTCTTAACCTATAACCCTTTAGTGGTCAGTAATTTCCTATCACAAGTCTGACATTAAATAGAGAGATCAGGGTTATTATTTGGATGATGCATAACAAGGATTGTCACTTTAAAATATTTTACTCTCTCTATTTGGATAACCTAAGGGCGAAGTAAGTTATAATTTTACTCATCATCATCATTCAGATCAGTCATCGTCTCATCAAATTATGCACCAGGTGTGCTTATAATTTTATTATGATTAGTTTTATATTTTATGATTTTAATTTACATTTCTAACAAATGGTATCAAAGCATGTTGGTAGTATGAATAATCTGATTATGAGTAATTTTAATTATCTTAACAAATTTATAAAATTCCTAATTTTTCTTTTCATGTTCGTACATAAAACTCATCAAAATTGGGAATTTTCAATTCTGAATTTTTTTTGATCTATTTTTCTCTTTCAATTAAATCTTAGATCTTGATCTCATATTCATATACATCAGGAAAATTACTCTATTATTTAATTGCATTAAATTCGTGATTATTGCGGATCAGTTTGGATTTTCTTTTCTGGAAAAATTTATAAATATAAATTGTATAGTTTTGAAGATTTTCCTTCTATTTAATATGTGAATCCATGTTAAAAATAGGTTAGATATAATTTTTTGGGATTAAAAGGGGTTGAAAATAAAATTTTTGGAGCTTAAAACCCATTAATGGCAAAAAACAACCACAAAAATGAACTGTGTGAAGCAAGGAAGAAGAAAGCCTTGCTACTATTGGCACAAGTGGACCACATGTGCTCGAAGAGCTCGTGAAACCCGTGCACCATATGATGTATCAATTTCTGGCATCACATAGGATACACGCACTTGATAGCACATGGGATACACACACCTAGCCAGATCAGTTTTCTTCTGACTAGTTAGCTAGTTAAGCATAAGCCACACGTGTGTGTGGTACGTGACTCTCTCACGCTATTCAATTAACCTTTCTAGGCTTAAGTTAAGCCCACATATAGCTTAAGCGCATGCTGGCACATAAGGCATATGCATTAGGCTTTTGGGGGCCCAGTTTTGACTCGATTATGTAAAATTTTATTTTCTATCTTATAAAATTTTTTTCAAAATTTTTTAAGGCCAATAACTATTTATTTTGAATTTTGAAAGATTTGTATTGTATAAAAGATACATTCTATATATGGAATTTTGACCTATAAAAATTCATGAGTGTTCTTTATATTTTTTTGGGCTTAGTGAGCTGTCACTCTCTTTGGTTGTGAGCATAGCTATATTAGATAAATTTTAAGCTCTTAATTATGTAATTTTGTACATATATAGACACCTAAAGCCATTTATTTCATACTAGTGATAGATTAGGGATATAACAAAATTATTTTGTAAAAAATATTATCCTTTTGGGATATCTAGAAACATAATGCATTAATGATGGATACACTTTATCGGTATGACATTGTTAATGTAATTTTAGGATTTAGACTTCTTTGAATAAGCATGCAGTATTTATAATATTTTTAATATTTTTTGTACCCTATCGGTATGACAATGTTGATTACATTCTTGTGTGGGCTCTTATACAAGTTAAATCATATGGTATATGTAATTTTGATACCACTTTGTTAAATAGTTTTTTAACTGATTTGTTTAATTAGGAATCTTATGTTATAATTATGTTATGCATGCATAATTAATAATTTCTCAATCTTGTTGCATCAGTCTCGGCCTTTCAATAACTATCTGTGGTGAGAACTCTTAATGAAATAAATTATGATGAATGGAAAGAGTTTTTGAACATATATCTGACAATCTCTAAGGAAGATTTGACTTTTAAAGAATCGAAGCAAACTAATCTCTTACCTGATTCTAGTGCTACAGATAAAACTTGTTACAAGCAATGGTATGAATCAAACCAGATTTATTTAGCAGTGATTAAGTTCATAATTGAGAAGGGAATTAGAAAGAGTATCCTAGATAAAGACATTGTTGTGGAATACATGAAAGCTGTTGGTGAAAATTTTAAGAAGCTTGATAAGACTCAGGAAGTTTATTATCTTTCCATGCTTGACAACAATCGTCATGATGGAGTTTCGGATGTCAAAGAACACATCATGAAGGTGATTCATTACTAAAATAAGCTGAGATTATACGACGTTGATTTAGGAGAGAGTACTTTGGTCTATAAAGTCCTTTAGTCATTGTTAGCTAAATATAGCTACCTAAGAACTTCCTATAATTCACAAAAAGGAGAGTGGACAATAGACTAGATGATTTCTATTGTAACTTAAGAGGAAAAGACTATGAAAAGTAACCCACAGCCATTTTTTGTTAATTACTTGTCTCAGGGCTCCAATAATAAGTCAGGTAGAAATGATAAAAAAGGAAAGAAACCAAAAACATAGATATCTAAAAGGCCTAAGTTCAAGAAAGGTGGTGATAAAGGCAATAGACAACAAAAGAAATTGAAGGGTAAGTGCAATTATTACAAGATCCCTGGGCACAAGATGTCTTAGTGTTATAAGCTAAAGAATAAGCATAAGCAGGAAAGGGCTCAGAAACAAGTGGATCCCAACTAAGATGGAGAAAACTACACTGGGCGTAGTAGGAAGTAGGGTTGAAATTGAATATATAGGATCATTTTTCTTTATGTTTATCTTCTGGACACCTTTTAATTTGAATAATGTCATTTATGTACCTTCCGCAAGAAGGAATTTGATTTGTAGTTCTATTTTGAATAATTGTAGTTATTCTTTTTGACAAGGAAATGAAAGATTGAAATTTATTATAATTTTGCTATTATTAGTATACCACCTTACAAAATGATCCATATCATTTGAATTTGAATGATTGTCCTGTTGTATCTTCTGATGTTTCCATCAATGTTATGATTAGGCATAAATGTCCTAGAATGAGTGAGAATTCTTCCATTTTATGGGATTGACATTTAAGGTATTTTTCTAGAGAAAGATTAAAAAGACTAGTAAAACAAAGGTGTGTTGTTAGACCTAGATTTCTCATATTTTGAAAGTTTTAAGTGCGGGGTTGTAAAGTAAAGATGAGACCATATAATCCCTAGTTGAAGAAATTAGACTCTAGAATAATCAGTGGGTTCTTCATTAGATACTGAATTGGATCAAAAGGTTATAGATTTTATTATCCCACTCATAGTACCAAGATCATTGAGTTTAATCGAACATTCTAATTTAAGGATGACTTGGATAGTGAAAGTTTTGGTGCTTAGGGCTATCAATCTACGTGATAAGACTAATATTCTACCTACACCTATTCTGACTCCCTCAACACTAGAGGAGATAATATTGACAATCCAATTCAGATAAATAAAGATTCTCGTGTTGAAGAACTTGATCAGCTAACCATTGAATTAGGATATTTTTAAAGAGTCCAGAGGTTTGTAATACCGAATAACTATACTGTATACTTACAAGAATTTTAATAAATTTAATAAGGGTAATTTTGTTATCTTAGTACTTTATGTTGATGACATTTTGTTGGCTAGCAACTCAATTAATTTAGATGAGTCAAAATGCATATTGTCATATCATTTTCATATGAAGGATCTTAGTGAAGTATCTTTTATTCTTAGAATTCAGATCCATCATGATAAAACTTATAGTATTTTGGATTTGTATCAAGGTAATTGTATTGAATGGGTGCTTAAAGGATTTAAAATGGATATCTGTGTATCTAGTCTAATACCTACTCAGAAAGGTAATACATTGTCTTAATCATAGTACCCTTAAATTGATATTGAAAAAGTTGAAATAGACAAGATTCCTTACGCTTCTGCTATTGAGGGTCTTATGTATGCACAGGTCTACATTCGTCTAGATATAGCTTTTGCTATTAGTATGCTTAAAAGATACTTGAGTGACCCTGGAATAAATCATCGAAAAGTAGTTAAGAAGGTAATGAGGTATCTTTAAAGTACTAAGAATCACATGTTGACTTATAAGCGATCTAATTCACTTAAGGATAATTATTACTCAGATTCTGATTATGCCTTATATACAGATAATCATAAGTTAACATCTGGTTATATCTTTATGATGTCTGGAGAAGTTATCACATGGAAAAATGTTAAATAGGCACTCCCAACTACCTCAACTATGGAAGTAGAGCTTATCACATGTTATGAGGCCACTTATCAGGCTATATGGTTGAGGAAGTTGATATCTAGTATGCAATTAGTTAATTTTATATCAAGATCTTTACCAATTTTTATTGTGATAATTCTTTTGCTGTGTGCTTCTCTCAAAATCACAAGAATTCTAGTTGTATTGAACATTTTGATGTTAAACTCTTATTCGTTAGAAAGAAAAGATTGTTGAATCTCAAACTCGTATTGAACACAGCCTTAGTGGAGACATGCTAGGGATTCGTTAACTTAAACCTTACCTATAGGAGTATTTAAAATTAAGTAACTCATATAAGTCTTGTTAAATCTTTTGATGAAGCTTAGTTTAGTGAGAGTATGGAATATGCTTATTTTATTTTGTTGATGTCTGTTACCAATAATTTCTCATATTTAAATATTGATGATATATTTTATACATATGTATAAATAATTTGCTTCCTTATCAAATTCAATAATTTTGAGTTATTTCTCTTATGAGTTATGGTCAAAAGACTAACCTTATATAAATCCAGTTCCTTTGGGATTACGAGACATTATATTTAAATATCACTTGTCTCCCTATTGAATTAAGTAATTTTGTATGGTCTCATTCCACTTATGTAATCATTGCTCAGTTTGGATATTGAACATTAGTAATATATTTTATACATATATAAATCATTGGTTTCCCTATTAGATTTAATGATTTTGAATTATTTCTCTTCTGAGCTCTAGTTGAAAGACTAAATTTTATTCTGTTCCTTTCAGATTATGAGACATTATATTATTTATCTCCCTATCGGATTCAATAATTCTATATGGTCTCATTCTTTGAATTAAGTTTATAACTTAATGTATAACTAATTATTTAATTATTGATGTTTCAATTATTCCATATAATTAATTAATGCTATCTAAGTGGGAGATTGTTGTATTAAAAATAAAATAAATAATTTATTTAAATAAATTTATATGGATTAGCATTAATTAATTATTAGAATATTTATTTAAATAATTAGTTTTGTATTTTAACATTAAGCATAGAACAGATTAGGCCTTAATTTAATATATATGATCTATGATAGGTTAAATTATGCATAAGCTCATATAGATAGAGGTCCCAATCTATAGTCCTTTAGTGGTCAGTAGTTTCATATCACAAGTCTAACTTTAAATAAAGAGATTAGGATTATTATTTAGATGATGCATAAAAAAGATTGTCACTCCAAAATATTTTACTCTCTCTATTTGGATAACCTAAAAGGTAAAGTAGGATACAATTTTACTCATCATTATCATTTAGATAAGTTATCATCTTATCAAATTATGTATTAGTTATACTTACAATTTTATTGTGATCAATTTTATATTCTATAATTTTAATTCATACTTCAAACATGAACTTCTTATAAACTGAAATGGATTTGGATGAAGACTGCGAGAAAGATGTAGGGGATATTTATATTTGGGATAGACTTGCCCCAGCCACCCCCAGGGCAAAAGGTTTTGATATATATATTTTCCTGGATTTCATTTTATGACCCACCAAAAACAAGAAAGAGAACAAGAAGCTACAAGGAAGAGAAGTTAAGTGTGTGAAGTGGACCACTCAGTCTAGAATCCCTGAGTATTATCTTGGTGATATAGCTGGAGTGAGAACATGTAATTCGGAATCAAGTATTGCAGGGAATCGTAGTCCTAGTCATACCAGCAGCCTAGGAAGAAAGAAGAGCTTGGCTATGGTAGTCAAGGGTGGCCTTCCGCTCTATTAGAGCATTGACTTTTCTATCTTTTACTGCAGCAGAAGCAAGAGAATCATTATTCATGGAAAAGAAAGACAGAAGCAACGCGGGATGAGGAAGAGAAAATCAGGATAAGGACACAGCATAGAATAAAAGGCAGCTGCCTAAATGCAAGAAGGTGAGTGGATTCTGGGTTTTCAAACGTGGATACCATGGTTTTGGATGGATTTTGGAATATTAATGGATGTGAATGGGAGATTGAGGGAAAGATGCCAAGCGAGGGGGGAAAAAATTACATGACGACGAAGTTCTTTCGTCGTCGGTGACATGTTGTGATGGTTTTTTCATCTGTTAAGGAAAAGGGAGAAGCACGTAATTTTTTTATATATATGAAAAAGATTTTGAATCTTGTTAGATATTAACATAGTGTTTATCTTTCTGAAAATGAATTAAATTAAAGAAAATGGGAGATGGGGTCCATCTCTTTAGAAAAAAGTATGGCAACTTCATATGAGATAATTTAGGAAAGTAATCATGATGGATTAGTTGGAACTACACTCTCTATCCCTATTTTTTTATTTTTCAGAATATGCACTTTAACATACTCGAGCTTTTAAATACATTTGGACGATGAAAGCTGGGTTTCTTCCAGCATGCTGCTAATTTTTAGGTGCAGCAGATGCGCATTAATTCTTGTTGGGTGATTGCCCCCTAAATAACACACATAAAGTTGTTGATTTTTTTTTTATTGTGATGGCCCCTAATTTAAATTAATTCTCAGAATGGGGAATCTTGCACCAGTAGTAACCCCACAGCTGCAGAATAAATTCATAGCATGATAGTTGTTCGTTGAGACAACAATTCCAAATGCCCGTGAAGAATGTTGACAGCATCTTCTGGTTGATATGGATGGCTTGAATGCTGATATGTACTTTGGACTCTGGGCTCTGCCTGGTTAGTTCAAAAGGAAAAAAAAAAAAAAAAACACTCAGTGATTTTTAAGTAATTAATTGAATGGGTTTGCATCGGTTCTACTACCTTAATGAAACGGTGAATTTTATGAAATTAAAAATATTTTTCACAATTTTTTTATGATAACATAAATTATGAAGTGCAATTATTTACATAAATTTTGTAATATTTTCATAAAATTTATAACTTTTTTCATAAATCTTGCCAGTAATAGTTGTAGTACAAAAATTTTAATAGCTCTATGGAAAAATTACAAAATTTTATAAAAAATTGCAAAATTTTATGAAAAAATTATAAAATTTTTGGAAAAAAAAAACTATAAAGATCCTATTGATATTTCCTATTTTAAGAAAGGATACAAAAATGAGCCTTAATTGAATTATCCATGTGTGGTTCCTTTATTTCATAAAGAGGTCAAGCCTGATTTGGTTCTTTGACTGATTAGGATCATGAAGGATCTATTTTTACCCCTCTCCAAAGATTCAAAGGTTTTACTGTTTATTGGAGTGATTTATGTTTATTATTTCTGTCCGGAACATATTCATACCGAAGTTAAATAAATGGATAAATGCATACAAAATCCTGTAATCAAATGTGAGATGTGGACGAAATCAAAGTCTTCCTGTAACATTATACATTTAGAAATGTTTGAATCGCTGTAGATAAGTTTGTGTATTTGTCCACCGAAACATATATTTATTAAACTATAAATGTTTCCGAAAGAAATCAAAAGAAAAAAAAAGATATTTAAATATTAATTGGGATAAACCCCTTTTTTTATTTTTTTTATTTACTGTAAGAAATAAGTTCATATCACAACAGCACCCATTACAAGCAAGAGAAAAAAGGAAGGCAACTCACATGCGCAATCGATACATAAACACAATCAATAGTAACAGAGAATTGCTGTCATTTTTCCATGCGCTTGCAGAGGACTATATCACAACAATGGACTCTTGACTTTGTGCTTGCCATTTGTCCACACCAACTCCCCAAACAGTGCGGAATCTTCAGCTGAAGCTACACCAGATGCTTGAACAAAAATCTCAAAGGTCTTCTTTTCGCCCGTTTTCTGGAAAGTCAAGGTTCGGAGCTTCGCTAAAACTTGAAGTCCTTTAACACGTGCATTAGAAACATAAGTGCTTGGAGGCCCAACATTTGTCACCGTGTGAGTCGCATTTGCAGAATTTGTCCCAAAATATCTCACTGTTATAGAAGGGTAATTCAAATCTACAGTGTCGAAAGATTTTCGAGGACAAGTGTAAGGTTTCGTTTTATTATTAGCAAACGTATTAATCACACATTGTTATAATTGGAAGCACATAAATACTTCAGGTAATCCGATGTGTCTATATATATTGCACACAAGCCCAGGATCCATAGCGAAGTTGTGTTGAACATGTCCTGCACCAAAATTGTATGGAGTTGCTGTTCGCTGAAATGCATCCAGAAATGGTCCATTGGTATTATCTCTGGTGGTTGCTGGAGAGGTTATAGTCATATATAGTTTTGAGTTAGTTGGATGGGAAAACATAACATGGTAAAAGAAAACTTGTTAGCTGGGCATAAATATATGTACATATGCAGTACCAGTAGTCATGATGGCTGATTTGATAGCGGCTGGACTCCGATCAGGATGGAGCGTTGGGAGAAGGCCAGCAATTCCGGCGACATGGAACAAGACTGAGAAGTTAAACCGACGGTTATCAGATATCAGATTAGTTAGGCTTGCACCTCCTGAGAAAGCAGGACTAGACCAGGCGCCGTTATATCGGACTGAAATCCGAAAGGGAAAAGAGCAAAATTAATAGTAAAATTAGTTCTGCATGATATATTGGATATACCACATTGAGTCATTGTTATGTCATCCTGGCTCTCTATAAGAAAGAAATATTCTGTCTTTTCTTCAATCTCTTTTTATTTGTACAATATAACACAGGATTCAACTTTTTCAATTTGGGAGAGATGCTAATAAAAAACAAGAATCTAAACAAATTAACAAAATACACAACAAATAGACATATATATATATATATATATATATATATATATATATATATATATATATATATAAGTTTATAGAAGAAATGAGACATTTGAAGGAACTTTTATATTGAGAAGAAAATGCCAACAAAAGCAAAAAATAGTTGAACTCGATTAGAAGTGATCTTCTAATTTATAGGAAGGAAATTATAAGGAACATCTTTCTTATAAAAAAAAGGTAAACTTGTTGATCACTTTGTATAGTATTTTTTTGAAATTTATCAACAATCTTACATTTAGGATAGGCATTTAATTTTAATGTTTGCCTTCGTTTTCACAAATTTTTAAGAGAGAAAAACAACATTGTTTAATTATTCCACATTGATCATAAACTAAAACCGGCATCTTAAAGTTATGGTTTCTTTCATGTTATAGGACAAAAGTTTACTTTTCAAGGTCGGTTGTATAATAAAAAAGATGTGCCATTTCCTTTTTAATTTTTTCTTTTCTAAAAAAAATAAAGTTTACGTAGGGTAGGCACACTTGCTGATGCAAAAGAGCATTACCTTTTAAATAATATTAAATAATACAAAAATTCATATAAACAATTTTCATAATGTATACAAAACAATATATATATATATATAAGTAATTGTTTACAAGAACATTATATATACATTTTTCTTTTACAATTGAAACTTGTAACTTTACATTTAGTAGTGGCCCCTTATTCCAAACCTTGTGTTTGTAATCTTTCTTAAAACATATGCAACTCATTTCTCCTTCATGGCTTTTATATCCGTTGCATTGAAAGGTATTGCATTGCCTTGGAATAATTGCATGCTTACACATAAAACTTGATAACAAGACACGACTACATGTTTCCATAAGTGTTTACCTAGCTAAAATTTAAACAAACTATTATGGTAAGCCTTTCATTCCTCTTAATATGGTTAACCATCCAAGACATGTATTTACACACATAGCATCCATACTCTACATTACTAGTTTGTTTAAGGCATTGCAACAAACTAACATAGATTAATTTCAATTTTATGTAAACAATCACTCTATTAGGTGCCCAAATATCAACATTACGACTACTTTTACCCATTCGATGTTGCTCTTTCTCAAGCCTTGCATCCTTAAATGAATATTCATTGAGGATATGAATGTCTCCTTTTAGTCCTCTCATGGTTAGCACGCCTACAGGTTAAGCTAGTATATCGCCTTCTCTTTTGGATAGTTTACACTTATCATCCATTGGTTGTTATAATATTATCAATATTAAAATAAGATACCAAAAGAAAAAAATAACTAAAGAATGAATTAAGATCCATCTTTGCACTTATATACTTTTCGTGGTATGGTACCATGTAGCATTAGCTTTTGTTCATTGTCATGGTCCCGTCTATATACTTATTCCATAATCTTTGATTGCCCCTAAAAGTTAAACCTTTTTAGATCTAGAAAATTAAAGAAGGAACCTACATTCCTGTCTTAAGCATCATGGTGCAAGTGCTTAGTGTTTTCAATAATTCATATTATCTAATATGTGCATAAACTAGGAAAGACTTGAGAGGTAAAGATGAATACATCTTATTTAAGTTATGACAATTGAAACATCTATCTCCTCCTTATTGAAAAGCTATAGGATCTTTGTTGTGGATAGGAGAATATCATGTTTGTTTCTTATGAAATCTTTGCCATTAGATAACACATTAAGCCTATCGTTTGACATTTCTTGTGCAATGTGGAGGAGCTTTTTCCTTACTTTTCCCACACTTGTTTTTCTTTTAAAAAGGATAAGTTATCAAAGTATTTGATTCTTTGGATTTGTTATCCTTATCCTTCTCCCATTTTCTCTTGCCTTTTTCATTTTTTATAAGTACCTAAAAATGAATTTTAAAAAAAATAATGATTAGACATATGAAATAGTACCTTTTTATTGTAACAATTAACTTAAAGTAATGGAAAACCTCATTGTTGTATATTAGCTAACCTAGGAAAGAGCCAATTGCTTAAGCCATCATGATCACATCCTTTGTCGGTAATGGTAGTTTAGTTGACTTATTCTCGATAATGTCTACCATGACCTTACATGGGTCCTTTAGCAATGTAATAATGCAGAGCATGCGATTAGGGAAAACCATGCTTTGCACTAGTTGTTGATAATGAGGTCCCTTAACAAAGAGTATACATCTATGCTTAGCCTACATTGACAAATAAACTAGTCGATCAACATCAATGTAATTTTACATCATGATTAGAGAATGCTTATCAATAAATAGTAAAAATGATAGTAATATACTTAAGGTAATTAGGCAAAAAGGATTAGGGTCAGTAGAGTAATAGCTACCTTATTATGGCATAAGGGTTGCCATATGTAACTTCTCCTCTTTTTTCAAAATAGATGGTAACTTGTCATTCTGTTCATGCTCAATAATCACATGCCACAAAATTGAGTCATACACTAGTGATAATTAATCCTAGGATAGTATTTCATTGTAAGGAGATTTTATAATTCTTTTAATGTTTTACTTAATACTAACTGTTCCACTATCTCCTCTCACACATTTAGGATGCCTTAAATTCCTAGAGCAATAATAAAGATGTTCATCCTTCTTATCATTGAAACTCTCCTTGGATAGCTTGTTGTATGAGCTCATCCTAATACAATGTAATCAAACATGAGTTACCATGTGTTGGTAAATGAATAACACACTTTATATCTAATAAATTAATAAAATAATAATATCACTCACTATTCACTTAGTAATCTACTAACTCTCCTCCGTTGTGAATTCACCTTACTTATGAACTTTAGCCCTACCTATAATTCATGTTGTTCAACAATGGTAATAGAGGTAGATGTTGTATCACTAGATTAAGCAGTAATATCTTTAACAGCTTGAGTCCTTTCCTTAAAGATGTCCTCTTTGAGCTTCCTATACCCTTTTTGAGATAACTTATGTTTGTATACATTTTTGACTTAATTTGCCTTATTTTTTGTATTTACAGCCTATTAACTAGAAAACAAAATAAGTGATAAGAAGATGTTATTCCTATCAATAGTGAAAGAAAGACCACAATACTAAGATGGCCATAGATAAATACCACAATACAAAGATGGCCATAGATACCTAAAAGCCTTTTGAATGGTATATCTCCACAAACTTGTCCTACTTTTGCTACTTAATCTAATGATATCTTGCAAGAGGAGGTCTTGCTAGAGTCCTTACTCAGCTAACAAAATACTTATTCAATGTATACTTAAAATGCACCTACCTATTACTTGCCAATATAAGGATGTATTTTTTGTAATCCTAAAAAATATTGAACATAGCTTCCCAGGAAACCCATAAATGATAAACACGATTAGTAAGGACATCTTCTTATACATATATAAAAATTGAAATGGAAATAAGTAATTTCTTGCAAATAAATATTCTCAAATGGCATTTTTATGTCTTCTTCCACTTAAGGTTATTGGTAAATTGTAATAGGCATCTTAGTGTATACCAAAGCACCAAGGTAGCTAGTGAAATTAGTTCCATTAGGCCTACATGAAACTTCCTTCTTATTGAAGTTTACTCCTAACTTATCCCTTTTAGCGAGCTTGAAAACTATCTTTCTCTTTATTATAAGGTCCTTAGTGGCCTTTGTTTTATAGCCACTTTTACTAGAGTTCCTAGTTAAATCCATGTCACTTTTGTTTTAAAAAACTTAAGCAAATTAACACAAATATTTAACTTACATATCAAGCAACATCTAAAAACTTAATAAAAGGGAACAATTAGAAATCAATTTATTCCATTCAATTAGATCCTAGAGCAAAATTTTGCTTATAACAAAGTGACATTTTCAAAAGTGTCATCCATACAACAGAGCCACACTAATGTAGCAAGTTACTGCAAAAGCAAAAATGATACTTTCAAAAATATGAGCATGAAACATGACATATATTTAGGTATTTTAACTTTTTGTTAATAACGCTTCTAAAACATATAGTTAATGATTAAAAAGTTTTTTTAAAGCATAAAAAGGAAAGCTTTCCAATAATAAACAACAATACTTAAGCTATAATCTTGAAAACCATAGTTAAAACAAAAAATTCTTACAAAGCAAGGTGAATTGTGGAAAATACCTTAAATAAATGGTCAAAGATGGTTGAAGGTTGACACATACAACTACTAAACAAACATTGAAGAAAATCAAGTTGTAAGCACAAAAAATTCAATAGCAAATTGCCTATAATGCAATTTTAACTACAATTTTATCTATGGTTATGAGAGACATAGAAAACATATAAGTAGATTACTCTTTGTTTTCCACATCATTTGATAATTTAATTGATGTTTAATGTTTAATGCATAATTATAAAATGCCCTAGGGAAACTTTTGATGTTAGCTGTATATAAGAATTAACTTCTAATATTTGCTTACTTTTTGAACCTAATGATTCCCCTTGATTTTCCATGATGATTTCTTAAACTAACTATCATGGAAAGTTTTTAGACGCTTTTGTACATTCGTTAAGAGAAAATTCTACTTTATAATCTTAGCTTTTTATTTGAATTGATATAGTAAGTTATACTTATGTACAAAAATACTACCAAGCCATTATATATTTCGATTTTCTCATTAAGTAATATTAATATGGTGACACTAAAGGGAATTTTGTAGTAGTGCAAGTTTTAAACATAAGAGTTGTCTTTCTTACTTCTATTTTCAAGCCCACGTCTCTTTCAGTTTTCTAATTTCTTAAAAGATTTTTGTTTTCCTTTTCTTTATATGACTTTTATGGTTGTTTTAAGCTTTACATGCTTATTATGAGATGAAATATTGCATCAAAGACTGAAGATGGCTGAACAATGATAAGAAATGTTTGTTACATAGGTCTTTAAGATATTTTTATTTGTATTTTCTCTTTATAACTTCTGAGATTATATCTAAGTTTTAAATGCCTATTGTGTTTTTGACAAAATGTTGAAGAGAAGTTTGAAACTAGCTAATAATGATGAAAGATGAAAAAAATTGGAAAAAAACTCCATGAAAATAGTTGTTTTTCATAATTTTGAAAGAGTTTTAATGGAAAATGCATGCTTTTGGCAAGATACTAGATTTATTTAATTTTTTCCACAAAAATTCTAGTAGGATACAAAGAAGTGACATTAAAAAAAATTATGTAAACATTTTACATCAATTTTTAGTAAAAAAATATTTTGAAGGAGTATTGATGGCTCTTTGGTATGTGGTGGAGGATAACATGAGATCTAATGTCTTACATATAGAGTTGGATGGTGGCAAAAATTAAGTTTAGAAATAAATAAAAAGGAGAATGAGAGTGATAACAAGAAACAAATAAGATTTGCCTTATATAATAAAAATGTCATTACTCTTATGACTTTAAATAGTGGTTATTTTATAAATTCATGTTTAAAGTTTTATAGAAAGAAAACATTAATTTTCTTAAGAATCAATGTATACAATTTATGTATATTATCATAAATGTCATCACCTGAATGATTTTAAATATTAGTTATTTTGGGAATTCACATCTAAAGTCTTATAGGAGGAAAAAACATTGATTTTTTTAAAAATTGATGTCTAAAATTTCTTTGTTTTTTCAAAAATATCATAACTCTTATAACTTTATACATTGATTATTTTAGAAACCAATATCTAAAGTATCATATAATAAAAACATGTTGATTATGTATATTAAAAAAAAACAACTTAGTTGATTTTATTTTCCAGTGCTAGTAGTTGGCATTGCTTTGAATATTAGTTTTATAAAAAAAATTGAGTGTTAATTGCATCTCAATTTTTTGAATTGACTTCCCCTTCCTTTCAATGTTAATTCCTAATAATTCATGTAGAATGCTTTTTAAGTGTCAACCTTGACTCTTTATTTGAATTGACATGTTTAGTTGCTCATATTTTCAACAATTTCATCATGCCATTATATACATTAATTATTTCTTTAATAGATGTTAATTGTTTGAAGTGGTTTCACATTTCTATAGCAATGATATATATATATATATATATATATATATATATATATAGGTTTTATTGTAAGAGGTTATAAATTTTATGTCATATGAACAAATGATTGATATTCAATTTTATGAATTTTGATTCTAGAAATGTGTTTGTTGAATTACTATTTGTTTGGTTAAATTTTATTTATGCAATGTGTTTGTTGAATTGGTAACTATAAAAATAGCTAGAAAATTAGTAGTACTTCTCAATTTAACGACAAAATAAGTGATAGATTTATAAATAATGATGCCAATAATTTTCTAAAATTTCCCATATTAGTGATGTAGTATTCCATTACTAAATGGGGACAATTCATAAATATTTTTCTAATTTAACAACGAAAGTAGTGATGATTGGACATTTACCAAAAGATTTTTCTATCATTAAACCTAAAAAAATGCATCTATTAGCAATGAAAATTTTGTTACAAATTATTATTTACCAACAAATATATTCGTTGTTAATTTTGTCACATGGTCATCAATTTTACATTATCATGGTTGTCAAATTATATTTCTCTTAGTAAAATTATATTAGCTATTCAAGAGCATTCAATCAAATTTTGTACTTCCTAATATTGTATTATCTTAATTTTCACCAGACACTAATTAGGAGAAAATACTTTCTATTTTTAATAATAATGTATGTTGTTGCACTATCCATAAGACACTAATTTTTAGTATAAATTTAATAGCAATGAAATTGGTCAATGAAATTATCAATTAAATGATCAAATATATCTTTTGAATGTTCAAAGGATTTTATCATATTTAAATATGTTATATCATAAAATCATGGTTTAAACCATTATTATTTTAAATTTTACCTTAATAATGGCAAGTGCATGCTTAGGTTATATTCTTTCTTTTTATTATTTAATTTAGTAGTACTAGTGAATTGAGAGATAAATAATTACAACAAATATAAAAAAGAAGATTAATAATATTAGTTATGAAATTTGAGCAATATAATGGTTATCAATTCACTAGTACTACTAATATAATGGTTATCAACTTTATAAATGAGAATTAATGTTGTGTTTACTCAATTTTTTAAACACTAGATTATTTATGACTTTAGATCCAATATAACAATAGTAGTTACAATTATTGCATTTGATTGTTTAAATGCATGCCCCTCTACATTTTCAAGTGTTCCATGTTGATCAAAAGTCAATTACGGCAACTTAACATGGGATCCATAAAAATGTAGGAAATCCATGCATTTAGATGGATAAGCGACAAATATTGCACTAAATTGAAACTCATAAATAATTTAATATTTAAAAATACTTTAAATATGTAAAAATTTCTTGTTGGGAAAGGGCCAGAAGGGTCTCAAACTCTGAAAAATTTTCAAGCCTTTATTTTTATGTACAATATTTTTCAATTGGCTTTTCAAAAATTTAAAAATTGTCTAGATGTTATCAGAATTTTAACACCTGATCTCTTCGTATTAAAAATTTAACTCAGGTGTTGAGTATAAAGGACATTATTCACAATTTTTTATAGAAAAAAAATTGCAAGAATATATATACAAATTTATATTTATAATCTAAACTCACGTAAAAATTTATGAAATCCAACATGGAAATTAAACAATCATCACCCTTTGTTGACTAACGACTAAGCAATCCCCTTTTTCCCCCTTCATTTGGTAAAACTCTACAGTCTTCTTTAATCTTTAGAATCCGAAAAGGAACATGTTGGTATATTTTAAAAATATCAAGGTCCGAATATTATTTTATGTAATTTTTAAAATTTTATAGCAGAGGCTTTATTACTTACTTAGATCGCGATCCCTTTGTGGTTGGGCTCTTCTTTACTCTTGATATCCATATTTGCTTCAAAATCAATAATTAGGTACAAATACTTCTCTGATTGTTGCAAGGGGACTACTAGAATCCTCTGTAAGAAATATAAGCATCCCAAATTTCAAGTTTCTAAAATAGTTACTGTGAGAGTGTAACTTCAAAGGAACAAAGCAAAAATAAATAAATAAATTTGTAGTTAGCACTCTTTTAGAATATAAGAATATATTCACGTTATTTTCCTATTCTAGTAATAGTTGAGAGACAATCAATTTAGATTGCTTTGATTTAAGACAATAGAAAATAATTAATTTAAATCACTCTATTTTTAGAATAATTACCTTCAAAATATAGTTAAGATAATTTAATTAATTGAATAATTACTTAAATAATAGAGTATGCTTATATGAACTTATCCCATTTGCAACATGGTAAGATCAGCCAAATTGGAGTAAAGCCACCCACCAGCTCGTCTTCCTTGGGGTTGTACATTCTTCAACGGTTCCTCTGTCGGAAAGGGAAGACCTGGGTCATCCCATTTGCACTTTCTTTTATTTTTGTTTACATGAAGTTAAAAGCTATCTACCTTGTCTTTTTGACATTGCGGGTGGCAAGGAAATTAAATTAAGGTTTCTTTTCATATACTACAAACAACAACAGTTTCACAACAGGTAACTTCCCTGCCTGAGAAAGTGTGCTTTTCAGATATAAATTCTACCTTCGTGGGAACTCATGAGCACGGGTTTGAAACCTCGGACGATAATAGTTCCAAAGAGAAACTGACGTTCCAAATAGACTAAGAACAGAGCAACATCTTTGATTAATTAAATAAATTTTATGTTGTTAATCAAATTTGCTTTAATTGACTATATGTCAATAACCGATATTCTAACTTCCTTTTTGGGTCAATCAGTGAATTACATCATTCTGTTCACGTCATAAGCAATATAAAGCTAAAAGTGATTTTAAGTTTAATAGCAAATATCTAGTTTAAATCTGATCAAGATTCTTTCTGGTATATGAGTCTTTAAGTAAATTCAAATTGATGAAAATTTGAGAGATGTTGCAGTGCGGTCTTACTTCCTTAGAGACGCTTAAGCGTTTTTGTTGCATGGACTCACTTGGCGTGCATATTTTTGGGGTACCTTCTAGTGCATTTTTTTTTTGTTAGCAAAATAATAATAATAATTGCCAAAACAATTTGGCAAGTTTTTTCTCTTCTTAGAATGTTCTGAAAATTGCGTTTGTGTAGAAAATTTTAAAAATCCTTGGACAAAAGTTGCAATTTATATTCATTTTTATAAAAGGGATTTAATTAATTTGTAAATATTTTTTTAATATTTAAAAATAATTTTAAAATAATAATTTTAATTGATTTACAAATAAATTAATTAGCTTGCACTACAACAATTTGAGAATACACAAATGACACCTATACAGACGACAAAGTCTCGGTCGTCTGTATAGGCCTCTAAAAATTTTATTTTCTTAAAAAAATTTAAAAAACCTATACAGACAACATTTGTCATCTGTATAGACATGTTGTCTGTATAGACCAGGGCTATACAGACGACAAAGTCATTTGTATAGGTCCACCAAAATAGAAATTTGAGAGGACCTATACAGACAATAATGTCATCTATATAGGTCCTAACGTATTTTTTTAAAAAAATATATATTTGAGAACCTATACAGACAACATTGTGGTCTGTATAGCCCAGCTCTATATAGACTACATTACATGGGCTATACAGGCTACAATGTCGTCTGTATAAGTCCCTACCTATACAGACCACACATGTGGCCTATATAGCCTAACTCTATACAAACCACATGTGTGGTCTGTATAGGCTCAACCTATACAGATGATATTGTGGGATATACAGACCACAATGTCATCTGTATAGGTCTCCACCTATACAGACCACACATGTGATCTGTATAGCCTAACTCTATACAGACCACATGTGTGGTCTGTATAGGCTCAACCTATTCAAACGATACTATAGGCTATACAGACCACACATGTAGTCCGTATAGCCTAACTCTATACAGACCACATGTGTGGTCTGTATAGACTTGACTAATTGTCGTCTGTATAGACCTTTGTCATCTATATAGAGTTCAAATTTTTAGAAGCGGCAAAAAATTAGCGCGTTAAAATTTGAAAAGTAATATAGACGACCAAGGATACCTATATAGACGATTTTTTGTTGTTTGTATAGAGTTTGCTTATAAATTTCCGTCTAAAAGCCATTTTTCTCATTTCTCCTGCGCACAAATGGAGGTGTTTCTTGGTGGAGCTCTTCCATGGTGTTCAAGTATGTCCTCTTTTTTCTTTTTATTTTTTTATCATCATTTTATAATCATTTATTAGTTCTTATATTTATTTTATTGTATATTTTGATTATATTATTGTATTGTTGATTAAAATTTCTAATTGTTGGTTTGCAATTTTAATCATGTATGTTAGAAAAATTTACACATAAAATTTTTTTAATAGTGTTGATATAACAAAATGTATAAATTATTAATTTTTACTATATAATATTATATAACTATTAAATAATAACATAAACTTTCATTATATAAAACCATATAAAAATTTTAGGTAATTGTATTTATATGTATATATATATAGAGAGAGATATATATATTTATTTACATATATATAAATATTTATATATCTAAAAAACATATATATTTTGAAATAATTATTATATTTTTATTTTACATATATAAATATTTTAATTAGATTTAAATTTTTTGGTGATTATCATTCTTTAAATTATGAACACAAATTTAATATATTAAAAATTTTATTTTTTTAAAATTTTAGGGACTATACAGATGACAATGTCATTTGTATAGAGTGGACCTATACAGACCACAAATGTTGTCTGTATAGGTCCAGGCTATACAGACGATAATCTGGCCTATACAGATGACATTTGTGGTCTGTATAGCCTTGATCTATATAGACAACAAAAAAAATATCATCTGTATAGGTTGTAATTGACACGATTCTATATAGAGGACCCAATATAGACGACAATATCATCTATAATACCTATACAGACAACAAATTGGTCTTTATAGATGGCTTTTTGTCGTCTGTATAGCCTTTTTTTTTTTTGTAGTGTTGAAACATATTGAAATTGCATTCAATTGAACCGGAAAGTGAATTTTCAATTGAGTTGCTAACTTGCTCTTTACATTAATATTAATTAGAAACTGTGAATGATTTTCTCTAATACATTGGGTGTCTAATAGAATTAATCCTCAGCGAATCTCCTTTAATAAAGGTTTCAATAAATATATACAGAATTACTAGTTACTCAAAAATAATATTCTGGGAGGCATGCATAGATGTACATGTTACTTTCCAGCTTGGTGAAATTTCAATAAAATTGCGTAATATCCTTGGTGATTTCAACTATATGATACGTTTGATCACATGACTTCAGGAGGTTTTATGTCTCACATTGTATAACAAGATGATATTCACGCTCCATTTATTTAATTGGAAATCATTTTCTATAAAAAAAATATCATTTATATACATATACATACATATATATATATATATATATATATATATATATATATATATATATATATATATATATATATTTTGATAATAGAAGAGTGAAATACATTATGTAACTTGATTAAAAATTATGTCTATAATCATGATAATTAAGGAAAGTAGATTCCTTTTTAAAATAGAGAAAGTCATTTTTTTCAAACTCTTTAATTTAATGTTGAATATATAAAAAAAAATTTCTCATCTTTAATATTTTATAATTATATTCTCTAGATACCATTTTTTATAAAAACAAACAAAGCCTCGGTTTGAAATATCATAATGAAATCAAATAAAAGGATAAGTAAAATGATATTTCTTTTTTTTTTTCAAATTATTCAGTTCATTCAAAGAGTAAAATCACACTATTTATATTTTTTTTATTATTTGATTCATCAATCAAGGAATAAAATTACATTGATGATAATGGTAGTAATTACAATGTTAGCATTGGCAATAACAATGATGATGGCCATCATGGCATTGATAATGGATGCAACAATAATGGTATTGATAATGGAAGTGGGAGTGGAGACCATCATAATGGTGGCAACTATAGTGGGGGATTGTTTGAAGGATATTTTTCTTTTTTAAGTGGCATAAATTTAAATTTAGGGAAAAGAAATTCATATGAAAAAAGAAATTGTTAAAAATAAGTAATATATGAGAATGAAAAGGTTTTTTGATTCCTTTTATAGTCTCAAAATGTTTCGATCAAATGGCACCTCAATAAGTAAGTGATAAACACTAAAATATCTTATTATTTGATTGGAAGGTTAAATTGTAATAAAGAACTCACATAGCAAGGAGAGCTTTTTCTGCCCTAATCACAATTAAGGTTAGTACAAGGGCATTAATCCCGTTATCTAATTCCTAACCATGATATCCACCATTTAATACTATTAATAACCTAACATAGAAAGGCAAGGAATCAACCTTTATTTCAAAACCTTCCTTAATGCTTTAAGTTCTATAAAACTCAAGTATGTAATTGTGATTCACATAAAAATAATTCTCCGTAAATCTCCTAGTGATTTACTTGGCAATTAGATCGTGCTCGATGGATTTCCTCTTACCTTGTGCATTTGATCTTGTTTCCATGTACGAGTGGTCAAAGCCAATTCTAACCACCAGAAAGTAGTTGGACATTTTTGGAGATGTCATTTAACACCATCTATGGCTTCCCAATCACCATGTCTTAAAGTATATTTTCCACCCTTTCACACTCTCACACTATTGCACCATTTAGTAAACCCCACCATTGTACATAACCCCAAAGGTAAGAACTAATAATTGATTATCAAAGTGTATTCCTAGTTAAATAGGAGCATTGTTGTACAATGGAAATTAAGCATGATGTTCTTATAGAGTAGGTTACCCATGTAAAAATTGAAATAGAAGTGTTACACTAGCTATATCAACTCAACCAAACCAAAGCATCACTAATCTTTGATTTGTAGTCAAATTTCTTGACCATCTTAGAGCCAATATTATCCCTACCACATTTTCCACCACTACCACCATTAATGTCTTTGCAAATGTCATTCAAAATGCCATCTCTGTTAACCAACACATCAATTTCAACATCATAACATCCATCCAAACTATTGTACCTTCTATTTCAAATATCCACCATACATGAGTATTAGATTTGATATTATTACCACCCATACTATTATTACCTTCACTAGTGTTCCCATAACAATGTCATTCCCCTTTCCCTAACTAAACCTTAGTACTCAACATACTAGAACACTAAGGGAATAATACATAAAACACAAAGAATATGATTAATTATTCATGTCCATCAACTAAAATAATTCCTAAAATAAAAGATCCTACAATGCCATTATCTTAAAAGGATGAGATTATACCTTTACTATTGAAATAATGACCATGCCACTCCCCTATCATTTCAAATTTCTACATATTTGGAAGAATATGATGGTACTACAAATCTTATGGAACATTTAGAAGCCCTTTGAGCATTTATGCTCATCTCAAGTTCCTTTGATGCTATCATGTATCATGCATTCTCAACAACCTTGAGGAAGGCAAGTCTTGGATGGTTCATGTCCCTTCCCGATTACTCCATTACAAATTTTAAGCAATTATCAAAAGCTTTTCAAACTTATTTTGTGACTAACAAACTACCTAAGGAAACCCTAATAGCTTTCGTAAATTTTCAACAAGGGCAATGAGAAACCTTGTGTGAGTACTTAGCTTGTTTAACTCTTTAGCCTTAAAGAGCAAAGATCTTAATAAAAATATAGCTATGCACCAAATAACGACAAGGCTAAAGCAAGGCCATTTGGCTTTGTCTTTAGCTATGTAACCAACTATAAACTTGATAGAATTATTAGCAAGGGTAAAAAAGTTCATTAACCTAGAAGAATAAGATTTAAATAAACAACAAGATGAGAGAGCACAAGCAAATGTTTATTGAAATAGCAAACCAAGAAAAAAATAACATATAACACTGCAAAGTGGATACAATAACTATGAACCATTGTTGGCCCTATTAAGCAAAATCATGTATGATGTCAAGGTCATAAAATTGATGAAATTCATTGAATAAAAGAAAAAAAAAAACCCTTGCCAATTAAACCAAACACTACAAGTTCCATAAAGACTATAGTCATAACAGAAAAATCTATTATTCTGAGGATGAAATTAAACACCTTATTAGGAAAGGCTACCTCTCTAAGTACAAAAAGTACAAAATAGAAGATCAAAAACAAAAAGGCAAAGAACTTGATCTATTAAAGAAGGAAGCTTATGTAAAGCAGACTTGTACTAATAATCAGAAGGTGATCCATATCATTAAAACAATAGCAGGAGGATTTGTGAAAGGTGAAAGCTCTAATACAGCCATGAAAAAAAATGCCAAACAAGTCTCCTTGCTTAGGCAAAATGCCTAAAGGTAGAGTTTAAACCTATTAGCATTTTTTAGGAAGACTTTAAAGATATTAATCATAACCATGACATTCCAACAATTATCTTAGAAGTGATAGGAAATCATTCAATCAAAAGAATTCTAATCAATCAAGGTAGCTTAGTCAATATTTTATATTCAAAAACAACAAAAAAATACAAGAATTACCAAAGATATGTATAACTTATATGATGAAGTGCTTATCATGTTCACTAGGAGTGAGGTATAGATTGAAGGAACAATTAAATTTAGGGTCAGTTCTACTTAGAGTCACTTTAGGTTTAGATTTTAAACTGAGGGACATAGGTATCAACCACCTAGTAGTTTTAGCCTTGAATAATGCATATAATGTTATATTGGGTCAATCGTCCTTAAACTTAGAAAGTGTGATCATGTCTACACCCTAACTTTTAATAAAAATTCACACTCTTAATGGTGTTGGCCAAGTTTAAAGCAATCCAAGAATAACGTGTCAATATTATATGACTAATTTGAAAAATATGGAGCTTAATCTCAAATTAACTAATCATGTTAATCTTCTAAAGGATTGCCAATTAATCAATTTTACCTCATTAGATGTCTAAATGGATAAGATAACATGACTAGAACCTCAAGTATAACTTAAAGAAATTAAAATTTTCAATGACAATGATGGGTAAGCAACAAAAATAGGAGCTAAGCTAGACACAAAAGATAAATGCATATTAACAAAATTACTAAAATAAAACCATATAGTATTTGCATGGTCACTTATTGACATGCTAAGGATTGACCCATCTGTAGCATGCCATAAGCTCTCTATTGATGCCAATGTCAAGCCTATTTAACAAAGAAAATGAAAAATGAGGGAAAAAAAGGAAAGCTATGGTCAAAGAGGAGGTAAAGAAGTTACTAAAGTTGGGATTCATATGAAAGGTCCTCTACACTACTTAGTTAGCAAATATCATCTTAGTAAAAAAGGCAAATAACACTTAGAGAATGTGCATAGATTATACAGATCTTAACAAAGCTTACTTGAAAGATACCTATCCTTTACCAAACATCAATTGGTTTATCAACAATTCATTAAGCTTTAAAATTCCAAGCTTTAACAACACTTTCTCAATATATAACTAGATACAAATGCATCCCTATGAAGGGCACAAAATGACATTCATAATTTATCAAGGCATATTTTGTTATAAAGTAATGTCGTTTAACTTAAAGAATGCTAAGGCATCATACTACTACATGATGAATGAAGTGTTTGCAAATCAAATTAGAAGAGATATAGAAGTATATGTAGATAATATGATCATAAAATTGAAAAAATAACATTAGAAGAATCTAGCAAAAGCATTTCTTATGTTAAAGAAGCATTAAATGCACCTTAATACTAAAAATTATGCATTTGGCATTGGGACAAAAAAATTCTTGGAATTTATACTTATAGAACAATAAATTAAAGCAATCCCTACAAAGTGCCAAGCAATTATTCAAATAAAAAGTCTTTGAAACCTCAAAAAGGTTCAAGCACTCAATAGCAAATTAGTAGCATTAGCAAGGTTATTATCCATATTGGTTAACAAATGTTCATACTTTTACAATTTACTATAAAACATAGAAAAGTTTGAATGGAATGTTGAGTGCAAGGATGCACTTTTAAAATTGAAGTAATAGCTGGCTTCACCAATAGTGGTATGCCAACTGGATCCTATGAATATGTTGTTCTTATATTTACCTTCTTTGAAATTAACTATTAGCTCGGGCTTAGTTAAAGAACACAATAGCCAATCTACTTTGTCAATAAAACCTTCAATGAAGCAAAAGTTTGTTACTAAAAGATTGAAAAACTTACATATACGTTACTTGTTACCTCTAAAAGGTTGAAATTGTATTTTCAAAAGCACCAAATGATAGCCTAATTGGATGCACCTATTCAACAGGTCCTACATAAACTAAATTTAGTTAGATGATTAGGGGTATGGTCAATAGAACTCTTTGAATATAGACTCCTCTATAAGGTAAGAAAGGTTATTAAGTCACAATCATTAATAAACTTTGTTATGGAATAAATAAAAGAAAAAAGGAAAAAAATATCTATAAAATAAGTTATATATATTAATTGGTTATTAAACAAATATGAGAGCAGGGTAAAAATGATCTTGGGAAATAGAGAAGACATAATGCTAGAATACTTAACTAAATTTGAATTCAAAGCAACTAACAAGTAGGCTAAGTGTGAGGCAAACATAATTGGTCTAAGGTTAGCTAAAGAGGTTGGAGCTAATGTAATATAGATTTGTAATGACCCCAATTTAGCAATCTTTTAACTCATAAGAGAGTATGAGGTGAAAGAATTGAATTTGATCAAATATGAAAAAAAAATAAGAGGTCTATTAGCAAAATTAAAATATGAACTATTTAAGATACCATGGTTGGAAAATGGGAAAGCAGATGTCTTAGCCAAATTGGCTAATGTCAAAGTAATGGTAAATAATAGAATTGTCATATAATATTCAATAAGGACACCCAAAATGCAGAAAAAAAGAAAGAAAGAAAGAAAAGATAATATCTCTAATCAATGGGATAGATTCATGGATTACTTCTATCATAGACTATTTGGATAAAAGAAAGTTACTTGGGACAAGAAATGAATCATATAAAATCCAAAGAAAAGTATCATACTTTTTTTTATAGATAATGTACATCTTTGTAAATGCAATGTTAACTTACCTATGCTCAAATGCCTTTGATAAATGAATCAAAGTATGTTTTAAGAGAGCCACATGAGAGAATATGTGGAAACCACCAAGCAGAAGCCATATTAGCCTTAAAAATGGTTTGCTCAAGATATCATTAACATAGAATAAAAAAAGAAGCAATTAAATTGGTCCAATAATGTGATAAATACTAGAAATTTTGAAATATAAGGAGATAACTAACATTTCCATGAAGCCTATTACTTCAACTTAGCCCTTCATGCAATGAGGAACCAATTTTCTTAGACTTTGACCAACTGGACTTTATCAACTTAAATTCCTAATTGTAGCTATTAACTATTTTACTAAATAGGTGAAGGTAGAACTTTTGGCATCAATAATGGCAAAAGTCATATAAAAATTCCTATAAAAATTCATCATTTGTAGTTAAGATGATAAAACCTAATTCGATTGGTATATTTTTTCAGGAAAATGTATTTCAACCTATCACTTGTAAGTTCAAGTTACTAAATACATCAGAAGAACTCTCGAGCTTTTTATGTCCTACTAGACAACTTTCCAATTGTCAACATGATAATCACCTTTTAAAGTAACCTATAGCTTTGAAGCAATGTAACTAATGGAATTAGGAAAGCATGGTGAATGCTAAGAAAAATAAGATGAATCACTTAATAAAATATGACAAAGTCAAGACTCAATTCTATTACCTAAAATCTAAGAGATGGCTTAAATTAAAGTTAAGTAATATAAAAAAACATAGCTAACTACTTTAACAATAAAGTTAAAAAATGTAATTATATGAAAAGATTGTGAATACTCAGACTGGTAGTTGGATCACACATAAAGCCTAATGGAGGAAAGGTGGCCCCTAATTTGAGAAAACCATTTAGAGTGAAAGAGCATATTGCAAATAAAGCTTACCAACTAGAAGCTATTGATAGAAAACTAATTTCTTGAACTAGGCATTCTACTCACTTTGAAAAATATTTTTACACATGTGAAAGTTTAAAAGGAATAAATAAAACTTAGACATTTAAATGAGTAATTACACTTTATGAAATTACAATGAGTCTCACACCCTCAACCTTATTAAAGCCTCAGCGAGTCCTACTTCCTTGACACTCTTAAAAAGCCCAAGTGAGTCTTGCATTTTTGGCCTTCTTAAAAAAGTCCAAGCGAGTCCTGCACCCTCAACCTTCTTAAAAATTTTAGTGAGTTCTACACCCTTGGCACTCTTAAAAAAAGTATGAGCGAGTTCAACACCCTCAATACTTATGCAAGTTTAGCATTCTTAATATCTCTATAAGAGA